>CM049395.1:37700000-37762500 GCA_026929865.2 Hyperoplus lanceolatus
GTGTGTGTGTGTGTGTGTGTGTGTGTGTGTGTGTGTGTGTGTGTGTGTGACAACGTGTGTGTGACTGGACGGACCATCAGGTGAAGATCCTGGAGAGAGAGAGCAGAGGAAGGTTGGACAAGTGGTAGTTCTAACGGGAGACACATCAGGTTAATAGGGTAGTTTTTTTAATTTATTTTTTTATTATTTAAACTTTATTTTACCAGACAAACATAAAAAGAAAGCGCAGACATGAGAGAAAAGAGAGAAATACATGCCAGTGGGTGAAGAAGAAGAACAATTTTGAGACAATGATAAAATACTTTTCAGTGAAACAGTGACACACTCCAACATTTGCCATTACTTACATTAAATCAAATAACAAACAAACTATCAGCCTATATGTAGGTCTTAAAAAATGCAAGAATCAAAAAATAACATAAGAGCAAATATGTCTCTAGTCACGTTCAGAATAGTGCTAAGAATGATTATGGAAAGCTTTGATGTAAGAGCTTTAAGGTACAGAATATATATTTAAAAAAAAAACTGAAATAATGGCCGTTGGAGATGGTTGTACAGGAAACATATATAGACGTGAAGACGTCATGGAAGCAAAATAGCAGAGAGAAAAAGAAAATCGCTATATTGACCAGTGCTTGAAAATAATAAATGCCTTTTGTCTTAAAGGAGTGTGTGTGTGTGTGTGGGGGGGGGGGGGGTAGAGAAAGGAGGATGACTGGACCTCCGGGACTAGTTTGAAGTGCTCTCCTCTCGTCCTTATCTGCGGCTCTATTTTAAGCAGCAGCAGGAGGGGTGGAGACAGTGAGACAGATGACGGGACATGAGTGCACTCACACAGGCCTGATGAATGGTTGACTCAACATGGGCCAAATGGTCTCAGCACGACTATGGAAGAGACAGGGGCCGACAGAGAAGACAAAGGATGTCCTATTACCTATGAGGGACCATTGCATTAACAGAATGGGCTTTTTGCAATATTAGTATGTTTCATCTTCAGGACTTACTGTATGCTGGTAGAGTATGTGCCCTAAACATATTTACACAGATATGGGCTTTACCGATTGGGGTCCTTGGAGACCATAAGAATAAACTATAGATAGACAGACAGACAGACAGGCAGGCAAGCAGACAGGCAGGCAGGCAGGCAGACAGACAGGCAGACAGACAGATAGACCGACAGACAGACAGGCAGACAGACAGATAGACCAACAGACAGACAGGAATGCAGGCAAGCAGACAGACAGGCAGGCAGGCAGGCAGACAGACAGACAGACAGACAGGCAGGCAGGCAGACAGAAGTCCCACGTACAATCAACATTAATGCTTAAAAAACGATACATCATATTTTGATCTGTTAAAAAAGTGTACTGTAAACTTTAAGCTTCAAGTCTATTCCTTACCCAAATGACACAACTAGGCCAATGTGTAATGTGTTTCCAACTCTTCTGAAACATTCTTGAAAGTACAACAGCAGTTCAGACAGTTTCCAGGTTACAGAAAACTGACACAGAAATGTAGACGACAAATAGTTTCTTGCACACCGAGCTGAAATTCCTGTTGAGAATGGATCAATGTGTGAGAGTGAGATTGTGTATGTGTGTGTGTGTGTGAGTGTGAGATTGTGTGTGTGTGTGTGTGTGTGTGTGTGTGTGTGTGTGTGTGTGTGTGTGTGTGTGTGTGTGTGTGTGTGTGTGTGTGTGTGTGTGTGTGTGTGGTGTGTGTGTGTGTGTGAAACCTTATAGAGATAAGACTGTGGAGCTGATTAGGATCTTATCGGCTGTCGTCTGCCTCCTGAACTCTCAGAGCAAACCTGTTGTATAAACCTGTTGTAATACACAGTGTTAGACTGACACAGTATACCTGCAGACACAAGACATCCCCTTTAATAGTCTGTCAATTAACACATGAATTATTGTCCCAGTGTAAAAAAAAAGGTGGGTCATACAAAAACATGCAGAGTTAAGGCAAGGCAGGTTTATTTCTATAACACAACTCAGACACAAGGCCATTCAAAGTGATTTACAGGGGCATGAAATACATCAAGATAGCTGTAGATGAGAGTTGGCAATTAAACACCAGTTAAATACCAGTCAAATCAAGTTTTCAGTTAAGACAATAACAGACATCTTTAGGCATCACATACATGTAACAAAGCCACTATGCTTTGATTTCTCATCAGGGGATAATATCAATCATACAATAACTGTTGAATTGTTTCTTCTTCATTTTTACAAAAAAATAAAAATAAAATGTCAATATCCATAAATTATGACACAAATGTATTGGTAGGATATTAGAATATGATGTTCAATTTTACAATGTATTTATTTCAGATTGTTGGGTTTAAGAAATGTATATGGAAGGAGCCATGTAGTGTCCCAAAATAATAATCTACTGTGTCTATCTATCTATCTATCTATCTATCTATCTATCTATCTATCTATCTATCTATCTATCTATCTATCTATCTATCTATCTATCTATCTATCTATCTATCTATCTATCTATCTATCTATCTATCTATCTATCTATCTATCTATCTATCTTCTATCTATCTATCTATCTATCTATCTGATCTATCTATCTATCTATCTGTATAACTATCTATCTATCTATCTATCTATCTATCAGCTATCTATCTACTATCTATTATCTATCTAACACTTATTTACAATGAGGGGGATATTTATTCGTCTGTATTAATAATTCCTTATAGGATGATCGTTTATTCCATTTAAAAGGATGTCGGTTGCTACTTCCTGTATCTCTTGCCTGTGGTTGATGCAATCCTATTTATTATTATGACTATTACATCACATGTTTCATCTTCTTCTATTGTTCCACAGTCTGTTATCACATTATAATGGCCAATAGCCAGGACACAGACAGCGACAATACATTATCTGGTGTTTTTCTGTTGGCCAATTACATGTAGCATCTCCAGGCTCTTTCCACTTATGAGTGTAACATATGTCTGCATTACATTACACTTTGCTTTTCCATCCAAACCCCTGTTATAGAGACATTTCATTTCCACATAGACATGAATTATCCCTTCTAAATAGACATCCCGCGGTGCCTTCAGGTGCTAGATAGGATATGGGACTGGACTGATTTCACACACACACACACACACACACACACACACACACACACACACACACACACACACACACACACACACACACACACACACACACACACACACACACACAGACACACAGTCATCAATCTGCCCCAGTTCATTCGGTTTCACAAAGGGGGGTCCCGATCTCAGTCGATAGGCCCGGATGAGAGCAATTCTATTAAGAGGACCCTCCACCTCGGGGTCTCATATAGACGAGGTTATCAGAGGCCAGGGCTGTATCCATCCATCTACAGCTGTGAGAGGGAACACATCACCAACGCTGACACTATTCACACACTGTATTTCTGAATTCTACTGTCTGCTTACAGTGGAGATATAGACATTAGCTGGTCAGCTTTAGCTTTTTATTTCTATTAATTCGCTTTTCTAATGTATATTATGTATTTTAATCTTGCCCCTGTAAAGCACTTTGAATGGCCTTGTGTCTGAATTGTGCTCTATAAATTAACTTGCCTTTTGCTCAGTAGAAATACAAGATACAGGTGGAAAAAAAGCAAGTGTGACAATGTTATTATTTTATTTTTTGTTTACTGCTATGCTGACCATTCTTTTTACAGTCTTTAACACTAAGCTGTGCACACCACCCCCGGGCTGTAGCTTAATTGAAAAAAGCTATAGTGTGTAACATCTGTTTCCCTCAAAGGGAATTCTGAGTAATTACAACAACACTGTCGGTGCATCTACATGAGGTAAAGCCTTCAGATGATAGCACATGCATTTCATACCTTGTGCTGTACGTCCGGGTTTTTTCTTTGCAGTAGAATCAACAACTGAAACATTTCTTGGGCACGTCTTAATCTCCTGCACCTGTGTTGGGGTTGTTGACACCAGTTTGTAAACGCTGCCATACTGAGAAATACAGAGAGAGTTCTGTGGAGCTGATAGGCTTATTCAAGTTTGTGTCAACTTGTTTGCCGATGGCTTGAATGTTACTGACTCAAAAAGTTACACACTGTAGCTTTAACGCTAAGATGTGCTCACCACCTCCAAGATGTAGTTGTAAATTGATCAAGCCTGTATTGTTTTAGCTGTGAAACAAACTCCCCCTCAACATCAGATCAACTGAGTAGGAGTCTCATCTTCTCCCACCCTGCCCCCTCAATATGGAACTAAAGCTATCCGGCTTAACTCCCTCAAGGGATTTTAAATGTATTATATATATTATTATATGTATTATTAATTATTTTTTATTTTCTTATGTATGATTATATGTCAAATCTGGATTACTTACACACTTGCACTTTGACTTTGATGATAATGTTTCCAATGTTTTACTTTATGTATTGTGTGAACCTTGCATATTACACATTGTAAATAAAAGACACACACACACACACACACACACACACATACAGTACATGTACACTCACACACACACACACACACACATACAAACACAAATGCACACACACAAACACACACACCACATGCACACACACACACGCACACAAATACTGCACACACACACACACACACACACACACACACACACACACACACACACACACACACACACACACACACACACACACACACACACACACACTCTCTCATACATGAATGGCATGAAATAACAACTACCTGTCAGCCTCACGTCACATCTCAAGGTAATACATGCAAGGTATACATATATATTATCATATTTGTCTGTATTATTTTCACAAGCTGACTTCTCTCTCTCCCCCATGGCGTGCTTGACCTGGAGCAAACCTTAGGACAGCAACAACACAGGATTCATGAGTAATGCACCTGGGCTCTTCAATCAATTACCGGAGTTCCTGGCATGACACTTTTCAAATCAACGGGCGGCCCCACCTACATACAGTAGCCTACCTCTCATACTGTGACAGCCAGGCCAAATGAACAAACCAGTGAAGGATTGTGCGGTGTTCTGTTTAAGATTTATGGGAAAATTAAAATTTCCTCATTTATATTAGTCATTTACACCTCTGGGCACCTCAAGTATTTGCTTTTGAAAAATGTGTTAGCTGTAATGTTGAATATAGGCACCTCATTTCCTTTTTAGTTAAAGGTGCACTATGAAGTTTCAGGGTACTGCAGTCAGTTTGAAAAACATATTTACATATAACTCTTAGTATTGAATAATTCTATCATCGTAAATTATGATGCTGAATTATTTTGAGGTTGTACAGTAACCTCAAACTAAACTTGACTATTTGTAAACCAAGCTGTTGGCCACTGCTGCTGTAAATAACAACAGTGAAACAGTAACTTTTCAGGGCTTTTTTTTTCTTTCCAGGGATCACATTTTCCTGTCCGGGAAATTTGTTTGTTCAGTTATGAGAATATACCTTGGAAAATGTTCACTTCTCTGACTCACCCAAAGTTACATAGTGCACCTTTAATGTCCCAATCAACCCCTAAATGTATTTTTTCTTTGTGGTTCTTATGGGAAAGGGTCAATTCGAAAAGTTGGTAAAAAAAAATGTTTTGTGATATAGCAGCCACGTCGCTTCAAGCTGTTTAAATACCACTCACCACTGCAGGAGGTGGCCTTTACAAAGTTCCATGTATCATAACAGTGATGACTCAGCAGATTTTTAGGAGTATATTGCAGGGCTTAATTTGCACCGTCATCTGAAAATCATGTGTGTCGCAGTACGAGGCAAGAGGGGGGGGGGGTAATTAGAGTCATATGTTTGCAGGAGTTAAGTGTTTAAACGCCAGGTTTAAAAAGCATTAGCAACCCAAAAAAACAGTTCCCATAACAACGCAGGTCGCTTAGCGTTTTTTTTTGACAGCAGGGAGCAGCAGATTGGAAAGGTTATGAGGGAAAAAGGTGCGTGCGTGTTAAGAAAATTTGCTACCATGCTGCCAACTTTAATAGGCAATGTTGTCAGTCTACACGCAGTAGTGAGTCCAACCGACGAAAACAAATCCTGACCCCTGCAACGACTGTTTCATATCAACAGCAAAGTCTAGTTTAAGTGTCTTTATTTGTCATATTTACAACAATTGCAGTTGTTGGCAATTAAATGATTATGTATCCGGCTCGCTCTAAGGTAGTAAAAAAAGAACAAAGAAAAGACACACAATGGAATCTAAGGAAGCACTCAAACATAGGCATTCGTACCGTGCCCTAGCCCGATCAACGGCTAGCTTGTTTGCCCAGCGTGAGTGCTCCGTATACCTCGCTGGTGCACGCTCCACTTCCCTGGCCCTGGCATGTTAGGAAGAGGTGTGTTTCTGCCAGTGTTGGGAATAACGCCGTTTAAAATAACGGCGTTAGGTAACGCCGTTCTTTTTTCAGTAACGGGGTAATCTAACTAATTACTTTTTCCGTCGTTACAACGCCGTTATCGTTACTGAACGTTAAATGCGGTGCGTTACTATGAATTGATTGAATAAACTGTGTAATCCGAACGCACCCCTGGCTCCATACTGCTAGTGAGGAGACCGGTGTGTTTTAAGTTGTGTTTTATTCAGTGTGGATGACATTATAACTGTCAGTTAGCGCCGTCACGTCAGTCAGCCGGAGCGCCTGTTTAGTGAAGTTTCTTTTTCTTTTTCTCTCTGTTGTGTGAGCCTGCACTTTGCCGCAGTAATTACCTATCAATCCACGGTTGAAACGTGCCCTCCCTGAGTTTGTTTGCATCGCCCTTGTGAGTAAGTGCATGGAGTTTTCCCATCTCTGTAAGTTATAATTTATGCACGTTATTAAACGGCCGCGATTCGCCGGTTGAAACAGCTGTTTAGCGTGTCATCACAAGCCGAATATTGCTACTGTTCTTTTCCTGGGATCTGTATGCTGCTGTGCATGTTAAAGAAGGAAATAAACATAGGATAAATCCTTACTCCTCCTCTCATCGTCTCATGCTTCATAGTCTGACGTTTTTGGCCTTAAGTAGTGTTTTATTATTTAGGCTACTATAGTGGTTTTAGCCGACACCCCTGAAGTGAATCCAGTGATATAGCAGATCAGCACGGTACATTCAGCAGTTTCCTCTACTACTTTTGTTGAGAACAAAATACTTGAAGTGCAGGATAAACCTCTTGCTGTCTATTGATGTGCAATACACATTGAAGGTTATGTAGCCTACAAGTAGGCCTGCCTGTTTGTTCTACTCATTTCAACTGACTTGTGAAAACTGCTCAGAAAAATCAATTTTTTTGACATATAGCAACTTTTTTTTTTACAGTAGGCTAACGCAAATAGTTACTTTCCCTGGTAACTAATTACTTCTATTATAAAGTAATTCAGTTACTAACTCAGTTACTTTTTGGAACAAGTAGTGAGTAACTATAACTAATTACTTTTTTAAAGTAACGTTCCCAACACTGGTTTCTGCATGGTACATATGCTAATTTACGAGCGCGAGCCGACACTAGCACACGCATAAATGGCTTCTGAAGGGACTAAAGACAGGGATATGTGATGGATTGAGTGTAAATCCTGATGGTATTTAATATATGCCGTCAGTAATGACCTGTTCCCAGAGATTTGAATAATGAGGTGAGAGCTGGCAGGGATCTATAAGGGGATGAGCACTTCATCTATCAGGTTAAGATGTGACAGTCCACAGGCAGATACGAGTCACAACTACAGGAGCCAATGCCATACGTTTTTATCCTTCTTTTTTAGCATGCAGGTTAAGGATGGGGGTGAATGTTGATGATAGCCGAGCGTCAAACCACACAAAAAGTTTGTCAAATAAGTTGGTTTGTTAAATAAACGAAGAAAAAGGTGCAATTTTTATTCTTTAGATCACTTTCAACTCTGTGTGTGTGTGTGTTTCTTGTCTGATCGTGTCAGTGAAGGGCATAAAGCTGCCACACACACAGAGCTTCACTTTAGAGCCACGTAGGCCCAGTGGCTGAGTGGAAGGTGTGTGTATATTGCTCATGAGCTGTTGTTGTGTGAACCAAGACTTAGGCCAATCACCACACGAGTTAACTATCATCATCGCAGATCTGTCAGTGCGATAAAACATGATAAAAAACGTCAAAACATCAACAATCTTTCTGTCCTCACACAATAAAAAAATAAAAAAAATTGAAGCCTAGCTAAGAGCATGGCAATGCAACAGGTTGCAACATAACCCTGACAATGTTGGCCAATCACAAGCCTATACAATGTGCCACCATGTAAAGTGTGTGTGTGTGTGTGTGTGTGTGTGTGTGTGTGTGTGTGTGTGTGTGTGTGTGTGTGTGTGTGTGTGTGTGTGTGTGTGTGTGTGTGTGTGTGTGTGTGTGTGTCACAGAGGTTAGAAGCAACAGGATTTTGGACATATTAGCCAAATCACTAGCCTGGAAATCCAGACTCTGATAGCTTGAACGATAGAGGGTCTGGCCATGATCAATAGTAATTTCCAACTCAAGGGGCGGCTCCTACTCGTGCATTTCAAATGCCACTGCACGTAGTTGGATAGCACTACAACCAATCAGAGCGATGCACAAGGTGACGTATTAAGCCCCTTTCGTTTAGCGAACAGCTGTTAAACTGATAAATTAAACTTTTGCCGTGGTCGGTCGGCAAAACAGAACATTCCACTTACTTGCTAATGAAAGATTTGAGTGCCGTCTTCCAAATCGTAAAGTGTCGAGGCCAAAGCAGTCTCAAACTCACACAACATATCCGCAGCCATCTTTGATGTTTACTATCACGGCTTCGACATCGCATGCACGTCACTGTCGTCATCCGGTTACGTCCGCCCCAGAGCACCATACAAACGGCTCTGGCGCGCCCATATTAGATAGAACCAATTGAAACGTGAGTCGGGATTTCTCGACTTTTTGAAAAAGCTTCAATGGAGAGTGTCCAGACCAACAGACGCAGCAAATTTAATTGATTGTGGTTTTGAGTTTGTAAATATACATACTTAATGTATCCTTAACTGCATCCGATGGTCTCTCGTCCCCCACTGCTTTATTCACTTGTTAGTCCATTATCTCCTAGACATTCCAGGCCCGTAAAAATGCTATTTAACAAGCCACATTTCTGAACTCAAATAGCCTTGCATCATGTAGTCTGTTAATCTCTTTGCACAAACTCCTAGAGGACATCCAGAGAATCCTAAATATAACGTTAAGATCCATTAAGTGGTAAATGTGAAGCTTAGAAATCCATTTGAATGTTTCTTCCCTTTTCTAAACATGTCTCTGGAGTTTAAGACTTATTAATGCAATGTGCATTAACACACACACACACACACACACATACCCACACACACACACACACACACACACACACACACACACACACACACACACACACACACACACACACACACACACACACACACACACACATTTTTGTACAGCTATACTTGTGAGGACACTCATTGACCTAATGCATTCCCTAGCCCCTTGCCCTGACCCTGATCAAAACTAAATGCCTAGGCTGAACCCTTACACTAACCTTAACATACACCTGATTCATACCTGAACCTTAAAACCTGGTGTTAACCCTCAAACAGCTCCTTTAAAGGCCTGTCCCCAAGTGAGAACTGGCCAAAATGTCCTCACTTTCCAAAAAATGTCCTCACTTCTAAAACTCTAATTGGCTCTGAGAAAAATAGTCGTACACACACACACACACACACACACACACACACACACACACACACACACACACACACACACACACACAGTTAGTAGAGAAAGTTTGGGAACTGTTAAGCAGAAGTAGCGTTGTCCTCTTTCTGTCACCGCGGCCTCTCTATTAGGAGCGAACCAGAGTCAGTCTAATTATCCATCTAATCCCAGCAAGCTGTGTGTTAATGGGCGACTCCGGGCCTAAGTAGGCTATCTATATGCAAAGTCTCCTCTGATGAATTTCTTCATTATTTATTGTTAATGTATTACTGTATGGCAGAGAGGAGAGGAGAGGAGGATGCTGGTTCTACGCCATATTGCCTTTGTGAACAGTGTTAGGTGGGTTGACAGTTTGAACAAGGGAAGCGTGAACGATTGCAGATTCAAGTGGTTTATTTGTCACATGCAACAGCAGCAGTCATTGGCAATGAAATTCTTAAAGAGCTACATCACCAGTGGTAATATGAAGGCGTATTGATCTCTGAGATCCCATGTAGAATGTGCAAACATTTTAGAAATCGGTTCATCCTAGCCTGAGAAAAGGCAGAAAGAGTGTTTTATGGCTCTCTGGTCCTTTGGCCCTCTGAGCTCTATCCTTTCCCCCTGAAACAGGACCCGGTTTGTGGTGAGCCGAGCACCAAGCCTCCCCTCTCCATCACAGAGAGAACTTGATCTACTGACTGTGCACTTTGCAGCCACAAGATGTGTGTGTGTGTGTGTGTGTGTGTGTGTGTGTGTGTGTGTGGTGTGTCCAAAGTTTTTACAGATTTGGGATACAGTGCTTTTTTTCATATGCAAAAATTACACTATGTAAAAGTTTTGACAATATGTATCATAAATCAGACAATTAACATATACCAACAACTTTTGTCATTAGTGCTGAAATTGTGCTGAAATTGGGTTGACATTTTTGGTTCAGAGTATTGGAAAAACTGTCTGTTAAAGCTGGTTGTATAGGAGAAATTTACAGACACAAACAGACAAGGTTTAGTAGTCTTTTTTTTTACCTGCCTGGTCTCTCCTTAAAAAGACAATTTTCCTAAAATTCCAGACTGCCTGCTGTGCATTGGAGACATTCTATTACAGGTTACATGTTCCTGAAAGTCATTGAAAGCCTCCAGCACATGGAGAGCCCCTTGTCATCCATCCTATTCAAGTGAACATCACAAAGACCGCTGACACAGGAGACACACACACACACACACACACACACACACACACACACACACACACACACACACACACACACACACACACACACACACACACACACACACACACACACACACACACACACAGGCTTTTCCACTGCACCAAATATATTCAGAACGGTGGTGATTGGTGGCACTCTTATCTTCTCCCAGGTTTGGATTGCAGTGGTAATGTTTCCTCTGTCCATTAAGTGTATTTGATTTCCTTCTGAGGGGGATGTGTGTGTGTGTGTGTGTGTGTGTGTGTGTGTGTGTGTGTGTGTGTGAGGGGGGGTTCCAGCTATAGCCGGCAGCGGGGGCAGAGATATGACAGGCCAAGAGGGCAGCTCTTTACTTCCCACGGATTTGCCTGGAAGCCGACAGAAAGTGGCAACACAATTATACAATTAGAGCCCAGTCTTTGTCCGACCTCATTTTGGAGAGAGGTTTTTGAGCCGCGGCCCCTTAGAGAATAGGCTAGGATCAGGATGTATTATTAATTTTTACTGCACTTGTCCATGAAAGATAGATAGATAGATAGATAGATAGATAGATAGATAGAGAGAGAGAGAGAGAGAGAGAGAGAGAGAGAGAGAGAGAGAGAGAGGAAGTCGCTTTTTCTCTGATTACAATAATTCATTTTCCCATCTGCCACAAGCATATTATGTTGAAACTCAGATGTGAAAGGGGAAAATATGTACTAATAATAATATGTGGTAATGGGATGGGTGAGATTTTGGGGGCATAAGGTGAGAGTTATGCATCGGTAGTGATGGTAATTTATGGACATTGGCTTAGGATAAATATGCCGTGGACATAGATACACAGAAACCAGAAAGCACCAGCGATCAGATAGCGATTCAGATATTCATTTTCTGAAGTCAAAAGTACTAATAGCTTGATTTAAAAAATGCTCTTACAATTACAAGTCCTATTTACAAGTTTCAGGTAAAAGGTGGAGTAAGCGCTCCCAAAGAACGCTGGTTGTCAAAATCAGTTTTTGTAAAAAGTGAACATAACTAATTATATTTTTTAAATTGACACATTTGTATAAGAACCCAGTTTTAGATTAAAACATTACAGAAAGACAATCACAACCCCTACCCACCCCACACAATCATTGAAAAAACATAGTGGAAAAAAAAAAGTACAAGATAGATATGGAGTAACATTTCTGAAGGCTGTCTCGCCAAGATTACCTTTTTACTGCTGGAACATGAAGTGTAATCCACTCCTGAGAACAGGTGTTATGAGTATTGATGTCTCGGTAGTAAAGACGTGCCGGGAGGGGGGGCGTTCTTGTAACAATCCCTTATAGACAAATAAGTCAAGACCAATTTGATTTGAGTCTCAAAGACAATAGAAAATATGCTGTGATCCTGCTTTAGAAACAGGAAGCTGATGACTCGTTTATGATTGATCGCTTCAAACCTCGAGCAACAATTGTGTTCCTGAGTTGATGAATGTTGCATTGACAGGTGGAAAAGGGGAGAATGGATTTTTTTGTCAGATGGAATTATGTAGCGGCAGACCCTCCAATTAGTTATATTTCACATGTCAGTTTATATCAGTGGGGCAGCGGGATAACAGTGATGTAGGGGAACACACACACACACACACATACACTCTCAGACACACACACACACACACACACACAAACACATACACTCTCAGACACACACACACACACACACACTCTCAGACACACACACACACACACACACACACACACACACACACACACACACACACACACACACAGAATGAAGAAAAAAGCAGGATGAGAAAGATTACAGCTATAGTGTGTAACTTCTGTCGCCCCCATAAGGAATTCTGAGTAATTACAACAATACTGTCGGTGCATCTACTTGAGGTAAACCTTTCAGTGACCGTGCATGAATTTCATACTTTCTGCTATACGTCCAGGTTTTTTTCTTAGCAGTAGAATCAACAACTGAAACATTTCTTGGGCACATCTTGGGATTTTTCTGAGCTCGGTTGGAGCTCCTGTACCAGTGTCGAGACACACACACACACACACACACACACACACACACACACACACACACACACACACACACACACACACACACACCACAGCACCGCACTAAACAAGCAAAGATGACGAGCGATGAGATAATACATCTCCTTGGCAATAACTTCCCCTGTCCCATAAAGTTATGTCCACGTTAACTGGATATGCCAATGTGATGTATATTCATGGAAGTCATTTATGCTCCTTGGAGGTCATTTAGTTTTACTGGCAATCTCATGAATGTGGTGCCACTGCAATCCAATCGTACTGGTGCTGCTTCTACAGTGAGGGCATCAGGGTTTTTAATCTGACTTAAAAGCCCATTAAAATCCATGAATCAGTTGGCACAAGGAACGGCCGAGGTGGGTGTGTGCGTGTGTTTTGTTCCTGCCCTCCCTGCCTTTTGAGAACTGTGTAATTACTTCTCTCATGTTTTAAATAGATTAATGAGGACACACACACACACACACACACACACACACACACACACACACACACACACACACACACACACACACACACACACACACACACACACACACACACACACACACACACTTTTTCTGGGAAGCGTCAGTGAGCTACGTCTCATCCATAGAGATGAGGATAAATGAAATATCATTGTCATTGTATGGGTGAAATCGTTGTGTGTGTCTTAAAGGTACCGTGTGTGATATAGGAGTATTTCAGCTGCATCTAGTGGTGAGATTCTAGATAGAAATGCTCTATGTCTACCTGGTTTCTAAAGATGGCATCATCCACCACTGCCTCAAGTCTTTCCACAATATTAAGTGATGAGGAGAAGATGTATTTAGTTGTGTATTCTATAGTACTTTTTCTTGGTCTTCCAACAGGTGCATTTCCATTGTACACCCAATATACAGTCATATGAAAAAGTTTGGGAACCTCTCTCAGCCGGCATTATAATTGACTCTGCTTTCACAAAAAAAAAGATAAAAGTGGTATGTCTTTAATTTACCAGGAACAGCTAAGTACTGGGATGTTTTTCAAACAGAGATTTTTTGAAAAGCAGTATTTAGTTTTATGAAATTAAATAAAATGTGAAAAACTGGCTGTGCAAAAATATGGGAACCCTTGTGGTTTTGCTGATTTTAATGCATGTAACAGCATGTAAAACTGATGACTTTAAACACATAATTGGTTGGATTATGTTGTTAAGCCTTGAACCTCATAGAAATGTCTGTTTAATCATGAGAAAATGTATTTTAGGTGCCTAAATGCAAGTTGGTCTTCTCTTTGACTCTCTGCTGAAGTGAGACAGAATGGGATCATCAAAGCAGCTCCCAAAAGATCTGAAAAACAAAGATTGTTCATTGTCATGGTTTAGGGAAAGGCTACAAGAAGCTTTCCCAAAGGTTTCAACTGTCAATCTCGACTGTAGGGAACGTTGTCAGAAAATGGAAGGACACAGGCACAGTGACAGTTAAACTCAGGTCTGGCAGACCAAGAAAAATACAGGAGCGGCATAGGTGAAGGATTGTGAGAATGGTTGCACACAACCCACAGATCACCTCCAATGACCTGCAAGAACAACTGGCTGCAGATTGTGTATCTGCACATCGTTCAACAATTCAGCGCAATTTGCACCAAAACATCTGTATGGCCGGGTGATGAGGAGGAAGCCCTTTCTGCGCCCACGCCACATATACAGTTGCATGGAGTATGCAAAAGCTCATTTAGACAAGCCAGATTCATATTGGAAGAAAATGCATTGGACTGATGAGACAAAAATTAAGTTATTTGTTCATTATAAAAAGTGCAAGGCAAGGCAAGGCAAGTTTATTTATATAGCACAATTCAGACACAAGGCCACTCAAAGTGCTTTACAGGGGCAAGATTAGAATACATAAAACACATTATAAAACATTTAAAAGCTAATAAAAGAAGCAAATAAAATAAAAATTGCAGGTTAAAATGGAAACAAAAAAGTCTTCAGACTCGATTTAAAAGAACTGAGAGTTACAGCAGACCTCAAGCTCTCTGGGAGTTTGTTCCAGATTTTTGATTTTTGATTTTTTTTTTTATTCCCGGTAAAGGGTTTTTTACTGGGAGTTTTTTCTCAGCCGAGCTAAGGGTGTAAGGGCAGGGTGTCATATTGTTTCATATTGTATCATGTTGTGTCATATTGTACCATACTGTATCATATTGTATGGACTGTAAAGCCCATTGAGACGAATGCTATTTGTGATTTTGGGCTATACAAATAAAACTGATTTGATTTGATTTGATTTGATTTGATGTGATGCATAATAACTAAAAGCTGCTTCTCCTTGTTTAGTTCTAACTCTAGGGACTGTAAGTAGACCTGTCCCAGACAACCTAAGGGCTCTGGACGGTTCATAAGCATCAGTCACAAAGATGAAGTTGCGCAGGGGCTGGATATTCCAACAAGACTATGACCCTTAACACAGTTCAAATTCCTGCAGAGGGAAAAGTACAATGTTCTGATATCATATGGCCGTTGCAGTCCAATGACTTGAATATCATCGACAATCTATGGGATGATTTGAAGCAGGCTTTCCATGCTCGGCAGCCATCACATTTAACTGAACTGGATCGCTTTTGTATGGAAGACTGTTAAAAATACCTACAACCAGGATCCAGACACTCATCACACATTAGTTTTGGGGTGTCCACATTTACGCACCAGTCAAATTTTGTTATGATGCCTATTGCATATTTTTTATTATTCCAATAAACAAAATGACACTGCTGAATTGCTTCTCTTTCCCTAAGGTATGTCATCTATTAAAAGGAATTTGCTTCTTTGAAATCCCAGCTAATGATGAACAAAAATCCCCAAAATTAGAAGGGGGTCCCAAACTTTTTCATATGACTGTATATAAAAACATGAAAGGTTGTTAAGTTTGCCTCTTCTGTGCTACTGTAGAAACATGGCGATGAAAGATCTCCTCTGTAGATATAAAAGTTTCATTCTAAGTCAATATTTTCATTTCAAGCCAGTAGCCTATACACTAATTAAGCATATTTATGAATAGTATATCCCATTTCTATGATCTGATCTGAAAATGCCAACCATTCTACACATTGAACCATTGATTCACTTTTTGGATATATTTTTACGGTAGAGGTTATACAGCTTTCGAGGAGCTCTAAAAACATTGTGTGTGGCTGGTCCATCATAATTGTCCATTGGCCTTAATGGCACCATTTCTGTCTGTCCATTTTGATGTCTAACGGGGTCATGGTGGGTTCAGCCATCGATACAAGAAAATAGACCCCAAAACAAGTACCTATTTTGGGCCTTAATGTTACTGCTCTTGGGTCCCACTTGTAGTGCTCCAATGGTTCAATCATTGCTCATTTATTCTCACAGCAGGCAAAGGCACCCATGTGGGGCCAGATGATGAATCCCTAGTCCCCAATCATAAGCCCACCATTGCAATATCAACAAACTAAGACACACATGGGACCTATAAAGAGCTGATGGACAAGTTTTTTTTATAGGTAGCCCACATTGGACCCAACTGACAGCCCATCACTGGATGCAGGTTTGATTATTATTGAAGCAAACCTGTTGATGTCCACTGGTTCTGCCGAAATCTGACTCTTCAAATCACCTAGAGGAAAAAGTACAACTTTTCATTTTTCATTCAACTGCTATTCAACATGCACAATACTCAGTGTATAACCCCAACCCACACACACCTGTTCAAAAGGCTGGTCTCCTCTCACTGTCGTCTAATGTGTGATTCATGTAGAATGGATGCATGCTGTGAACTGTTGGCTTGCTGTTTAGATGTGTGTGTGTGTGTGTGTGTGTGTGTGTGTGTGTGTGTGTGTGTGTGAAGAGAGAGAGAGAGAGAGAGAGAGAGAGAGAGAGAGAGACTTTTGATCATACTTTGCTCCACAGTTATTAATGAGGCACCAGTCATCCTTTACACCATCTGTTCTCTCACTGTTGATAGAAAAGTGTTCAGTCGTTTCCATGCAGAGACACACAGTCACTCGCCTCCTATGAACTACGGTTTAGTCATTAAAGCATTAAGACATTAAAGCCACCATTAGCAGCTCCTGCCCATCCATAACTATTATTTTGTTTATTGGCAGAAGAAATTTGGTTATTTTGCTATTGAAAAGGCTAAGGCATTAGCTGCCAAGAAGCGCCCAAGAAATGTTTCAGTTGTTGATTCTACTTCTAAGAAAAAACCTGGACGTTCAGCAGAAGGTATGAACTCGATGGGCGGTCACTGAAGGCTTAACTCATGTAGATGCACTGACAGTGTTGTTGTAATTCCTCAGAATTCCTCATGGGGGCAACAGAAGTTACACAGTATAACTTTAAAACAACACAAATAACTAGCTTGTCCGTTTCATGAAACAAAAAATACAATTATAGTTCAAAGTCAAATAAGCTGTGATTCTTTATTTATTCCACTTGAAAATCCAACCCATTATGAGTGGACACACTAAAAAGGGGATTTTTGAGAGAATTTAGAATTGGCTTTTTCGGAAGATTATTGAGTCACTGTTGAGGAACTGCTCTACATATTGGGTCACTGCGGATGAATATTAATTTTCTCAGCAGGAGAGCGCTATAATGGAATACATGCAATCGTGGACTATATGATTTAATAGCTATTTTGTAGACGTGTCCTCATTGAGGGCGAAAAACCCCACTCTAAGGACACGCGAGGAAACTGTCGCTATAGCTGCCTGAATGCCGGCTCCTATTTTTCACAGCACTGGTCAGAATGGGGGAATTGATTGCCCTGCATGCACCATATGAGCAACATTCACTTGGGATTTACTTTTTGCAGAAGGCAACATCAACCCACTCCACCCCCACCACAAGTCCAAATTGATTATAAAACTGCTTTCTGCTGACACATTATGGGAGTTATGAATATATATAAACGTGTGACTGTGTGTGTGTGTGTGTGTGTGTGTGTGTGTGTGTGTGGTGGGTGGGTGAGAGAGAGAGAGAGAGAGAGAGAGAGAGAGAGAGAGAGAGAGAGAGAGAGAGAGAGACATGTTGGAAGCATAACTCAGGGCGCACTCACACTAGGGCCGTTTGCCTGTTCCGTGCAGCAGGAAGATTCCCCCCTCCCCACTCCCCCCGCTGGCCCGTGCTCACACTGCTCGTGGCCTGGGCACGATTGCACCTTGCCTACGTCACTGTGCGCGTTTAGGATTTGGAGCGTAGTCTACTTGTAGGCTATACGACTGTTTGTGAATATTTTCATCCGGCCAAATTTGCATCATATATTCCACTTCCACATTGGAGCAACGAGAATCCTTAAGCTATTGTTTTTTTTAAATGTATCTTTGACGTAATAGGTCGCGGTGGACAGTCTCATATTTGTGCAGCACACTGTTTATTATTAATATAACGGCCCGTCATCAGACCATACGTACCGGATGGTTTAATACACATCGATCGCTCCATCAAGTAATCCAAGTGAGACCTTTTTGTATGGGCAGAGATCGTTTTTTTAAGTGTCTTTATAAAGTTGATTGTTAAACCTTTAGTGTAGGCTACTGTTTCCTTATCACCGGGCCGCGGTGTGTTGTTTTGGGTGCGTCTCTACCGCCATGCGTAAAGGCAGTTATGACAGCTGACGGGAGGAAAAAGAAAAAAATCATCTGACGAACGTGAGTAAACACGAAAACCTTTTTGCTTTGCTTTCTGCGCTCACCTATTTAGCTCTCCCTCTTTTATTAGCCCACACCTAGGCCTACAAACACGTTAAATCTCACACATTTTATGTAGCTACAGTCCAAGTGGTGGGCAATTCTGGTGCCGACTAGTAAGGCAGCGGACGTTAACGGACTATGCATCCTTAATAAATTCACGTCAGGAACGCCACCTGTGCGCTTGCTTGTGCGCGTGTCATCTCATTAGCATCTGTACTTTGGCCACGGCACACCTCTCCCAGGTGTGCCATGGCCAAGGGGCTGTTCCGTGCTGGAATACGGATGGCGTGGTCACACTAGCCAAACGTTCTAGACTTTAGTATGCAAATGAGCTTTGGCACGGGGCCGCTGCCCTAATGTGAGTGCTTTAACACTAGACTTGAAGCTGTTCTTTACAGAATTCAGTTTTATTTGAATGATATTACGTGTCCAAGAGTCCTTTAGTGGGAAATAGTGGTTAACAATACTTCATCCAGAATTATGAGTATGTATTGCATACATTATTTATTCTCTCTAGACTTAGACTCAAAGCGCCTTACAATGTTTTTTCCTCATTCACCCATTCACACACACACTTTTAGGGTTCAGTGTCTTGCTCAAAGACAAATATCCTATATCCCAGCCTTTCACACACACTAAATAGACACACACACACACACACACACACACACACACACACACACACACACACACACACACACACACACACACACACACACACACACACACACACACACGCACACACACACACAAACACACACAAACACACACACGGCAGAGTACTGTCCCTTTAAATCATGCCAAAAAACCCTTTTGCCCAGTGCACATTTCAAAATAAATGATCCCTTTTCCTAATTCAAAAGGGTTCTCCCTATGCACCACCTGCCAGCCGCACCACCTTGCCCAAGGCTGAATCTCCGTCTACGCCTGACAATGATATTGTTTGACTTCATTTTAGCTTCCATTGTTTCACTGTTTCCATAATTCAATTTTCAAATGACAACAAAGAAAGAAAGCAAATTACATTCACAGCTTGCATCCTGTCACTTAGTCTCACACACACAATCCAGAGTGGTGAGAAAATATCATCGGGAGACATCTTTAGTTGATATTTTTCATTCTACAAACGTTAACTTGCTTTTTTTCGCACTTAAAAATCAAGACTCTTCATAAACGAGATCCCTTATCTATTTGACTACAGCTAATGCATTAATGTATTGTATTTAACTCAACAGGCATTGTTTTTCTTTAGTTGGTGTAAGCGCAAATAAATCTCAAAACAGACAAGCCCACCCACGGAGTAAAACGCATATGTAGACAGATAGAGAGAGGAGGGGTGTCTGTTGAGAAGGTCAGGCTATAAAAGATGTCTCCTTGCATTTAGAAACTCGTTCGGCACAAATGCCACAGACCGTAATATTACATATAATATTAATAATATTGAGTCAGTTGATTTCCCGTGTGAGAGATAAACAGATCACCTCAGCAAGAGTGAAGAGTCTTGTGTTTACAGAAGAATATCGGCGTAGTTTATTGTTTGGCGGTATAATGCCGGGTTACACTGTGTCCATCCCGCTGCTATGATGTCACCATAGTCACGTAGCAAACTACATTCACAGCTTGCAGTGCCGTTCTACTTCTCTGACCCAAAGACTACAGTATATACTCTCACAGCGGCCATCTTGATCCGGCATAAACTGTGTGTGAATGAATGGAACCTGGAACCCTGTAAAGTGCTTTGAGTTCCTAGAAAAAAAGCGCCATATAAATCCAATCCATTATTATTATTATTATAAACCCCACCTACCACGTAAAGGGTGTTGTCGGCACTACCAACGCAAGCCGGATTTAGGGTAACCGTGCCCTGGCGAACCGTGCTGCACAGTGGAAACTAACAACAAAAAGGTAAAGTTCCTCATTGTCACTTTAACATGTTTAGACCTATGCACAGGCAATTACAACAGTGCATGCTGCTGATGTTAGCTACCATATGAATTATATGGTGCATATATTGTACAGTATATAGATATAGAAAGATCCTTAAATAATTCTTTGTACCTTGTATGGCTGTAAATGTTGTCCTCCTAGTATATAAGGATTGAGGAATGCTGTATCTAAGAATAGAGGACCCGAGGAGGCTATGTCTAGTGCACTTACCTCTTATTTCAGTCTGGGTAATTACACCTGGAATTGGGGAGAGCTGAGAACACCTTCAGACACACTCTTTCCAATTTCTCTACGGGCTCTTCACGCGAAAACACACAGTTTACACACAAAGGCACATTGATACGCTCTGTCACACACACACACACACACACACACACGCACGCGCACACACACACACACACACACACACACACACACACACACACACACACACACACACACACACAACACACACACATGCACACAAACACACATACACACAGGCATATAGACTTTAAACCTTTTTTCTTTTCATTTTACACAAACACACACACACACACAAACACACACACACACACACACACACACACACACACACACACACACACACACACACACACACACACACACACACAGCCGGACACACACACACACACCCACACCACCCTTTTCCCATTTCCTGTGGCCTGCTCTGTATCTATTAGGTGTGACATTTCATTTTGCCTTTTTAATCACCTCTCTCGGCTTTGTCCTTCTGGAGACAAATAACTTCATAGATGATGGTCGTTAAAGTCGTACCGTCCCTGTCCAGTGCACACACACACACACACACACACACACACACACACACACACATGAGAAAGCACAAACTCAAATTCATGGGCTCTGAGTTCACAGGCCACCTGCTGCATCTTTAACCATGTTGCCACCTCTCATCCTCACATATTAAAAGTGTCCTCACACAAAATGCTGATTAATTGAGTGGTCGGAAATAATTAATTGGATGATCTAGTGATTGATATAAAAGCTGTGCTGTGTCTCTACTGTTGTTTTATGAAGTTGTTTTTGGCAGGAGGACATACACTATTTAGATGTGTCATAAGCATATTTACGTTTTATGAAACATTTTTCTTCGATGATCATAAACAGCAAAATGAGACCATCAGCGCAAAACAAGGCTATTTTTTAATCATAGTTATTATTAAAGCAGCAACGAGTAACATTTAAATATCTTTTAAACAGCCTCATGTTTCCTCTCATAATCATAAATTACCTTGAACAGCAAACGAGACCATCTGTGCAAAGAAATACTTTTTTATATAGTTTTTATTACTGCATTTGATCTGGTCGTACACCCAGTCCGATTTTCGGTTCACGCGTGCATGCTCTATGGTCACATATCCGTCCGTATTGGTCGCAGATTTCAGTGCGGCGCAGGAACGCGATTTGAGAAGCCTATCCCTCCAGGTGAGGGAAGGGGAGCGGGAGCCTTGTTTGAGACAGTTGTTTGTTCATAATGACTGATAACGGGGCTGAACCATCAAAGAAAAAAAAGAAAATGCAATGAAGAAAAGCTAAAAGGGAGAGTGATAGGCGGGCGGGAGGGCGTTGCCAAGCAACGTATACACAATTTCACGCAGCGAACCTAGACTGCAGTGTTTACTCCTAAATGAATGAGCGGTAGCCTACTAAAACAAAGTTTACTTTGCCTCACCAGCATCATCAGATGACCTTTATTTATCTGAAATAGTCATTATTTACAACATAAAGACATTACCTCATCGTGATCCATACTAACTAACTGCCATCTCTCGTTCATTCGCTTGGTGTGAGGACACGGACTCGTTCAGCTCCGTGAGAGGTGACAATGCATCAACTCATTGCAATCAGGTGTGTTTAGCACTTACTGCCATTAGTTGATGCTGTGTCACCCATAGACTCACAGAGCTAAAAAGAGTCCGGTGCCCTCCACACTTTCAACACACGGACACGCACCATATTGCTTCCTGATTATTTGAATCTTGCACTCCCTGCACGAGCTAGAAAACAGCTTCACGACAGCTGGCGTCGTTAAAATACTACCGCTTTTGTTCAAAGGTGTCGCCAACGTGCCGACTTACTCGTAGTGGCTTTAATGCCTTTGCTCTGGTCTGAATGCCAGCTACCTCAACATGAAACAATGTAAGGCAGGCAGACTGGAAAAGCCTGTGTTTATGGAAGGAGCTAAATCAAAGTTTACTCCGCCGCACCATTGGCAAATAGGCATTAGACATAGTCTCTTTCAGTTGCTTACAAAACAACACACGCTAGCACAGGTCTCTAGGACAGCACACGCTTGTGTCGGAAAAAAAACACTAACGCTTTTGTCCAAAGGGGGCGCTAGAATCAAAAGGTTCCTCATAGTCACATTGAATTTGAATACGATAAAAAAACAGCATTGAGACCTTCTGTTCTCAAGCATCACATGAACAGCCACGTGAAAGACTGAACATTGGATATGTTATAGGATAAAATGCAGGAGACACACACACACACACACACACACACACACACACACACCACACACACACACACACACACACACACACACACACACACATACACACACACAGTATAGAAGATGCGGTATTTTTGCAGACAATTGAGAATAGCTCCCATGCATTGATCATTCATGCTGCAGGGCCTTGGCTTCCTAACCTGTGTCACATGTATTCTATCTGTAACATGACAAGTGGCTCGCACTCTGCACTGCTGTCTAACTCAAGAGTGTTGCTGCTCTCACACCCTGTCACTGACACACACACACACACACACACACACACACACACACACACACACACACACACACACACACACACACACACAAAGGATGGTTGTTCCAGTGCCGGATGTCACAATGTTATATACATACAGACATAGAACAATAACTTCTCTCCTGGGTCTACAATATCAAACATGCCAGGTGTGTGGGGGGGATCAAGCAATGTAATACAAAAATGTAGACAGAGACAGAGTTGAAATGGGGCAGAGAGGGGAGTGACATGCAGAGAACGACCGCGGGCTGGAATCGAACCCGGGTCCGCTGGAGGCCCATGGGGGGGGGGGGTGCCCTACCAACTGAGCTAAGGGCGCCCCCCAGGTTATTGTAAGTTTTGACAGGTGTTTTGTGAATACATTCAGACATAGAAAAAAAAGAACTCTCTGGTATAGGGAGCCAGCTCCAAAAAGCATGGCTTTAAAAAAAATATAAGAAAATTAATCAGAGAAACATGAAAAAACTAGGGTGAACTGACACAAGAATTGTGAACACACATTTCTATTATTTTCAATTAATCCAAACACAGACAGGCAGACAGAAAGACACAGAGACCGATAGATAGATGGATGGATGGATAGATAGATAGATAGATAGATAGATAGATAGATAGATAGATAGATAGATAGATAGATAGATAAATAGATAGATAGATAGATAGATAGATAGATAGATAGATAGATAGATAGATAGATAGATAGATAGATAGATAGACAGACAGACAGAGAGACAGACAGACAGACAGACAGACAGACGCTACGTCGTGTTGGCTGACATCACCGTTATCTCAGTGAAGAGAAGTGTCTTTGGCTAAATGTCTTTGGCTGTCCTTGGAGCAGACAGGCAGACAGACAGGGCTTGAGTCTAGGCAGTGAGAGCTGGTGTGGATGTGGGAGAAAGAGGAGAGAGGGGCGAGGGAGGGAGGGGAGAGGGAGGGAGGGGGCACTTGTTTCATTTGTATTCCCCTCTCATGTGTGACGGGTGGGGTGAGGTGGGGGAAAGCACAGCGGGGATTTTGTCAGCGCTGTGGCAAGAGGGTTCAGGAATCAAAGATGAAACGTTACAAGATCTCACCATCACTCTGTTTCCTGTGGAGGGCGGGTCGGCCTGTGAGATAAACTATGAGATGTCACATTCACACAGGGTTGAAAAGGGATGAAGGAACAGTCAACACAGACTGGAAATCTGTCTCTGATTGCATTGAAAAACATGTTTTTTTAGATTGCTGGGGAACTTATTTGTCTGTCTGTCTGTCTGTCTGTCTGTCTGTCTGTCTGTCTGTCTGTCTGTCCGTCCGTCCGTCTATCTATCTATCTATCTATCTATCTATCTATCCGTCCATCCATCTGTAGCAAGTTACATCTACAAACTACTCTATCTGATCACATTCTACTACTACTACCTAGCTATTATTATTATTATCTATTCTATCTCTCTCCCCCCCCCCCCCCCCCTCTATCTCTCTCTCTATACCCCGTCTTCTATCTTCTTTCTTCTTTCTTCGTCGTCGCTGTCTACCTATCTATCTACCCCCCCCCCCCTCCGAACAGTTACACTACAAACTACACTACCATGCACTACAAGTATTAAATGTGAATCAATTAAATTAAAAAAAAATGCATTTGTTGATATAGAATAAAATAGTAGCAAATTAGATATGTGAATGAGAGGGGGGGGGCAAGGTGACGGTGACACTGGGTCATGTATGAATGAACTGGAGATACAGCAGTAATGGATGACCGGGTGGAAATGAGAACGACATTTTTTTTTTGTTAACCAAAGCTCCACTAAGAGAATATTATCTGACCCATTTCAATGCACAGTGGGGATTTCATTATGAAGTGAAATTCATCCGACGCTGTTATCAAAAGCGACATACAAAGAGTGTAAGGATAAAGGGCCAATGCGGAGTTAAAGGACACTTGGTTCTAGAGTAATCCTCAAACTTTGACCTTTGGACGACAGTGAATCCTCAACAAAGACTCAAACACAGCCACAGTGCACCAAGCCTACGCATTATGCTTTAGCTACTCCGGCTTCCCAACCATTTCCTTTTCATACCAGTAGATTTAGTTCAATACAACTGTGGTCATAGGGCTGCAACTCATGACAATTTTATATATTTACGTGACTGATGTATTTTTTTAGTCACATCAGTGCCACGTTGAGACTTTTTGCTTTATTTGAGAAAGTTCTCAAAACTTTTAGCATGAATTGCTCCGAACAGTCCTTTCATGTTACCCACAGTATGTACAGTATCGTAATGACTTGGTTGATCTTATGCTCTCAGTAGATCACCTGATGTTTTTGTGCCCTTTTTATGCCCTTTTTATGGTTTTTCATCATGTTTTGTCAACAAATGTTTACACTTCTGAAATATACAATGAATATAAAGATGTTATGAGTTGATTTTGTATAAAATGACCCAATTGAATCATTTCCCAAGTGTTGCACATCAAGTCAAAGTCAAAGTTTTTTTTATTAAATACTAAGTAGGAGGATCAAAGGAAATGTTTGTACAATGTAAAACAGTATCTATATAAAATAGAATAGACAGTAAAACGTAGATAAGTTACATTTCAATGGGCAATGTGATATTTATTAATTTACAATAATGTAAACACATCACTCTTATTCAGTCACAGACGTCACCTCCGCTGCTAACAACTCTTTCTATGACACATGATAACCACTCTGTCATTACCAATGTGTGATGTGTGTACATATGCATCATTCTGTATACAGTGCACATACACACACACACACACACACACACACACACACACACACACACACACACACACACACACACACACACACACACAAATGGTGCAAGAGTGTATGTGTGTTTTTTCTTTTTTTAAATGATAAGAAAAAGTGCACACTCAGGGAAAGGCCATTATGTTTACTAATGGCAGAATGATGTCAGAGAAGCTTTTTGAGCCACTTAGCCTCGGCTGCTACCCGATCAATAGAGCAGCTTTGGGATTATTTACACCGGGACACATCTCAATTTAGGGTTACACATCACTCACAGATAAATGTATCCCTGAGTTCCAATCCCCATACTTCCCTACTATTTAGTATGCCAGAAAAAGATTTAGGATGTCCTAATACATGCACGTCAATTGTACTGTGCTGAAAATACCTAGATGCCCCATTAACTCCAATTGCAATTTGGAGTATTCGTCTTTATTCTTGACATTTCCCGACATAATGAAAAAAAAAATCTTCCTTATCTGATTTTTTTAAACTCTTCTGTACTTTAGTATGTAGTGTAGTAAAAAGAAAGAGTATGTGATTTGGAACGCATGGTCTGTATAGCTAAATGGTGGCTGGATGGAAGAGAAAGCATTTAGATGGACCTGATTAGGAATAGTGGGTGTCTATTAGAGCATTGATTTTTTTCAGTCATTCTAGTTGAGATCATCAGCGGTAAATGGGATGACACATATGACACACACACACACACACACACACACACACACACACACACACACACCACACACACACACACACACACACACACACATACGGCTGGACATAGATAGCTGGATCTAGAGGGGAGTGTATTAACCACGGAAGGGAACGATAAGTGCGTGTTCACATTTAGAACCGGCCCATGCAGGTCAATAAGGGTCATTTACACTGATTATGTTTCACAGAAATTATTCCGAACAACAAACACACAAACAATACAATGTTAAAGAAATCAGAAAATAGACTGACCGAAGGAATATTGTCATTATGTGCTATTCATATGAAGTTGTTCTCTTCTGTTTGAACTGATGTTAAAGATCCCCTATTATACTACTTTCCTGGTCTTAATTTCTTGTTAAAAACTGCTATAGAGCAACCTGACACGAATCACATCACAAAAAACCATGTAGATTTTCGGGAAACTCTTCCTCTCATCTGAGCGCGCACTGCAGTCTCTCTACACACTCAGCTTTGTGCTTCTCCGCTCCTCCCCCCCCTCCCCCCTCCTGCAAACCCCACTCCGTTGTGATAGGTCACCTTCCTTCAGTGGTGCGAGGTGCGAGGCAGACTTGAGCAGGAAGGTGGGGGCATGTTGCAGCATTACCATACATGGAAACATCCGCTCATTGTGACGACAAAATTATCGGGAAATTCGGAACCGATTTCAACACGTGATTTCTCGACCGGCTGCCCATAGTGTTTAGTGCTCTGCGCAGCCACCCCAGACGGTCAGCAGGGAATACGTCTAAATGCATGTACGTAATTATTTGATACACCTAGAACAACGTTTATAGGTCATAAAAGTCGAAAAGTATCATAGGTCCACTTTAAACTCGCTATAGGTTGAGGAGTTGAAACAAGATGCACAGCAAATGTAAACACGCACATGCCCTGTGTTCCAAATCTCATACTTAAAAAAATAATAACTTTACTATACCACAAACTATATACCCACCACCGCAGCCTGTGCCATCAGTGAGTGAGTGTGTATGTTAATGGGGTGAATGGGATATTGTAATTGTAATGCACTTGACGTGGTCAAGTACAAATAGAAAAGGGTTCTACACTCAAAAAAGTGAACTCAGTGAGCTGTTGAATTTAATTAATGTTTTTATGTCAAATTTAATTAACATGTCTGTGTTGGCTTTTAAAACGTAACCCACTTCAGTTGGTTTCACTTAAATGTAAGACTTCTTAAAACCAAAGAACGCCAGTTGAGTAAATACAAAGTAACAGTTTTGAGTAAATCGCACAATCAAGACTGAACACACAGCAATTGTCCTAGATGTGTTGCCGTAGGCCAGCATTGCGCATGCTCGTGAACGTGGACATCGGGAGCAAGAAATTCAAACGTCGCCATCTTGACTACAGACGCATGGCAAGCACCAAGAGAGTTGTACTGAACAGCCATCTAAAAATCCTCATAAGTTTGAAATTACCTTTAAATGCAACATGTTTTCTTTCTGCAGTTAGGGAAGCAAGGCAGTGTGAAAAAGGATTTACCTTTTCTGTTTTTTGGTAAATAATTCTCATTGCTGGGTCCATAATCTCCAATGTGTTGTGTCTCTTAGCCTGTTATCTTATATATACACTGTGTTGTTATCCAAAGTCTGAAAAACATTGCATCGTATGACATTTTCTTCCATTTCAAACGTTTTGGTCGTAACGTTTGACGGCAAGATATGCCTATTGTATTTGCATTAAACGTTGTAATTCAACTATACTACTTGTTTTGTGTACTCTTGGACCGATATCTTATGCACTATTTAGTAATGTGATTTGAATTAACATAATTATTATATATGTAGAAGTTGTTGATATTATATAATCAGGTGAAGTACGTTTTGTCAACCAGTTAAGTAAAACAAAGTACAGTGGTTCCCACACTTACATACACTGTAAACAATTGCTGTAAATTTACAGCAGGATTTCAACAGCATTAACCTGTTATTTATAAAAACAGCATTTAACTGTTAATATAAAAGGCAGTCTGTTAAATTACAGTCCTTTGCTGTTATGTTACAGAACGGTAATGTTTTTCAAAATACTGAACTTTGCTGTTAATTTACCATCAAACTTGGAAGGGACAACTTGACATGAGCTGCCTGCACATGTGAAGCTTATACAGTTTTCTTCATTAATCCTCATCCATCCACATCTTAACTAATAAGTGTTGTTTACTTTATATCCTCTGGTTAAGTTTACCTAAAGTTGAGTTATATTTACTTGGAAATCGAAAGTGCAGTTAACATAATTAAACCAAGTTAGTCTGAAGTTATGTTTACTCAGTAGAATGAAGGAAACGGATTGCCTTCGATAAATCAAGTAAGCACAACCAAGTGTTTTGTAGAGACGCCCCCTTTCCCACAATGACTTGCACTGGACTAAACGTTTGTTATGTTGCTATTTGCACCCTCAGTAAAGGGGATGTTTCACTCCATTACGTCACTATGCATTTTGTTTAAATAAAACATTTCTGTGTGAACTAACCGTTATTTTTGGTTATAACAAACGGTTTGTGGAAATCTTAAGCAAGATCCCTAGTTCAACTCAGGAGACAATTTGCAATATAAATGAATCATTCCATTGAACTTGATATATTGTGACAAGTGTCTTGAAGTAACAAACAGAAGCTGATCTCTGTGTTTAGCATTTGAACAAATAGGGGACATAGTAAACTTACATATGGAATGAAACACATCTGCCCAATGAAATATAACATCCCCTTCACTCACGGTGCAAACAGCAACATAACAAACATTTAGTCCAGGTTCATCCCTTTTTTTCATTAACAGTATAATCCTGTTAATTTTAGTGACAGTAAAATAATGTTCATTTAACTGTTTTTTCCAGGGAAATTTCTGACAGTGTATGTAAGTTAAGTTGGAACTACAATGTGAGGTTAAGTTAGTCTTGCTTAATAAAGTTGAGTCATATTAACGTAAGTGGGTTAAGTCAGTAAAATGATTATCTTTGTTGGTATTACTCAACACAGTTAATTAAGGCAAAGGTAGCCATGTTATGTTGAATGTACTTAACCTAGTTAAGTTGGTTGCACACAAGTGAGTTGATTCCATTTTAATCATAATTTTCAATTATATCTAACTTAACTCAGTTGTGTGGAAAACGTTGACATAACTGTATTAAGTAAATTCAACAACTTATTTTTTTGAGTGTATAAGTACAAGTCCATTTTGAAGAGTGTGGGTTTGTGTATGTCAATCATCTTCACTTTCTTCTTTTATTTGGGGTATGGTAAGTGTGTGTGTGTGCTTGTGCGTGTGTGTGTGTGTGTGTGTGTTTGTGCGTGTGTGTGCGTGTATGTGTGTGTGTGTGTGTGTGTACATTTGTTTGGTGAGTGTGGGTTTGTGTATGTCAATCAAACTTCAGTTTCCCCTTTTATCCGTGGAATTGTGTGTGTGTGTGTGTGTGTGTGTGTGTGTGTGTGTGTGTGTGTGTGTGTGTGTGTGTGTGTCCACTTGAATTTGCATGTGTGTGCATGCTGATGAAGTCAGTGGATCATAGACTGGGCAGCCTGTCTGGAAGAGTCCTGACCTCTGTGATGCTGTCAGAGATCTAAACAGACCAAAGCCCAAAGGTGAGTGCTGACTGTCACAGGGGCTTATTAGCATGGCAACGATAGACACACACACACGCACACGCACACGCACACACACACACACACACACACACACACACACACACACACACACACACACACACACACACATCAATGTTAAGAAAGTAGGCAGAGAAATTGTAAGCACCACTGTCTGATTGTCTGAACCCTGATTGTCTGGTCTTAGGAGCCTGGAACCATTTTATTTAATGAACGCTCCACAGAAAATGGCCATAGCCTTGTATAATGGTTTATGGTCAGACCAGCTCAATATAACTCACAATGTATCCTTTCATATCATTTACTTCAATTAAATATATTGTGAGTGGACAGCTCCCTCGGGGGAACCTGGGTATTTTTATCACCGGACATTAATTACGCTCACTCACTCGGGACATGACATGCATCTATCTTAAGGGACTGATAAAAAAATATGGCTTTGCATGGTAATACTAGGCTGTTTGAAGTGATATTGAAACAGCCTATTCTGTATGCATTGAGTTGGATGGAGTGCTCCAGTCCCTGTACTATAACAGGTTAATGTCTGGTCATCTATGGCCATCTGTAGCATGTCTTCTCCATTCCATTGGGGATATGTGTGTGTGTGTGTGTGTGTGTGTGTGTGTGTGTGTGTGTGTGTGTGTGTGTGTGTGTGTGTGTGTGTGTGTGTGTGAGTGCGTGCGTGCGTGCGTGCGTGCGTGTGTGTGTGTGTGTGTGTGTGTTTTGGGGATAAAGATGTCACCGATTTACAACTCAACTAATAACGAACATAAGAACAAAAGCTATAGACCCATGAGACATAAGGTGAAGCCTGTACAAGACATGCTCTGAAATATGTATATTTTAAGAGAATATATTACACAGAATTATTTACAGTTTTGGCTTTCTAACTGTAAAATGGATAGATGTTTCTCCCATGGATGTAATTCAAGGTCATGATTACAGAGCCTGCCGTACACATTACAGTAAGTGCTACGAGCAGATGCTTAGGGCCCCCTGTGAGACAATAACAAAAAGTAAAAAATAAATATTTTAAGTCGATAGATAGATAGATAGATAGATAGATAGATAGATAGATAGATAGATAGATAGATAGATAGATAGATAGATAGATAGATAGATAGATAGATAGATAGATAGATGGATGGATGGATGGATGGATGGATGGATGGATGGATAGATAGATAGATAGATAGATAGATAGATAGATAGATAGATAGATAGATAGATAGATAGACAGACAGACAGACAGACAGACAGACAGACAGACAGACAGACAGACAAATCCCCATCCAGCAAGGGTTGCAGACAAATATTACATTAGGTCTTTAATCAGATTCAGTTGGGCTGTGTAGTGGAAAGATACAGAGAAGATTCTCTCAAAGCTCTTCATATTTTAACCTTAAACTTTGCATGACCCTAATGTTTTTCCATAATGTCACAATGTAGCCCCTGATCTGAACATAACTCCAAACTGTGTTATCAGCAGAGCGAAACAGCAGAGACGAGTGCTGCATGTATCACAGTGACAGGAGTTTCTACCTGAACCATGTATCGCTATGCAGCAGGGAAATGCTAGAGAAAGAGTGTAATGTTCCGTATTGCAAGATTTTGAAAAGATATACTCATTCAGCTTTAGATTAAGTAACTGTGTGTTTGTGTTTGTGTCCTTCTTGTGTGTAAGATTTTTACTTTAATACAGAAATATCCTGCACAATATACATTGCATTTAATTTTTAGTAATATGCAAATGGTGAGACGTGAGTTGGTGATTTTGGTGATCAGAATTTCACCCAACCAAGGCTGACTACAGTGAATAATGCGTAATGAAAATTAATAGATAAATAAAAAGATAATGTCAGGGTCACAACAACTGTTTCTCAGGTTGTTTAAGTGTAAGGGCTTTTTTTAAATGAAAAAAACATTTTGGTTTCTTGAATGCATTCATCCTAGCTGCCTTTAATAATCAATGTAAAAGTGTCCTCGCCATTTATGACCTTTGACTAATGACGTTGCAGTGTTATGTAATAGACTGTGTCATGCCAATACTGAATAATGCCACCTTTCCACCGAGTAGAGCGGGTCGGGTAGGATATTTTGGCTTTCCATTTGCCAAAAGTTGGTTAGGGTACGGATATAAGCGAGCCTAACCGCTCTAAGCCGCTCCCATCATGCAACTGTGAATTAGGAAATAATTTCACCCAGACAGGCAAAGTGCACCAAAAAATAAAAACAGTGATTTTGCACATGGAGGATCTTTAAGCGTGACAGAGATTGAGCTCTTAATGGGGCGGTGAAGAACTCTTCAGTTTCCCTCGGGAGGTAACCACGGTGACAGCTTATCCCCTGAGAGTAAGCAGTCTGTGGTAGAAAGACTGAGGAAGTTATGGGAACAACAGAGAGAGAGCGAGAGAGAGAGAGAGAGAGAGAGACAGGCAGGCAGGCAGGCAGACAGACAGACAGACAGACAGACAGACAGACAGGCAGGCAGACAGACAGACAGACAGACAGACAGAGAGAGAGGTTGACTGATCTAGGAATATACACTCACCAAGGTAAACCATGCTATAGGCTACTCCTTATGCTTATTCTTATGTACCATAAGTGTGGAAGGTCATCAGCCTACTGTCACTGACTAGTCCATGCCCTTCCCAGTTGATGCCACGCGCCCTATGCTGAAGTAAGGCCAACAGTCAGAACTTGAGAAAAAAATGATCTGAACCAAATATGTAAGTTCTGAATTTGAAAAGATGTAAACCGCAGGTGAACAAAAACAAGACCTCAAATGCAAAATAATACTTTTTTTCAAAAGAAATTACAGAGTTGAATTGACATTATATTCACACTGAATGCTTTTCCCCTACTACTTATTATTTTGAATGCAGAGTTGTATTTTTCAAATTTTAATATCAAAACTTGAACTTTTAGTTTCAATTATATGTTTTTCAAATGAACAAAACTTTTGGCCCATAATCGGCTCCATAGAAAAAAATAGGTGATGACTGCTTTTGCTCTAACAGTCTTGAAATTACATCTGTTCTGAGACAACAGTCTAAAGAAGAAAGGAAGCGTAACTTGGAACTCTCCCAGTTTTCACAGCACATAAGAGATTCATCTAATAAACTACTGCCGGTTATTGCCACCGTGTCTGTTTCCCTGTGAAAAAAAAAATTGTTTGGGGCTTTCAAGGAGAAATCTATGTTTGTCTGGTGTATGCTTTGCCATCCGGCTAACACACTCCCTGATTTAATCAGTGGAACGCTGGGCACTAGGGAGGTGAGTGCACACAATAAACTGCACACATATACATCTTTTACAAAACAGATAACAGAGTCTAAGACTGCATTTCCGAACTAGATTCTCGAGGGAGTAAACAAAGCCAAAACCGTGACATTGTCAGCTCGATTCTTATCCAATTAACCACTGCAGATGACAGGGTAGAGTCGGGGAAGAATTAAACTATACAAGTTCACATAGAGGGAAATATTGAATGGATTTTATGGAAATTTTATATAGACATCTTTCGTCTATCTTTCATGCAAATTAGAGACTCTTAGACAAGGTACCAGCTAAACATACAGTATCAGCATGTTAACATTGTCATTGTGAGAATGTGAGCATACGTACTTATTTTAGCATTAAGATCAAAGCAAAGCTGCGTGTGAGCACAGCCTCACATGACTGTACACTCTTTTTTTAGAACCAACTAGGAAAAGAGATGAAATTATTGCATTTGAGTGTAACTAGTTGTTATTAAAGAGACTCTGAGGAACAACCTAACCCTCTGAAATTACAGCTGCTCTGCACAAACTTAATCCAAAATGCATTCCTGTTCAACAGTAACATTTTACATTTGACATGCTGTAATTGGGCTTTTTTTCCCCTTTACAGTTTAGTCTGTGTCCGACTCAGCTCTTCAAATGGCCTCCATCAATCCTTCACTGAACCGTAGCAACTGAGGAAAATGTGTTCTGGATTTTATTGGGTCAACAACTCCAAACGGATCAGTATGTTTGGATAACAGGGTCCACCGCTGTCTGTCTGTCTGTCTGTCTGTCTGTCTGTTGATGTGGAATTGTTTATTACAGGCATAATAATTATGTGTTTATATAAGACTAGTGCCATCTTGACTCTAAATATTTGTAAGCTAATCAACACAAAGACTGACCTGACCTTATGGTGAAGGTTGTTATGTTCTGAGATACTCAAACTTCGTAAGGAGTGTATGTTTTGACCCAGATGGCTCCTGAGAACGATGTCTGTAAGATAACTAACAATTATCTGGCTGAGGAGAATCTTGTACGTAGGCTGGAATGTTCGTGCGTAATTAGATTTCACTATAAACTCTCTGTATGACCGCCTATCGTTGGTCATTTCACACAATCCCATCGCTGGATCGTTGTCTTGACTCATGTTTGCAAACATTAAAGATCTGTTCTATTTTTATATTTAAACATTGTGTCATCTGGTATTAATTGACTAAATTCTCATCTTTTAAAGGTTGATATTTCAATTCCACGACACTGTCTGTCTGTCTGTCTGTCTATCTGTCTGTCTGTCTGTCTGTCTGTCTGTCTGTCTGTCTGTCTGTCTGTCTGTCTGTCTGTCTGTCTGTCTGCCTGCCTACCTGCCTGCCTACCTGCCTCACTGCCTGTCTGTCTGTCTGTCTGTCTGTCTGTCTGTCTGCGTTTCGACATGATATGCAAATACGACCTTTGAGCGCTCACACTAGGAGAGAGAGCTGCAGCGGAACATCCACCAAACAAAGCTGAGCGCCTCGTTTGAATGTGTTGAATATCATTTACATCATTTTCCACATTTCTCAAGTGGGGAATTCACATTTTCTTCTTGCCTGTGCACCTCGGAGAGCTGTAAGCTGCTGCAGCCTTCGCAATAAATGGCAGACACTTTGTTTTATAATATCCTCATCTGTAGTTTGAAAGTCTTTAATTCAAGATTTAAAGATTCAAAGTGTTTATTGTCATATGCACAATAAGAAACATGTTCTCAGTCATACAATGACATTCTTCCTTTGTGTTCCACAGACTGAATGCCAAGAAAGAAACATGAACATATGCAATACACAAGTAAAATAGAAAAAAAAAGCAGCAACAATACAGAATAATACAATTAACAAGGCACTGGTCAAGTCTTTCACACTACAGTTAATACAAATGTAAATTCAGGAGTTTATTTTACTAAAACTTGTCGGTTTGCGTCAGTAAGTTTCTCATATACAACCATAACGGCCATTATCTCAACGTTAGTTTCTTTCATTACTGTGGACCATGAATCTAAAAGCACTTACATCAGCAAAACTTTCCATAATCATTCTTAGCACTATTCTGAAGGCTTGTACAGAATGATCTGTTCATATTAATTGTGATTTATGATACAGTTTGTTGTTATAAACATGTTGAAAATGCATGTTTTAAGGCCTGTCTGTATTATTTAGTTTCAGGCTTCATTCAACATCTACATTTAGTTTTTTTTTAAAGATACGCAAAAAGGCATAATTAGTTTGATATTGCCAATTATTCATACATTTCAAAGAAAAAAATATTGTTTTTACGCAAGTAACCAACTGGCAAAGTTCCATAACGATATCTTTACGTCAAAGATGTCCCCCTATTCAGCTGAAGTGTCCCTCTTTAACGGACCATTCCCCCTCAAACGACAGGGGTGTGTGTTAATACCGGTTTCTTAATTTAGCGAGATTATTGAGCTCACCTGTCTTGCGATCACATCACATGATAAAGAGTTTAACGGGCGCTTTGTGTTAAATGAGGCGGCGGTTACGGTTGCCGGTGGCGATTCATAAGCCATTGAGCGGCCTGGACATTCTCCTGTCTCCACCATTACCTAGCAACCATCCATCATATTCAGGAAGTAATCATCCCTTTGAAAAAACACACTTCTACGATGGAGTGTCATGCAACCGCTCCTATGCTTTGACAACAGCACAAGGAAATTACTTATAGTTCATAGCTTGTGATTGTCGCAAACTGCATGTCTTTCATACTAGAATGAATAGAAAAATCCACAATGTACATTTAGATGGTTATTTTACTAAACTGTGTCTGTTTGCTCCTGTAGATTTATTTTATACAACCATCTTTAACAGATATTATTTTAACACTACACTTTTTTTTCCCAATACTCTGAACCAGAAATCTCAACTTCTTAAGAACTTACAACAACTAAACTTTCCATAATCATTCTCAGCACTGTTCCGAAGGTTATTACAGAAGGATTTGTTCACATGTGGTTAATTCTCTGATTTATAGCACATGTACATAGTATCTTTTTATTTAAAAAATTAAAAAAAAAGGTTGTAGCCTAAATCTATTCTGTAGTCTCAGCGACCCTCTCCTTTGCTTTGACAAACCCACAAGGATATCACTTATAATTCACAGCTCCGTGATGGTCAAATACTGCCAGTCTTAGCTGTTTCAAAACTGTTTCAAAGTCTCAAAAAAAAACTCAGTCCATTTTTCCCCTCCTCAGAACATAAAAAGGAAGATGAGAAGGCCCCATTGTCTAGTGATAATTTCCCCTGGGTGAATCCTATTGAGTGCTACCGAGCTGTGTCTAATTTGTCTGGGAAGGTGTTAGAGAGAGAGAGAGAGAGAGAGAGAGAGAACACAGAGAGAGACTGAGAGAGAGAGACACAGACAGAGAGAGAGAGAGCTATACAACTCCAGAATCATTGCTAGATGTTCAAGTTTAGTGGCGTGTGAAATCTCAAAAGCATATTCATTCCACATCTGCATTTTTTATCCCCACACAACCGTCTCATTGGCATTGTGTTGTCTTGTAAAACGCTAAACTGTCCGTTGTCTCCCGCCCCGTGTGTGTCTCAACACATTCCACTGATATGCTAATTGTAGTTATTGTGCACCTTGGAACGGGCGGATAAATGTTTCTTTGTAGTACGCCTCTTAACAAAAGCAAAAGATTGTATCGGGCTGTAGGGATTTGGGGTCTGACTTCAATGGGAAGTCACAGAGAGAGAGAGAGAGAGAGAGAGAGAGAGAGAGAGAGAGAGAAAAAAAGTTAAACATTGAATTTGCGTTTGAGTCGATAGGCAATTACAAGACAAACTAGTTATTGATATAGTAAAGAGTTAGTAGAGCGGGTCAAATCAACAACATTAAAACGCATACGCCGGGCATCGATATATATAATTAGAACAATCACACATGGAGTTAAGTTTATACATCAAAGCACATCAGAATATTAAAGCTAAAGTGCGTAACTTTTTTGATATAAGTGAATGTCTGTTACAAGCCTATCCACAAAACTCTCTGTATTTCTCAGTAAGGCGGCATTGACAAACTGTTGTCGCCCCCTGACACTGACGCAGGAGTTCAAGTAGCACCAACAAAATGTTTCAGTTGTTGATTCTACTGCTAAGGAAAAACCTGGACATACAGCAGAAGAAGGTATAAAATCCATATTATGTGATCACCGTAGGATTATCTCATGTAGATGTGCAGACAGTATTGTTGTAATTCCTCAGAATTCCTCATGGGGGCGACAGACGTTACGCACTGTAGCTTTAAGAAGTACGAAGAATGAATCTTTATCATCATACTATCCCGATTTTGTAAACTTATTAATGCAAAAAGTTCTTTTTTTGTATGTAATCAATACATCATTCCCAAAATAAACCGCCATGTTAAGGGCATAACAATGATATGGGAAACGTCTTTATAATTGCACAACACAGAGCTACAGAGGATTACGGTCAGCTACCATCTTCATTCTGAAAGCTTTTCCTGGTTGAGCTCTTATAACCACACAGCTTAAAACACAGCACGGCAATCTGCGTACATCAGTTTGACAATTAATTACCATGGCCGGCCCGTCAATGTCCTTTTGTCTTCAGTATAACTTCCTGGCAGCCTGTGTATTCACGTACTGTATTGGGAGAGCAAAGGGGGGAAATTGCATTCTCCGTTGAGTACTCTGTTTAGAGCGGTGCACTTTCCCCACACAGGGGAGGAAACCAAATGAAATAGGCGGCCATTAGGGTGCAAAGATGTCAGTCCGCACAGAATTGAGAGGTGTACTCACATCATCCATTTTGGCTCTTCAGTGCCATTGGAAAACCCCAATCAGCCTGTTATTGGTCATGAGACCCATGCACGGGGCAGTAATTGCCAAAGCATTAGCATGACAATAGCGGTAGGGTAGCGTGTCTCATCTATTTTACGACCCCCTCACCCCAGCCACCCCCCCCCCCCACACACACACACACACGCACACACACACACACCACACCACACAAAACTGCTGCAAAGAGTATTTCAGTGGAAAAACACCTCAGAGACCGTCTATGGCTCTTTATGGGTCTCTGTAGCTCTGCCATTAAGCAAAACCCACCCCTCTTTTAGAGTACATTCACAGAGAGAGTGCACCACCAAATACGACATCTACCCAACAGGCCAGCTGTGAGGCCGCGGCTTTAAAAGATTGCCAAATTCATCTTATCGTACACCAGCCACAGTTTTAGTGCACAGTTGGAGACTTTTTTCTTTGTCAGGGCCTAAACGACTAAACGCATAAGAAAATTAAAATGAAAATGAAAAAGTAAATGAGGTCTGGGCCGGTGGGGTGGGGTGTGTGGTGGGATCCAATCACGGTGCCTGCAGCATATCAATCAATAGGGTGTAACTGTTGGCAATTCTCACTTTGGTGATTGAGTTTTGGATTAATGAATTTGTATTCAAGGTGAAGCATGACCGACATAACAATCGCTTTGTTGATGCAGGAACCGGAGGGAGAGTGGGAGGGAGTAAACAACATGTAGATGATGTTACATTTTGTGTTTTAGAAATATAAAGCGTTTATGAACATTTAAAAAGCAACCTCGATGTAAGGTTACCATTTTAATAGTATTACACATTTTGAAAGGACTTCATGACCCAGTAATTACTTTAGTATAGTGTGTGCTTTCGGAGTATTCAGCTGCATCTAGTGGTAAGATTCAAGATCGCAACGCTCCCTTGCTAACCACTCTCTTTGGGAGAATTTACAGAAGCTACGGTGGCCTTCAAGGACAAGAAGCTAGTTACTAAAGATGGCATCATCCACCACTGCCTCACGTCTTTCCACAAACACAAGTCATGAGGTGAGTATTTGTATTTAGTTATTTATTCTATAGTACTCATTCGTCTTTCAACAGGTGCATTTCCGGTGTATACACACTATCTTTAAAAACGTGACCCGCTCCGATGTACATATAAAAGGCTCATTCTAAGTAAATACTTCTTTTTTTTCAAGCAATTTTACATACTCTACATGCCTATGAGTATTGTATCCCATTTTCTACCAATTTGTTCTGTAAAATGTCAATACATTCTACACACAGCACCTTTAAAAACTGAAGAAAATAATCACGTTTTAACCTCACAATAGCATTATTCATATTCACCAACAGCAATATATTAACAAGCTTCCTATGCATATACAGTAGTGTTGTGTATCAGCAATGCATTGTTAGAGGACGGTGAAGACAGACGAGCGCTTACAATACATTTTCATTTGTCAGAGGCCATTGACTGTGTCACCCTGAGTGAAGAGGCAGGCTCCTGGACCATACAGCTCTGATCCATCACAGTCGCATACAATACACACACACACCCTAACTAGAGTACTGAACAACTGTCGTATACAATAAACACACACACACACACACACACACACACACACACACACACACACACACACACACACACACACACACACACATATCCTAACTAGAGTACTGAACAACTGTCGTACTGCCCACAAATAGCCACCTTCCATAATACAAAAGAAAGCTAAATGGTTGATGAATTGTCTCGGCCTTACCCCCTTTCATCTTGGTTCAGATATTTCCTTTTCAAATTGTTAGCCTCATAGCATAATTGCCCAAATCATATTTACTCTACTCTACTTTTACTCTTCATCTATACTATTCTACATCTACTCTACTCTATATCTACGTTTCATTAGCCTAATTATAACATAATTGCCTAAGTCATATTTTAAGGGTTATAGAGTAGGGTAAAGTAGATGTACAGTACAGTACATATGATTTAGGCAATTATGTTATGAGGCTAACAAAATGTACTTTACTTTAAAACTGTAATTCATATTGGTTTTGAAAATTGCAACTCAGCATTTGTGTGTGCGTGGCATATCCTTCCATGTCTGTCATCAATAAATACATCAGTCAGGATATGTAGGCCGATGACAAATAATCGGCTTCAATTTCTGCAAGGGTCGGCAGCATTATAAGCGTTTCAACTACACACACTTGGATCATAGTTAATAGGCAGTAAATCCTTATTTTGCACAGTGTGGGGTTTTACAGCAAACTGGTCGACACACTCAGACGGGTTCAAAAGTGCAACGTGTTGACTGGAGTGCGTCTGTTCAGATTTTCAAGCTCCCTCTAGTCTCTACACTGCAAAAAAAATCCAAGATCTCACCAAGTATATTGGTAGAATTTATACTCAAAACATCTCATGCTAGTACAGTAATATAAGACATAATAGCCTAATAAGCAACATTTCTGTGAGGTATATGGACTTATGCACCTGCATTGACAATGAGGATTACGGGGCTGGCTTACTATGACAAAAAAGCTATTCCTATAACTAGTAACAAATGCTCAATATGGTTATGTCTAGCTAACTTCAAGCTATATCTCATCTTAAATAATGCTAAAATTCATCTCAAAATGAGTTGTCCCTGCTAATTTCAAGATATCTTCTATTTTAATAAGGCTTGAATCTTATTTTAAGTGAATTTTTACTTTATTGTGCCCATTTCAAGTGAAATAAACCTCGTTTTAGATCGTATTTTTTAACACATTTTTCAAGAGATATTTTTTCCAGTGTGGAGTGGAGAGTGACTGAAGGATCGTTAAAATAAGACGAGCAGAAAATATTAAGGAGGATCAGACATAGATAAGTAATTGAGAAGGCTACAAGTCTCAATACGACATGCTGTAAGATCTACCAAAAAGCGCTTCCCCAAGGGCTACTGTATAACTCAAAAAAGTAGAATATCTACTGCGGAATAATAAGGGTCACACTCAACCAAAAATCCCCAACCCCAAGATTAGATCTATTCCCTTTTCTGCAAACACTCTGTTTCCCCGGCGATAACTGCAATTCATGATTTTTGTGCAGGAGCGTGAGGAATGATATTTTAGGAGGATGGAGGAACTACCCTACCGGAGAAATGCCTTGAATAATTCCATGGAAAAGTAGTCCATGCGATAGGTCCGACAGATTTGAAAAAAAAATAAATCAAATATAAAAGTGATTTTTGGGTCACAGCTTGGCTCCAGGCTTTGCTGACAGTGCAAAAAAAAAAATCAAACGGTGGGTGATTTTGTATATGGAAACATTATCAGGGATATACATACACTCGTAGACTCAGACAAGCATTGGGACACCGTGTATTATCGCATCCTCTGCAGAGTTTGAATATGACCTTTATCATTTGAGCTACTTGGAGCGAAGCCTGCAAGCTAGTGGTTCAGGTGGGAGCATGCCTATGTTTCCACAGCCCTATGTTCCTAATGCCCTATGTTCCCACATGTTTCAAATATTTTGTATCTCATAATGAGGCCCTATGTTCCCATGGGGGCGTGTCTATCTCCCGATGGTCCCACATTTCAAGTAATCTAACTATTTAATAGAGAAAAGTATGTCTGTTTGTGTCGGTATCACTCCTATTCTAACCTCTCCCTGTCCCCTCACCCTAACCCTAACCACCCAGATGTGATGCCTGAACCTACAGTAATTGCCAGGACCATAGGGATTGTAACATCCAGTCCTTCTATGAGACCATTGAGCTGTGGGAACATATAGGGCCTAATTTTAAAAAAAAATCAGTGAAAAAAATCCTTGGGAAATGTGGGAACATAGGGATGACCCCGTTCAAGTAGTCAACTCATGATGCTACACAGCGTCCAACTGTATGATATGTGTGGGGAAAGATATTTAATCATCACTCTTTAAAGGTGGAGTCAGCGATTCTGGAGAAAGCTTGTTGTCAAAATCACTTTCTGTCAAAATCGGTGAACCTGTATGTACTGGGGGTGTGCTGAAAAAAATCAGGTGTTAATACACGCCTAGGCTCTGTAAACTTGTATGTAAACAAAGGATATAAACAAATGGGGCCCAATATAGCGAGCATCAGGCCTGTTTACAGAGTCTAGGCTGTGTATTAACACCAGCAGATCGTGAGGAAATATTCACTGATTTTGAGCAAAATTGATGTTGACACCAAGCATTCTCCAGTTTCACTGACTAGCACCTTTAATATTGCATGTACATACAGTATATCTGGGGAGTAATGATGCTAGACCCTACACACCAAACTCAAACTTATATTTCTGCTCTAATAAAACATTTTAAACAGGAGTTTTCTCACTGAAATACACTGATGTCTGATAGAGTTTGAATATAAACGTTATCAACCGAACTAAACACACTAATGTATAATAGGACAGGAATGGCTGGCTATTCATCTGGACAACAATGCAATTATTATTTTCGGGAAAGCTTCATGACATCTCTCTTCCCACACAAAGAAGACAGTGGTTTATCTGTAACATCTAACCAATAAAAGCACAACCATGTTTCCGCCTCTGCGGGGGCTCACCCACAGCTAAAGCACGCGTGGGTGGATCAATAACTTAAGTTGCAGCGCTATCAATCGCCTTTTTCTGGGAATCAATACTAGTGTAGATAGGATTAATTAAGGAATAGATCACAGCCTGGGCAGATGTACATTTATTTTCAGTCTTATTTGACTTAAATGATAGAGGCCATCTTTAAAAAAAAAAAACAAGGGAAACAGTTGTGGTGTAGAAACACTAGGGATTGCAACATCCAGTCCTTCTATGGAATCTAATTATCTCTTTCTCTCCCGGTTGTTATGTTCATTTTATTTATATTATAATATAAAGGACTCGGTGAATGTATTTCTATATTGTTAAGCACTTTAAAAGGTGCTACAAAAAAAGTGAGTATTATTATTGATGTTGTAATATGTTATAACACTCTGAAAGTTTATGACACTTTAGTACATTTAACAGTTACAACTTCTAAACTACTTTAATACACTTTTTATGTTCTTCCTCAAATATTTTAATGTGAAGCACTCTGTGTATTGTAATACACTTTGGGCTGCATTTCTTGAATGAAAGGTTCTATGCATATATAAAGGGTTTTATTAGTAGAATTGTTGTAATATAAAATAATTATCTGAAAGTCTACACATTTTGCACCTTTAACACAATAAACATCTTATATGTCTATGTGATAGGCTATTTGAACACACTTTTTAAAGCACTTTTTACATAAAAAAATCAACTTAAATCAACTTAAATTAAAAATACTTATTTACATTAAAACAATTTTTTTTTACATTATAGTATTACTGCTTTTCCGTCCTTAGCTTTCTAAATACATGAATGCCAATGAGTAATATAGTACGTAGTGTTGCTTTAACGATTCCTTGGCCGTCTCTAGAACGACCCAGACACATACGGAGCTCCACCAGACAGACAGAGGTCAGGCTCCAGTGCGCTCTAATAGACTGCACCTATTTCCCACTGTCACCATCAACGTCTGTGATAAAAAGCTGTGAATGTACGTTTAGCTCATATCTATGCACACCTGCACGCGGGCGGACCGGGAGACCACACACACACACACACACACACACACACACACACACACACACACACACACACACACACACACACACACACACACACACACACACACACACACACACACACACATAAACACACACATACAGACGCACACCACAAACGCACACAAACACAAACACACACACACACAAATCACATCGGTATCTGTCCTTGTCCTCTTTCACAACAGGGCAAACGTTTCTATGAACAACCAAAGGAGACAGCCACAAAGAGCTAAAGGAAGAGGCGTCTAAAGGTGGAGTCAGTGATGCTGGAGAACGTTTTATTGTCAAAATCACTTTTTGTCAAAATCAGCTATTATCTCCTCACATTCAGCTACCTGTAGGCAGACTGTGTGCGCAAATATACACGGGGGTGGGGGGGGCCCCCCTTTTTCACCTTTAAAACCTTTAGGAGCCCATACGGATTTTAGGATGACTTCTCGTTTTTTTAGTAGAATCAATAACTGAAACATTTCTTGGATGCTTCTTGAACAGCATCCTCTTAAAATTGATCTCTCAGATATGGAATTTTTGGCCATTGCTAAATTCATTTTGTTAAGGCTGACATTGACCTAAAATGAACTGAGTAAATAATGTAAAGACCTTCAAGTAAATACATTAAAGAAAATATTCATAAATGAATAAAAAAGTAATCTATTTCGCTGATCTGAATCTATCTCTCTCTCTCCTCTCCTCTCCTCTCCTCTCCTCTCCTCTCCTCTCCTCTCCTCTCTCTCTCTCTCTCTCTCTACATCATCCCCTCATCACTCCCTTGGGCACAAACACACACACTTAAACACATATATCCTCCTCACCACCACGGGTCGTTTGAATCTATTATATATATTTTAGTGTGTTTCCGATTCCAGTCATGTATACAGAACATGCCTATAGGCTAAGTCATCCACTTGAGCTTTCAAACTGTGCTCTTTCACGCGCATCAATTATTTATCTGAAACAGTTATACCTTGTCTGGTAGTAAACATACAATCCACACACAAACACACACACACACACACACACACACACACACACACACACACACACACACACACACACACACACACACACACACACACACACACACACACACACACACACACACACACACACACACCAGTAGTCTCCATGGAAACATGCTGAAGTGGTCTGATCATGTGATGGACATTTGAAGTCAAAGATGCATGTTTCGAATCAGTTGTCTCTCACACACACACACACACACACACACACACACACACACACACACACACACACACACACACACACACACACACACACACACACCCAAACACACTCTTCTGTCATTCAAGCAGGTGTTATTTTTGATATGGTTCTACAGAATGGGTGGGTGGAACATCTGTGAAGGTGTAAGCGTCACCTGTCAGTCAAACGACTGTATCGCTCGGTCCTCAAGCCAAAGAAAAAATCGATATCTAATCGCTCAAGTCGACAGCAGCAGACACTCAGGTTGCACTGCCCAGCTGAAGCTCCCTCTCTCCGTGCTGTAGAGAATAGTGTTAACATGAGGTGAAGCTGCACTCTTATCCTGCTTTAAAGCTATAGTGCGTAACCTTTTATATAAACGAATGTCGGTTTCAGTCAAGCCATCGCCAAACGAGCTGGCACGAGGTTGATTAAGCCTATCAGCTCCTACAAAACTCTCTCTGTATGGCAGCGTTTTACAAACTGGTGTTGCATATCTGCAGACTTACAGTTTTTCACAATTGCTTAAACACATTTCCTGATAGACTACCTCACTTTTTCAAAACCCTAAACCCAAATTCCAAAACTCAAAACACAAAATGCAAAATCCTTCACTTCTCTTGCAAAAGCACACTTTACGCTCAAAACAGTGTTAACTCTTCACTAAATGGTGTTTTCTTTTCAAATGACAAACACATACATCATATGACTAGACATTTCTAGCACTCATTGAACACTGGTGTGCAGAATGGAAAACACTGTAGTATAAATGCAAAACACTAAATGAATGCTTTATCAGTAGAATTATGCCTTTGCATGTTCATACACTTTCACCTACAGTAACAACAAATACTTTACAGTTTTTGCCAAATGCTAACACACATTATGCAGAATAGTTTATTTTGCCATTTCAAACAAACACAATGAATAGGTAGGACTGCAGTTCAAGCAATTCAGTGTGTCATCATAAACTAAGAAACAATTACAGTAGAATAAAAAAAACAGTGTTGTAAGGAATTGGGTGGTTGGATTATGAATCCTTTTATGGATACCGCCTCCTGTTTGCATCTGGCCACATCGCCTCATCAACATCACACTCAATGTCTTCCTTTGAGAAGCAACAGGGAAATGATCACCTGATATCCAGACTAAATCTCCTAATTATGGAGCGACTCAGGTTGGGCTGCACTCTCTGTCCAGGCTCCCTCATTGATAGGCCATGATCTATAACATAGTCCACTATAGTGTTCCTGTTGTATGTGTCTCTGTCTGTTGCCTTATTTGTCCTTGTCCTCCTGTCGCTCTCTCTCCTCCTCTTCCTCTGACTCTTACTGTCTCAAAAAGGAGCTGAGCTCACCTGGGGTCTATTTGTAGTGCTAAGGTTTAGACTGATTGGTTTTCAATTAGTTTATTTTTTTTTCAAGAAGTATGTTGGAGAATTTCAAACACAGCGCAAAGCATTTATCGTGTTTGTAGGGTTGGAGCTTTGGTTTAGAGCATGGTTACAAAAGTTAGAGGTTGTGATGCTGTGGTCATAGCAGTCACTTTTAGTGTTTACAGTATTCGGCAAAAACTGTATTTGTACCAAAATGTGCAGTCTACTGTAAATCATAGCAAACAGGAGCTCATCTCTGACCCTTCTATAGCTAACTGCATAAAAGCCTTTTGAGTTTAGAAATGTGATTGGCAGTGTGTTCTGTGTGATCACCAAGAGAGATAATTCAGGAAGAGTGTGCAATATATAGAAAATTGTGTGTAATGTTGTGAAAAATGTGTGTTCTGGAAAGGGAATATGAGTCTAAGGCAGGAAATGTGTTTGGAGTTCAGCAGAATTGGTTAAGCAGTTGGTAAATTAGTTACAGATTGTGCACATTGTGTCTGATGTTCCAAAAAATGTGTTTAAACAATTGTGAAAAACTGTAAGTTACGCTCTATAGATTTAATGGCTTAATATATCCTGATAAATTGTTTTTTTTTCTGATTACTAAGCCCTCAACATGACACTATAGCTACCTTGACCTGATTGACTTTGTAGAGGGTAACATATATGTTTGTACAGATCAATAGGGCCATAACATTTAGAATAACTGGCTTCTCAAATATAAGTTACACACTATAGCTTTAAATACTGCGTTAATAAATCCTGATACATTTTTTTCTGATTTTCTAAGCCCTCAGCATGACACTACAGCTACCTTCTCCTGCTGTGATATAAGTCTTTCGCAGCACCTGATAAACCCAACAAACCCCAGACAACACACTCCTCTCATAGCTTCACAGCATGCCAGACGGCTGAGCTGAGCAGCAACTGTTGAAGGCATTAGCATTCGCCCACAAGCCAAAACCTAAGCTGTCATCTTGTTTGAACTCAAATTCAATGTCTCTTTTTAAAATGGGAAAATTCTGCTATATATGTATATGACTATACTGTATATGAATGCAATGCAAACATCCCTATCGCTGACACACATATGGAGAGAGTGTTTTGGTTACCATTGGCATCCTACTTATTAAGCCCTGTATAGCTTTGAGCAAGAACTGATGACTTTCTACTGTATGCTAAATACCAGAGTTGAAAAGTGCGAATTTGTCGGAATTTGATGTAACCGGCGTCAACACTGTATCAAGCCGCTAACGCTTGGCATCTGTCACTGCTAAATGCTTTACATTTATTTCATCTTGTGGGTAGTATTGATAATTTGTGCTAATACACTTACCGGCACCTGTGTTTAAGTAAGTCAAGCAGAATCCTATACATTTCTACTCAAAAAATCCCTCTTAGCAAGTGATCTATGTGTGTGTGTGTGTGTGTGTGTGTGTGTGTGTGTGTGTGTGTGTGTGTGTGTGTGCGTGTGTGCGTGCGTGTGTGCGTGTGTGTGTGTGTGTGCGTGTGTGTGTGTGTGTGTGTGTGTGTAGGCTCCTTAAGAGACTATTTGTATCTCTACAGTATAAGCGGTGCTGGATTATCGGATTTGAATGTTTTAAAGGGTGTCAGGGATCATGGCAGCTGGAAGGAAATTATTGGCGAATGCAATTGTAGAAACGCAATAAAAAGATCTGTGATGTGAGTCAAGCTCTGTAAGCTAAATGACACACCTGCTCCATGCCCACTTTGGTTCCTCTAATACCCACGACATGAGTCAGGCTATTGTACCAGCACAGCAGCACTGGCAATACAATAACATTCTGTGTACGTGTGACTGCACCTACAGCGTATGTTACAGCTCTAAAATATAGGCTACCAAAAGTGTGTGGCATTTTTTCGCGGGCATTTGACGTTTTGGTATAATATTTAGTTATTTCATTATGTGCATTACCAATATATAATTCTTTTTTAGAAATTAGTTTGTAAAGTAGTTTTCTTAGCAGCCTTTCTTAAAGGTGATTCTGGAGCATACAAACGGCAGTGCAGGCTCAAATGACTTAAACAAAATACATATAAGACAGTGACATTGCTGAAATATTGACAATATAAACTGTTCAAAAATGCAAAACACTGTAAAAGGATGACCAAATGGAGTGAGATACAGTATGTTGGCTATGTGTGACTGTTTAGTGTGGTGATGGGTTGGCATATTATATAAAGTGTGAACCAGACCTTTCTATTTGCCCTTGTGTGAGATCGTCTCTCCCCAAAGCATAAAAAAACAACCACTATACTACCATAAACTGAGCCCATTTTAACAGTTTTCGCCTTCTATTTTAAAGCTTTTATGTATAAAACACTAGTTAAACAGATTAATGCCTTTGCTGCCGGGTGCAATCCTTTCTATAAAGTGCAGGGAAAATTGCGCCAGACAAATTTCTCCCTCCGCGTGCCCAAAGTGCAGCGATGGCAGGATTCAGGAGGACTGAAAATAATAAATTTTGTTTTGATCTCTGGAGCATGGAGTTTTCTCTCATCCCGGGGGGGGGGGGGGGGGGCTGCCAGGGTTAAACTCTGATCTGTACACTGGGACTTGCTCAAGGCTGTGTGTGTGTGTGTGTGTGTGGTGTTATTAAAAATAAATATTGCTTCATAAAATGGCGCAGTGCCGCTGCCATGCCTCCCAATACTGCAGACTGTTCCTCACAGAGGAAATGGGATTATTTTTTATTTTTTCATCCATCCTCTTGATTGCAAAGGCAATTAGTGTGAAAGCTATAGTGCATAAATTTTTCATATAAAATGAATGTCGGTTTCATTCAAGCCATTGCCCAAAAGATTTGAAAGTTGATTAAGCCTTTCAGCTCCACAAAACTCTCTCTGTATTTATCAGTATGGCAGCATTTACAAACTGGTGTCGCCCCTTCTGACACAGAAAAATAAAAGAAGTGCCAATCCCCATACTATCTACTGTTTAGTATGGTAGAAAAAAGATTTAGGATGTCCCGATTCTTGTGGCCAGATTTAGGATGGTTAGAAAGCCCCGGATGTATAGGGGAGAACGGGGGAATCTGAGGCATCGGGTAATGTGAGCCACCCCCTGTATCTAGGCAACGGAAAACATTTGTGGTCATGTGAGATATATGTTTTCAAGCCCCTCTCATTTCCACATGGCCCTGAAAGAGAGGACATCATGGTGCTGTGGTAAGCATGTTTTATTCACCAAAATAGGTATTTTGCATGTAAAAGTAAATTTTCTTGCTGTCAACTTAATCAACTGTTGTGCCAAAGCAAATGTATTCTCGTAGAAAAACTTATATCATACGTGTTGATGAACTACCAACATGTAAAAACCATGTGATGCTGATAACTGAAGAGTAGCCTGAAATGTTAAGAGAGGTAGCTTTTTCTCAAATTGTGGTGGTGGGGGAAAGTGAGCCAAATGCTGTGGGGGAAAGTGAGCCACTGTCTCACTTTCCCCCACCATAAGGCACAAGTTAAGTTTAGTCTTAAACATATTTTAATGTAATATTACATGACATATGTTTTATTTTAATGTCATACACATTGTAGAAAAGCCATCATGCCAAGGAAATACACCAGGAAGACGACTTGGGGCAACCACACAGAAAGAGCACCTTCTCATCTTTCCCTGTAACCTTCAGGGCTGGAATGTAGAGTAGGCCTAGTTGTAGAGTATACAGGCTGATGTTATAATCCAGTTGGGTCTTCTCCTGTGTTCTGAGTCCCAGGCTGTTCTCGCTGGTTCTGATTTTCCCATGCTTTGACCCCCAGACACTAGCTGGCTCTAAGGGTCCTGTGTTCTGACCCCCAGACTATGTTCTAATCTAACTGGTTCTATCTTTCATTTGAATCTTATTAAAACCTTTTGAATTATAATATGTTGTATTTGATTTTGTATTTTGTTCAGAGTTACTTTCAAGTGTTTAGAACATTTGCTTTGCTTTATTGACCAAACCCCATCATTCTTTTACTAGTCCGACATTAGTTCTGGAATGTGTGGCTAGCTTTCAGGATTCTTACTGTTACAATATGTGTTGTTATGGTAGTTTCAGAGTGGAACAAGTAAGTGGATCAGTTTACCCCACAGCTGGGGTAAAGTGAGCCACATCACAACTTTTTTTTAAACAATCATATTTTCACTGCCCTTTGTCTTGAAAAAAATCTGCTAATGCCCATTTCTAGGAAACATCCTGAATTAATGGGAAATGTGTAAATTTTAGTGATAAATCATTTTAGCTCGCTTAGAGGGGAGTAAATGTAAAAAGTGGCTCAGATTACCCCGTTCTCCCCTACTATATCTGTCCGAGATTTTTAGTGTTGAAAACAGCATCCTATTTGGGCGATTCTGACCAGTGCGCACCTGAAGTGACGTCACATCAACGGAGCTTCCATATGAACACAAACGGGGATATAAAAGCAAGAGGCAAGATCAAGGCGCAATGTTATGATGAAATAAATACGTAACAGTATGTCCCAATAGTATGCCTACTGCATCCTAACTAGATTATTTTGATCGTCAGATGTAGTATGTAGAATAGAAGAAAGAAAGAGTATACGATTCGGGACGCATGGGATAGACTCCAGCAACCCTCTCTACTGGTCATCAGCTATGTAATTTGCAATCAGAACAGTTTGCAGGGGCCATCTGGACATGAGAGCACTGACAATGAGTTGAGGGCATTTTACCCTTGAGTTCAATTGGTGGATAAAACTATTGACTTGAAGGTCTTTCAGGCAAACCGTTTTAGATTAGGATTTAGGAAGCCAGGTCTGGCATACTGGAAAAGCCTGTGTTTTTGAACTGTAGTCTACTTAATTAATCAAAGTTTACTTTGCCATTATTAATCTGACATAGTCACATATAAATAAATACATTACCTCATCGCGATGCATCCTGCCATCTCTCTTTCACTCACTTCCCCAAACGCCATGCTGGTATCTATCTATCTATCTATCTATCTATCTATCTATCTATCTATCTATCTATCTATCTATCTATCTATCTATCTATCTATCTATCTATCTATCTATCTATCTATCTATCTAAGAACGAACAACATTGATGAAATGATAGTTGTTTGTTGTTCCATTACATTATGTCACATTGTAGATAAAGGCTTCCTTGAAGGATGAAATGACGCTCATGATCAGATAGGGGCTTTGTGGTGTTTTTATAAAGTGTTCTTGTTTAGCTTGAGACGGTGAGACTGGTATTGTGTGTTGTCACCACTAAGCGAGTTTCAGAAGTCCGGTAGGTGGCAGTGAATGTTCTCAGGTAGGCTAGTAGGGAGGGCAGGTTTTGTTTGTGTGTGTGTGTGTGTGTGTGTGTGTGTGTGTGTGTGTGTGTGTGTGTGTGTGTGTGTGTGCGTGTGTGTTTATAGGCGCGCGTGTCTGTGCGCGCGCGGCGAGGGGGGCGTGTACTCCTCTTTTCCTCTTGCACAAGCGCTCCCAGTCCCATGTTGCGTAGTCTGCTGGAACCCTGACGTGGAGAGAAGCAGCCGAGCCTTGTAGTAGAGCAGTGAGTGACAGACTAGAGTTACGGCAAGAGGGCAGATCACAAAGTGCCTGCAGGCTGCATGCGCTTCCTCCGCGTGCGCTCAGAAAAAGTCGCACTAGACCGGCTTCACTGGCTTCACCAAAAGCTGGAAGAAGGAAAGGAAGGAACTAAAACTAAACATTCATCATTGACTTGAGGGAGCGAGAGCGATGCACTGGCAGCATGGCCAAGTGGTTCAAGGAGCACCTAGGATTCAAAACTACCAAAGCACCCCCTCCGGCGCCTCCGAAGCCCGACTACAGACACTGTCACACCGGTGTGCCCAGCAGCTGCGGCGGTGGTGGTGGGGTGCCCCTCTCCGGAGCGACCTTCCCCAGCCCCGTACAACCGGACATCCTCGCTGCTTACAAACTACAGAAGGAACTGGACTTCGAGGACCCGTACACGCCAGGTGGGAATATATCATTCGCCTCTTCGGTCAGTACCGTGGGCTCGTCGCCGGATATCAAGTACGTGTCGCCCAAACACCGACTGATCAAGGTGGAAACAATCGAAAAGAGCAGCCCGGCTCCGGGAGGAGGAGGAGGAGGCGGCGGTGGCGGTGGTGGTGTGACCGTCACTCAAGCTGTTGCTCTCGGGAGCGTTAAGTCTCCAACCTCGCCCCCCTCGGAGAACGACCACAGCAAGGAGAAGGTGGGTTGAAGTTTGGTCCAACACATTGCTCGATTGTTTATAAACTCACCCCTTGATTTTTTTTTTACACCTAAGAACAGACAACTATTCACCTTAATTAAAACGGACTAATTAAGCTACTCTTACTTTTTTTTAACTGTAGGCTAGTCCTGTTCATTTTTAACTTTCGCAATCTTTTCCCTGATCTTGTATTGTATTGGCATTGGATACATAATGTCAAATGTGGTGTATGAAAATTGGTCATGACTGTGTGTGTGACATTCTTGGAAAATCATTTTTAATCTCAATTAATTTTACCTGGTCAAATACAAGATAGGATATTGAATGAAGCCCAACAAACATTTAGGCTAATCTGTGAGTCGAGTTGTTCTAAATTAAAATCACTGAATCTCTCTTAAAACCGGCACCATATCCTTCTTGGAGCTGACATGCCCTGCGTTCCAAATCACATACTTTTTTTTTTTTTACTACACTACATACTAAAGTACAGAAGAGTTTTAGGGCCACAGGAGAGAGGAAAAAAATCAGATAAGGAAGATTTCTTCTCATTATGTTGAGAGATGTCAAGAATAAAGTAGAATATTCCAAAATGTTATTGGAGTTAGTGGGGCATTTATGTATTTTCAGCATACTATAATTGACATGCATGTATTGGGACATCCTAAATCCTTTTTCTGGCATACTGAATAGTATGGAAGTATGGGTATTGGAACGCAGGGATGGTGTGTGTTTGTGGAGCACTTGACCTACACCAGTGAGGAAGGAAGCGTCACAACCGGCATAACTCGTTATCACAACCGCACATCGTCCGACCACATGAGTTGCAACATCTCAAGCGCTCTGTCTGTCTAATAGCTAACCTGCAATACAGGGAGTGCTGTGGAGGGAAGACACACACACACACACACACACACACACACACACACACACACACACACACACACACACACACACACACACACACACACACACACACACACACACACACACACACACACACACACACCCCTCCAGATCTGCCTTCTGAACACTCGGATTCTTGTGTGCATTTTGTTTCTAGTTAACTTGCTTTAAATTCGCGCAAACTCTGCTCTCCTAGTGTAAACCGTGTGTGCTTTCTCTGTTTATCCACAAGCAACAGTGTAATGTCCCATGGCTCCAATTTGAGCGCCTCTTGGCACAGTTATCTGGGTATAATATCACAGACAGAGCTTGCGTTTTTCTTTTTCTTTCACCTTTTGAGGTTTGTGGCTAATACATGTAGTTGATGGTCTCACTCACATCAACATAAAAGTGAATGTTGTACAGATAGACAGACAGACAGACAGACAAGCAGACAGACAGACATGCAGAATGTGTTGCAGGCAGGCCGTGCCTTGCTTTGGTCCGTCACGTCATGTCAAAACTCCCCAGGAATTTCCTTCCGCCTCGTCCTGGTTCATTTAGGAGAAACGTGAGCCGTGCGGAGCCACAGAGGTTAAGGACATACGGTATACCATGATGAGTGTGTTCCCACTAGAGGAATGTGTCAGTGTCTACACAGCTCATGTACACACACAGGAGAAGGCAGCAGGGCCCTGTGAAAATCCACACTGTTCAAATGCTACACTGTTTCTTCCTCCACCGGTTGTGGTCAACTTGATGTCACCCTCTCGACACTTCCTCGTGTGTGTGTGTGTGTGTGTGTGTGTGTGTGTGTGTGTGTGTGTGTGTGTGTGTGTGTGTGTGTGTGTGTGTGTGTGTGTGTGTGTGTGTGTGTGTGTGTGTGTGTGTGTGTGAGAAAGTCCTCCCTCCTCACGCCCCTATGTTTGCATTCGCACCTGTCTCGTGACATGTGGCGAGTTCACAGTTGCTTTTTTGACTTCAACACTTTTATCTATAATCTACATTGTCTGTGGCCTGTCACAAGAGTGTGTGGTGTGTGTGTGTTTGTGTCTATGTGTGTGTAGGAACAAGACCCCCAGTTTTGATCACACAAACTTTGTCAGTGACATCTCTATATTTCCCCCATGGCCTCAACACAAAGATCAAAAACCATACGAACCAAAAAAAAACTCATAAATCTGTCGCCTTTGCTTCTGTGCTGTGTTTGTTTTTCCCCAAACTGTCAACCGCTATTTTCAGCTGCTTAAATGATACAATCAGTTTACAAGGTTTAATAATCATACAGCTATGTTACAGACAGGGTAGTTGGTAATTCGCTGGGGCTTTGGGCAAAATACCCCTCAAAAATCAGAATTTGGCTTTCATTTTGCGGGGGGGGCTTTAAAGGTGGAGTCAGCTATTCTGGAGAATGTTTGTTGTCAAAATCACTTTGTCAAAATCTGCGATTATCTTCTCACAATCCGATAGTTGTCTGTACTGTGTGTGTCCTGTAAAGAAATCCAACAAGCGTTCTCCAGAATCGCTGACTCCACCTTTTATTAATCATACCGCTATGAAAGGGGGGCGCCCTTAGCTCAGTTGGTAGGGCGCCCAGCCCCCCTCCCCCCTCCCCCCCATGGGCCTCGGCCAGAAGCGGACCCGGGTTCGATTCCAGCCCGCGGTCGTTCTCTGCATGTCACTCCCCTCTCTGCCCCATTTCAACTCTGTCTCTCTACAATAAAAGCATAAAAATGCCAAAAAAAGAATTCTCTTTAAATCATACCGCTATGTGTTATCAGTAACAAACAAGCATACAAAAAAACATAATTTTCAGCCAGACGTCAGTGCAGCTGCTCAAAGCTGATTAAAACAAATTACAGTTGTCTGGCGTTAATTGAAGCTAATTTGGATTGGAGTCCAGATGCCTCTTGCTTCTCCTCTCTCTCTGTCTGTCTGTCTGTCTGTCTGTCTATCTGTCTGTGTGTGCGCACATATGGCTTCAACAAGCCCAGCGTATGACTGTATAGTATGGGTCTTATATGCCTCACACACTTACTACCACCACCAGTATGAATGATGTAGCAGAGCGGCTTAATCAGTAGTGACAGCTGGTGGGCTTTAGCAATATGTCGAGAGAAGGACTTAAAGGTTTCTTGTCAGGTGCTGAAGGCTGAGTTAAAATGGTGGAGAGAGGGAAGTGAGATGCGGAAGCAGATAATATGGGGGTTTTATTTTTGTAACCTGTCGTCCTGGTTTGTCCTTCCTATTCAAGCTTGAGATATCTGGTGCTGTCGGAGTGTGAACAAATAACATAACGCCTATGGACTTGGACATAGTCTGTGGCGTGGTTACAGATGCACTTATTTTCAGTTCCAATCCTTATAGATACATGGAAAAAAATTAAGAGACCTCCAAATATTCAGTGTCTCTTGTCTCTTATTTATAGGCATATGTTTGAGTAGAATGAACATTTAGATTTTATAATATAAACTACTGACAACATTTCTACCAAATTCACAATAAAAATATTTTCATTTAAAGTATTTTCAAAAAGTAATGTAGAGATGAAGATTTAAGAAAAATCCAGGCTGTTCTCTTAATTTTGTTCCGCGGCTGTATATATTGGGTATTTGCCGACACCTATACTGATTTTGATGGAACACCATTAAGGCTTTTGGAGAAATAAAAAATCTAATAACTGCACTGTATCAGAGTAAAGGTATTGTATATTTTTGTCTTCAGTGTCTCCCTTTTGTAGACGGTCCCTGTGTGCTCTCCTCTCACAGCCCGCTGCACATAGAGAGCAATGTTATTAGTGGAGCTTAGAGGCCGTCTGCTTTCAGTCAAAATGAGGTTGTAGCCCATTGTCTGCCTTATGCCCATAGCAAAGATGGCTCCTTTGTGTTTTAGTAACCTTTTTCCTCTGAGTTATTGATCTCGGATGTTCAAATCTGTAAATTAATTTTCATCGCAGCACCAACAACTGCACAGAAACAAAACCAGCATCATTGATCAAATAGACCTGGATTAACCTGATAGTATATAGACTATTGAATATGGATTGATACAAGGAATGTCTTCATCGATTGATAAGTGAATTACGGCCTTAACGACACCCAATAATGATAATGGATAGTATCGATGCCATCTCTATACCGCACAATCCATCATAATATTCAGTGCGCTGTATTTGATTTTGTAAAAAAAACTTTAATCCCAGCTGAATGCCACCTGATATATGCCTCAGGAGAGAAGGGAATGCTATGTCGCCTTGCATGCTTTGTTAGCTGTGGTTTATCTGTGCGTGTGTGTGTGTGTGTGTGTGAGAATATGAATTATTTCTCAGCTGTCATAAACTGTCTTATTATGCATAATATCAAAGAAGTGTGCACTCCACACTCCCTATGAACTAATGCTTGTTGCCAGGTCTTATGTTCAAACTTTTTGTTGAGGATTACAGCTTGTCTGGAAGCTGAGGATTTTCATTTCCTCCGCGGCTGGCCATAATAACTGTTTGCAATCCCTTGTCAGAGGTAGTGCTGTAAAGGTAAAGGTAGGATTATACCATTATACAGACGCTTGTATCAATGGTCTCAACGGACAGTCAAAAGGGTTCACTAGAATTAACACAAACTGAAAGTTCCTCGTAGCCACTTTCAGGCAGAAAGGTTGAGATAGTATGGAGAGTGCACATTGTGTGTTGTTCGGTGGCGCGTCACGTCGAAACAGTTTTATAGGGACTTTTCTCAGGCATTTGGGCAGTGATTTAAAAATAAGAACATGTGTTTGTGGCTTGTAGCACTCACACACACACACACCACTCACTCACTCACTCACTCACTCACTCACTCACTCACTCACTCACACACACACACACACACACACACACACTCACTCTCACACAAACAACCATTGGATACACTCTCACACACATTGGATACACACTCACTCATCTTGAAAAGCTCTTTATAAATCTTATCAATTAGTAGCTTTGTAAAAATCTCTGTCTTCTGTTCCTATCAGCCCAGACTAAACAGTGTCTGCTGCAGAGTTAAAGAGCACACCAGTGTCTTAACAGCACTGCTTTCCTGCTCACATTGATGTTTTAATTACTTGACTCATGAATGCTAATTATATCAGCGCTTACCTGATGCCTGAAATGCCAATAGCAGCATCAAGTGCATTTGACTCGGTCCGTTTCTTTCTCCTTAGACTTCCAAGTGAAAAAGGCAAGGTTTAAAATGATGGAAAATATGATGTATTTTCCTATGAATAAGAATCCTATACTTCATCTCACAGTGCTGATTTCCATCAACTTAGTGGTGTCAATTTATTCAGAGGACTTTTGACTTGGAACTCACTTCATACAGAGCTTACTGTAAAGGTGTAATCAGTGATTCTGGAGAATGCTTTTTGTGAAAAATCAGTGAATATCTCCTCACGTAACGCTACCTGTACCTACTGTGTGTGCAAAAAAAAAAAAAATTCTACACAGTCTATGCAGATTGTATCTCATAGTTTTACATGATTGCAAGGCAATCGGCTGGTTTTGTTTTTTAATGATGCCTAGCCCTTTTTGATGGATGGATGGATAGATAGATAGGATAGATAGATAGATAGATAGATAGATAGATAGATAGATAGATAGATAGATAGATAGATAGATAGATAGATAGATAGATAGAGGGATGGAGAGAAAGAGATAGTGGCTGGAGATGATCACTTATCATCCTGCCTTGAAGCTTAATTAAAGGCCTCATCTCCCTCTGCTCCTGGCTCTTCTCCTCACTAACACAACTCCTCTCAAGGACATCGCCATAGTGATGACGGGCGCCACTCGCCAACATGTAAACAGAAAGCAGTAGCGCGGAGCTGACAGGCCGTCATCATCAGTATTTGTGTGTGTGTGTGTGTGTGTGTGTGTGTGTGTGTGTGTGTGTGTGTGTGTGTGTGTGTGTGTGTGTGTGTGTGTGTGTGTGTGTGTGCACCTGGGAAAAAAACTGCTATTCCAATCTCTCACTCTAGCTTCCTTCATATAGCTTGAGGCTCTTTTTGACTCAGTGATCATTTGGAAAGCAGCTTTGCATCTATCTATAGCAACAAACTGCAAGTCGGATACTGAGCCCAGACAGGCTAGTGCAGACAAATACAGACACATATGAATCGACATAAATTTTCCTCTGTGCTTATTTTCATAGACTACATCTTACCCATTTTCTTTTAGACCTTGCTCTGCATTTCAATTGATTATGCCGAAGGTTGAATTTCATTGCTATCACAGCCAAAGAAAGTTGTGTCTGTGTGTGTGTGTGTGTGTGTGTGTGTGTGTGTGTGTGTGTGTGTGTGTGTGTGCTTTGTTTTTTTGGCTGGAAGGATATTTCAATAATCAGTTAACAGTTTTTTGCGGGAAAATGTTAGATAGTACCATGGGGCCATATAATTTTCCTTTCTGCTCAATAACACTTCACTCCTAGGGGTACTGAGGTACTGAGTACTGAGGTTCTCTCTCTCTCTCTCTCTCTCTCTCTCTCTCTCTCTCTCTCTCTCTCTCTCTCTCTCTCTCTCAGAATTTCGACCCAGTTATTGTTGTACACTGAAGTCCGTTACCTTTTGATGACCTTATACGTTTGTTTTCCCTGATGTTTGAAGATGAATGCTTCAAGTTGAGCTTGGCCCTTTTGGCACAAATTGCATTTTTAATGAGCCTGTGTTATGAAATGTGGAACGATTATGAAGAAGTCTGTCTTTTGAAAGTGATTCAGACAGGCTTATATCATTACAGTAAAAACATTGGGTTACACTCTGTAATTGCTGTGATCTGTAGCCAGGATAGTAGCAAAGATAATTTACTGTCACATTTGTAAAAATGTTTTATCTTGATACGTACAACACACTCATGAGATAATAATGTGGATGTCATGAATTCAATATGATTTGATATACCGTAGTAACTAGTGGCTGCCTGTCTTTTTTTTTTAGTAAGGATCTGACATTGTACTTAATGTCACATTTAAAATAATGCCATTTCATACAAAGTAAGAGCAACTCAAATATACACCCTTCCATGACATGAATGTGGGCTACTTTTACTTTTATACACTTGAGGCCATTTGAATGCGTAATAATCAGACTAAACTTGAGCCAATAGTCTGCAGTATACATACACAAGCTGAATTACTGTATGTCCTCAGCATACACACACACTGGCCTGTTTGAATGGTGCTGCATTTTACAGAGCCTGGGCTGTGTATGAATTTGGCCTCGGCTTCATTTCCCCACTACCTGAATATATTTTTCTCTTTGGCCTCTCCACCCCAGTAGAGTTTTGTAAACGCTTCCCTGCGGTCCTTTTTCACCATCTCGTGTGTGTGTGTGTGTGTGTGTGTGTGTGTGTGTGTGTGTGTGTGTGTGTGTGTGTGTGTGTGTGTGTGTGTGTGTGTGTGTGTGTGTGTGTGTGTGTGTGTGTGTGTGTGTGTGTGTGTGTGTGTGTGTGTGTGTGTGTGTGTGTGTGTGTGTGTGTGTGTGTGTGTGTGATAGGAGAAATGTCAAGCCCAACAAAATGTCAATATCACCTGGGTCTGTGAGAGTGGGGATTTTCATCAGGGAGCCAGAAAATGGATAAAAAAAATACCACATCAAGAACCCATCATGTTTTGTTATGGCAGCAAGCAGCCCCCTTTAAACTCCAGTCCTCTCTAGCCTCTCTGTATCAGACTGATGGCTGGTCAGGTTGAGAACATGGCAGATAGCAGGTCAGGATATGACCTAGCTGCTTCTTTACAATAACACAAAACCCTTTTTATTTTTTGCTCTTTCGCTGAAAGGGAGTTATAGTGTTGGACATAACGTGACATTTTCTTACTTGGATGATTTCAAATGACACTTTCAAACCTTTGAGCAGAATTAAAACATAATGGGGATAATGTATATTCATCTTAAAGGTGCAGTGTGTAATATCAAAGTATTTAAGTGGGATCTAGTGGTGAGATTCTAGATTGCAACGCTCCCTTGCTAACCCCTCCCTTTCAGCAAATACAGATAGCTATGGTGGCCTTCAAAGACAAGAAGCTAGTCACTAAAGATGGCATCGTCCACCACTGCCTCAAGTCTTTCCACAATATCAAGTGATGAGGTGCAGATGTATCTAGTTATTTATTCTTTAGTACTTTTTCTTCTTGGTCTTCCAACAGGTGCATTTCTGGTGGACACCTGCTATATATAAAATATATGTGTAAGGCCGTTAAGTTTGTCCGTTCTGTGCTACTGTAAAAACATGGCGGTGCAACATGGCGGCCTCAGAGCCCAACTCCTAGATATATAAAACACTCATTCTAAGGTAATAATGAAACAAACCACTTTTTATTTTCTGTACTGGCAATACATCTTGAAAATGCCAAAAAATAATCTTAAAACAAAACAAAAAAAAAAACAGGTCCACTATGCAGTTTCAGAGGAGGTTGATTTGTTTACATTTGCAGAGCTTGCAGTTAGTTTACCAAACATATCTCCTGTACATGTAATTCTTAGTATTGATTAATTTATATCATCATACATCAAAACCAAAGGATTTCGAGGCACCTCTTACTAAGACTTGAACATGTATGTAAACAAAACTGTGGGCCCTGCTGCTGTGAACAACAACACTAGTAACTTTTCAGGAAGCTTTCTAACTTCAAACAGTGCTCCAGGGATCACATTTTCCACGTGTAGAAAGTGTGTTTATTCAGTTATGAGCATATACCTTAGAACATGTTCACTTCTCTGACACACCCAAAGTTGCATAGTGCACCTTTAAATGCTTTACTTTACATGACAACAACACAACAGTCAGTGGCACAACAGATTCCTTTGACCTGAGTAAGAATCCTGGAAGGGCATTTCGAAAGGAAGGAAGAAGCACAGAGCCTAACAGTGTGTGTGTGTGTGTGTGTGTGTGTTTTAAGCCCTGCCTCTCTGCTTAAAGATGAAGTCATCTTGTTAGGGCAGGATACGCTTGAAGCCATAATGTTTTGGTTATTCAATTGAGCACCAGAAGATTGGGCTTTTCGTCAAGATATCATTTTGGTGAATCCACAAATCCTATTACATTTACATGATGGTGTGCAGTAAAAAAACAGCGTCATTGAGTGTAATGAATGGGCATGGTTAGGTTTTATATACACACAGACTTTCCCACACACACACACATGTGCTTGTAAGTTCTGGGTGTTGGAAACGATGGCCTTTAGCCATTGTTTGCTTATTTTCCTTTTTCCCCATCTCGTCTGGGAGCGTTCTCTCTCCAGTTTAAAGAGGCCCAATGGAGTCTGTTGTGTTTGTTGCTAGATTTGCTATCATTTCTTTCTTACTTTTTTTTTTAAGCTTTGCACTGGAAAATCCTTCACATGATTCCACCAGGTCACAATTAGCCTGCAGACTAGTTCTGCTTTGGCCATTGGGGGGTCGACACATGGCTCTGTTTTGTGTGTGTGTGTGTGTGTGTGTGTGTGTGTGTGTGTGTGTGTGTGTGTGTGTGTGTGTGTGTGTGTGTGTGTGTGTTGGAAAGAGGGAGTCCTGGTGGGCATGCTTGTTTTGTGCATTCACAGTGTGTGTGTTCGTCACACACTGATGAAACAAATTGAGCCTTGAGCTCGCCTGTCGTCTGAGGCGCAAAGGGAGAATCTGAACAAATGCAA
>CM049395.1:37765000-37835000 GCA_026929865.2 Hyperoplus lanceolatus
GTGTGTGTGTGTGTGTGTGTGTGTGTGTGTGTGTGTGTGTGTGTGTGTGTGTGTGTGTGTGTGTGTGTGTGTGTGTGTGTGTGTGTGTGTGCGTGTGCGTGCGCGTGTGCGTGCGTGCGTGTGCGTGTGTGTTCAATCACTGCTGAAACGCGGTCAAGCGCATATGCCTTTCTGTGTGTTAGCTTGGTAAAGAGTGATGGTGCTCCTCTAAAGGCCTAGCTACTTAGGAGTCTGCCGAGGTACAGCTAATCAAATCATTATGTTGTGCTATAAAGAAAACGCCTTTTCACAATCAGTCACAAGCCTCCGCAGCAGCAGTCCACAAAACCAATGAAGAAGAAACTGCACTTGAGACAAACAAATGCTGCTCTTTTATATTAATTTGGCTTTGCTTTTAGCCTAAATGGGTCCGCACTGTGATTCTTTGTTAGCGTGTATGCTTACAAAGGAAATATGCAAAAACAATTAGAGCTGCAACGATTAATCGAGGAATCGATTATTAATCGATTATCAAAATAATCGCCAACTATTTTGATAATCGATTAATCGTATAGAGTAATTTTTTAGTAAAACATTTTCAAATTCTCTGATTTCAGCTTCTCAAATGTGAATATTTTCATTTTTTTTATGACAGAAAACCTAAATATCTGTGTTATTTGGACATGACAATACATTTGAGGACGTCAACATGGGCTTTGGAAAATTGATCAACATTTTTCACCATTTTCTGACATTGATTAATAATCGATTAATCGAGAAAATAATCAGCAGATTAATCGATTATCAAAATAATTGTTTGTTGCAGCCCTAAAAACAATAGTGACTTAGTAGGGATGGGTATTGTTAGGGTATATTGATACTGACATAAAAACTGATACAGATATATAGCTTGAGTCTTATTGATACTACTCTCAATACTTTGATCCAAAAAACAAGTTCATGAGATGAACGATTCAACAGTTGTTTTATGATGACTTTTTGACAGAAATTAGAAGTTAGATTGCTGCCGGTTTTTTAAAGCTGCTGTGTGTGTGTGTGTGATTGTGTGTGTGTGTGTGTGTGTGTGTGTGTGTGTGTGTGTTTCATGGAGTTTTCTTGTGCTCTTAGCTGCAAATCAAAAGTGAGCCCACACTACAGAAAGTAAACACGCCGTTAAACAATGTCAAACACAAACAAAGCTTAACATTGCAGATTTATTGTCATCAGGGGATGGTTACTAATTTGAAAATGCAGCTACGTTATAACAAATTAACATTGCATATTAGCAGAGTTGTCCTGCAAGGAGTTCATAGGTATTTGCATGTCTGCATTTCTTTCTTACTACTCAGTCAGCCCTCAGAAGTGACTATACCAGCAACCATTAGGAAGTTATGAGTTATTACATTACTAAGCGTATGATGATGATGACATACTTTTTTGTTTATGTTTTAACATCAATATCCTCAGCCATCAGTTGCACATGTGTCTCCCCCGGCAACAACATCTGGGCCGTTCAAAGTAACGCAAAGTCAATTCTGGCTGCCGACTTATTCATTACGATACACCCCCCCCCCTCCCTTAAAGATTCAGACCACATTAAGTATTGGTTCTTCAGATGTCTTTGCACTCTTACCCATGTGGGGTGGCTTTCGCACGGCAGTCAGGGGGTGAAGCCGGTTCTTTTTGGCACAAAGTGAGTTAGCCTGTTGTTGATCATGGGGTTTGTATGGGAATGCTTCCAGATGTAGAGAATCGCTGATACCGCGCAGCACACAAACATCAGTAATATATATAAAATAGTGTGGAGTCATCATGAGCGCATTGTGAGGTTTTTATGGCACTTTTAAGCCAGGATCCTGTGGCTCTTAGCTAGTATGTGTTATGTCTATTCTATAATCTACTGCAGAGACACACTTACACATATGCATAGGGACTGCACGTATGCACTCATAATTAAGGTGTGTGTGTGTGTGTGTGTGTGTGTGTGTGTGTATGTGTGTGTATGTGTGCTCAATCACTGCTGAAGGATGTGTTGCTATGTAACGTATAGCATCGAATCTAATGACTCTTACAATAACACAAAAGGATGTCATTACAAAAATTATATATATCTTTCTTTAAAGTACTAACACATGTTGAAGTGTCTTTACACTATTGTCAACCAAATGCACTTGTTGCTTTCCTGTTCCAATTAACAGCAATACACTCCTGCAGATAATGGTGCAGAAAACCTTTCACCCAGGATTGTTTTATGCTGAAGTTATACCTATGAGACCTAGCCAGACAAGCATCATGTGTGTTGTATGTGTAAAGTCAATAGGTCACCTTGATGGCTTTGCATTACAATGTTTCTAAGCTCTGCATAAGCTGCTGAAAATGATCTACATGCCACCACTGTATACCAAGGCTATGTGCAGTCTGAGATGTGCTATGCCACTTGGGTCCATCAAACAAACAAATGCTTGTTGGAAAAACTATACGCCGCATTCATCCATTCAAATCACCTATAGTGGCTTTCGCAATCTTCTATCAGCTAAATGTATAAACTTGTCGCTTTTCAATACATTCCTACTATGGCTGCCTCTCCTCTACAGATGAATGACTGCATTTTCCGTAAGCACCGCAAGTATTGGAGCACATAAAAGCACCGACAACCACTTGTCCCGTAACACCCCCTCCTTCATTGAAACACAGTGCGCACACACACACACACACACACACACACACACACACACACACACACACACACACACACACACACACACACACACACACACACACACACACACACACACACACACACACAGACATTTAAGGGCCCCTGGTTTGAAACAAGGGGGGAGGCCACCACTATGAAAAGGAGGTGCTCTTAATATGCGACAGATATTTAAGATTAAGTACTTGACGCCACGCTTGACAAAATCCAATTTCTTTTTCCTCTCTCTTCCCCCCATCCCTCCCTTGATAGATTTATTGGCAAGTGTTTCCCCGCTACATACAGTTAGTGGGGCGGCGCGGGAGTTGATAGCAATTCAGGTGCTACAATGGAATGTGGGGATTTTTTTGGTAAAATATGGTATAGCCTGTGTGAATGGGTTGACTTGTCCTCAACGCGGGCTACACTGAAACTCTCTCATCATTACAGTACAGTAACACAAGTATTATGGAAACACCAATTTACTTTTTTAATGTGAAAATAAGGGAGTAGGCTAAAAAGAGTTATAATAATATAGTGTTGTGTGTGCCTATCATATAAACTGTCATCATACCATACACTTCAATAATACACTGCTACCGCGACACACAGACGAGAACTGTTTAAATAGGTGGAGAGTCAGCGATTCTGGAGAACGCTTGGTGTATGTTAAATCAGTGAATATCTCCTCATGATCCACTTCTTGTACGTATTGTGTGTGCTAATACACAGTCTAGGCTCTATAACAAGGTATATTACTAGCTATACTGCACCCCCTTTGTTTACATACCAGTTTACAGAGCATAGGTTGTGTATTGACATGCAGTCACACAGTAAGGAAAGCTAAGCGGACCGTGAGGAGATATTCACTGATTTTAACACAAAGTGATTTTGACAGCAAGTTTTCTCCAGAATTGCTGACTGCACCTTTAATGTCTCCTATAAGAAAATGAAAAAAGACACAATTAGGAAAGTAGGGCTTGACGTAACATCACAGGGAGATCCACTGGGACGGGTGCTTTGATTTTGGGAGGCCAGAAAAACACAAGCGGCACTCAGGCTGTAAACAAGGCAACAAGTTTAGATGTGAGGGGGATATGTTGTGGATTGAAACTGGAAGTTCTGTGGCCTTAGATAGCCTCAGATAGTCTCTCCACATGAGCACGCACGCAGGCACTTTTCTTCAGAATTGTTTGAATCGGTATGCAAATTTGAGAGTTGAGATAAAGATGGTGGTACAGGAGAAATATACAGACACAAACAGACACGTTTTAGTCAAATTAAACCTGAATGTACATTTCTGACCTTTTTTCTTCACACTAGTTAGTATGAAAGAAGACATATTATTTTGCCCGCCATGTCTCACCTTAAAGGAGCTTTCTGTCCTTCACAATAGCGGCATGTTTTTTATATTGTTCCACTGATGAACAAAAGAGCAATAGCAGCGAAAAACAAAGCCCCTTTGAAAGGTTGTAATGCGATTGAGCCGCTAAGCACTGAGTTGTATTAGGTTATCAGTGGCTGAAATCCCTGGTGGCGTGAGGTATAAATCACGCACGTCAGTCCATTTTCTTTTTTTTTCTTTTCTCTCCCCCTCTCCTTCCTCCCTCGTTCTATAGCCTTCAGCCGGCTGACTTGTGTGGCTGACACACACACACACACACACACACACACACACACACACACACACACACACACACACACACACACACACACACACACACACACACACACACACACACACACACACACACACACACTCTTGTGTGGCTGTGTCCCAGGGGCTTCAACCTTGACTAGCCTCCTGATACATTCAATCCTTCCTGGACCAGCCGTTGACATCCATATCATATCCCGTGTCTGCACTGCATTCAACAGGAGCGATATTGGCCTTTTATTCTTTGGTCTGCTGTTTTGACATTGCATTTTGCAGAGAAATGTAGCACTAGAAGCCGATTTTTTGTAATTATTGTAACCACATTTCCAGCTGTGCTCAAATTTCAACTAATGACATTTTTTAAATGTTTTATTATTTTGCTCGTGATTATCTGATAAGACAGGCACAGTGTGTAGAATGTATTGGTGTTTTTCAGTATAGACCTGGTAAAAATGGAATACAATATTCAACAGTAGGTTTTAATTAGTGTATAATAGCTTGAAAAAAAAAATTAATTACCTTTTAGAATGAGCATTGTATGTCTACATATAGGAGCAGAGCACACGGCCATGTTGCATCACCATATTTCTACAGTAGCACAGAACGGATTATATAGGTGTCCTGGGGAAATGCACCTGTTGGAAGACCAAGAAGAAGTACTATATAATAAACTAAATACATCTAGGGAGCGTTGCTAGAACTTTCACCACTAGATGATACTCAATACTCCGATATTACACACTCTACCTTTTATCACTGCATTTGGAGAATTGTGCTCCACATTTCCTCAATTGTGCTTAAAGACTGAAGCCTTGTCAACATGTCTGTTCCGTAAAACCTCTAACATTGTCGCACATTGGGCCAAAGTGGCAGGTTGTCATCTCCCTCCTCCGCTAATGTTCCCACTGATTTGAAGTCTGCCTGAATGCCTGAGAGCCGCGGTGCATTTCACACAGTCTGTTGCTCTGTGTAGCAGGTGTAAGACATGGCCAACCTGGGGATCTGAACATTGTTATCAATTTTCTACGTTTTTTTTATGGAAAAATTAACACATAATATGAAATAAGTTACGAAAAGGAAAAAAACGACTGCTGTGCGAATATAACATTATTGGAGAATTAACAAAATATAATGCCAATATACTGTCACCTTTTACATGGTACCAGATCTGCTCCACTCATCTTTGGTACCTTTATACAAAGGACCCGGCCACTGTAGGGACATTGACAGAGATTCATATTAGTTTTACAGTGAATGCGGCTAAGCAACAACCTCATATATTGAATCACTGCAGTCTTGTGCTGAGTGGGGAATTCTGCTTTCTGCTTTCATGACAAGTGTGTGTTGGCTGTGGTCCTGACACACCCTGGCATGCCACAAGGCAGATGGTGGGTCCCCCGGGTGACGCCAGCGCACTCTAGCACTCTCTCCTCTCTCACTCACTCACTCACTCACTCACTCACTCACTCACTCACTCACTCACTCACTCACTCACTCACTCACTCACTCACTCACTCACTCACTCACTCACTCACTCACTCACTCACTCACTCACTCACTCACTCACTCACTCTCTCCTCTCTCCCTCTCCCTCTCCCTCTCCTCTCCACACCCCTCAAGCTCCTCCTGCTGTCAAGTAGTCATCATAGCTGTGGGACAGTGAGGCACATAGGAACAGTTGTATTAACAACCATCTCCTACACCCGAACATTAACTAGATTGTAGCTTCAAATCCCCACAAGCCCAGGAATAATCTATGTAGGCTGACTAGAGAACTGGAAATGTACACATTAAAGGTGGAGTTTCTCCTCATGTTCCGCTACATGTCCATACTGTTTGTGTTCACGGGAAAAAAAACTGGTGTTATACTCAGCCTAGGCTCTGTAAACAGACATGTTGCTATCTAAGGTGGTTTGTTTACACACCTGTTAACTAGGCTTTTTAAAGGTATGCATATGACACACAGGGTGGAGCGGATAATGACGATGACTTTCAGAAAATTCCCCCTTGATAAGGAAATACTTCTTTAAAACAAACTCCTCCTTTGAGTCATCTGCATTTCTCCACTTGGTTTTTTTCTCACTATTTCAAAATGAAAGTGAACTTCATTCTACCTTGACCAACTTTGCTTTATTCTCATTTTTGTTCTGATGTAGTCATGCTGCTTAATGGTTTGTAATCAAGTTATATTTGCTTTTGATGGGAAAGGAAACCGAAAGGGATGTCGCTTCTGACTGGGTAAAGAACATTAGCCAGGTGTTCTGTATAACTGGTAGCTAAATATACACATCATGCCTGTAAAATGTAGGTTTTTGTTTTTTTAGTAACGTTAGCTTTTTGATGACAAAATGTTGCAATCCTATTAAGGTATATTTTAGCCATAATTGAGATCTTGTGTTAACAGCTGCAGACATATTCCCTCAATTAGACATGAAGTGATGAATCTTGATTGTAGACACTTTCCATTTCGGTAAAATTCAAATCAGGGATGAATGAATTGGTGGACATATCTATTCATGATACAAGCTCAGCCTCTAAACATTGTTAAAAGAGCAGAACAACCGAGAGACACTTGAGACAGTTTTTTTTTTCACAGCAACAGCAACAGGCCTATTACACATTTGATTTAGCTTGATTTTGATTGTTTAGGACGGCTAAAAGATGAATAGTGAAGTGAACCTCCTGTTCCCTGCATTTCCTTGCTACTCTAGACATGACCAAACCAACATTACAAGCCATCAATATTAAATGGATACTTCACCCATATGGAACCGGCGTTCTATCATTATAAAATAACTATTATAATATAATGAATGAGGTTTTTCTTCCCTCAGTCTTTCCTTAGTCTTCCCTTGGCCCAGCTGGCCTGTTACTCCTAACCCTTACTGTGATGTCACAGTAAGGAAACTGTAGGGTTAGACAGTGAGACCATAAAACACTCTTTCTGCCTTTTCTCAGGCTAAGATGATCCGATTTCAATTTTTTTTGCCCATTTATACTAAATAGGATCTCCGAGTTCAATACACCTTCATATTCCAACCAGTGAAGTAGGCCTTTCACTATGTTCCGAAAGCAAGGATTCTGCATATCAGCTTCAATAGCAAAGCAACTATACGTAGCTTTTGAGGCCCTAACCCACGCTTTGGTTTTTCGTCCTTGATTGCATTTAATCCCCCAGACATCACTTCGTCTGATGCTATCGGAAATTTTCATCACAGTCCCATTTCCCCGCCCTTTTTATTTGTCCCCCATTATGTCAACAGGAAAAAGGCAAAAAGGATGATGTAATGTGTTTGGAGCGGCTCCACATCCACACACACACACACACACAAGCACACAGACACGCACACACATGCACACGCACACACACACACACACACACAAGCACGCAGACACGCACACACACGCACACAGCTCAATGAATGACTGCCATTATTTCCTGCAACATGCCCAGACATCCTTTCGGCTTATTATGTCAAAAGAAAGGTGCACACCGTTGTGAGGTGGTATTAAGGTTTAAGGTGTGTATGCTTTTGCTGAAATCTTAAACCCTTTGTTCTAACTGTGGGCGGATGTATAAAATACCGCTGTCAACTAAAGCAAAAAATTTACCCAGCAAAATGTAAGATACAGCATTTGGAGCATTTTATCTCATTTGTGGGCTATGGACTCTCAACCTCAAGCCACTATGTTACATTACGTGGACCGCAGTCAAATGGATCTGGCCTTTATCCCTCCTATTTCGGTGAATCAAATATATTTTTTGCAAGGGTTACTTATTCTTGACTGTGTGTCTGAGGTAGGTGTGTGGCATTGCCTATGATAACCAATGGCTTAGTTTCTAAGCAGCAAGGGAGCTAGATGGTAATGATACTCTGGCTTTAATCCATCATTTGCAAGTTGTTTTTTTGGGCTCTTCAAAGATGATGTTGCATATCTGAATTTTTGTTAAACTTGTGTTGTGAGCAAAATATGCAAAACATTGTTTGGCACAAAAACAAACCAAGACAATGTTTGTATTGGATGCTTTTTTTTTGTTCCACTGCTAGAATTCTACAGAAGCAAAACATTTCAAGGAACCCATAATTATGTTGTGGCAGAAAGTTTTTCCCCAAAACAGATGGAGTGGGGATATTAAAGCTGGTGTATATGATTTCTGATTGGTCAAAGTGAACATGAGCGGTACACTTTGACCAATCAGAGCGAGGATCCGATTATAAAAATAAAATGAAATTAAATGGTAAATGGACTTGACTTATATAGCGCCTTCTAGCCGATTTTCTCAGCCCCAAAGCGCTTTACATATCTTACCACATTCACCCATTCATACACACACTCATACACCGATGGCAGTAGCTGCCATGCAAGGCGCTCTCTGAACCATCGGGAGCAATTTGGGGTTCAGTGTCTTGCTCAGGGACACTTCGACATGTGGCGGGGAGACGGAGGATCGAACCACCGACCCTGCACTCCAGAGGCGATCTCCCTACCCACTTCGCCACTGCCGCCCAAATAATAAAAAAAATAAAAATAAAATAAAAGATCAGATTCTCTGTTCTTATTGGCTGTTGGGACTGTCCATTCACTTTGGCATCGACGTTGTTGGTGTAGAGCATGTCAGGGAGGGACCATAGGGGAGGGACCAAAGAGAACAAGTGGAGCGGTTGAGGTATTTGGATTCAAATCTCTATCCCAACTGCTATTTTCTCCCCAAATCATATACCCCAGCTTTAAAGATGGTGGATTCAACACAGTAGCTGCTACCAAACACATCCTTGGTACTTGCATAATCCTTGTGTAGTGGAGATGATCTGTGAAGGAATTTTACCTGCAGCATTTCCTTGTCACTAAGTGGTTTACAAATTATCCCTGGTGAACTGTCTAGCATTGAACACTTTGAAACATCTTGATTTTACTGTCTTAACCAAGACTTGACCTCGCTAAGTAGTACTGTTAGAAATGTAGGTGCTTTCCGAACTCAAAATCCCAGAGTTTCCAGGATATGTCTGTACATATTGCTCGCTTCCTTGAGGCTTGGCAGGTGTGTGTGTGTGTGTGTGTGTGTGTGTGTGTGTGTGTGTGTGTGTGTGTGTGTGTGACTTGTACAACTATTTTTGGTGGGAACCAATTTCAGTTTTAAAAGTGAGGACATATTTGGAAAGTGAGGACATTTTGGGCGGTTCTCACTTTCGTACAGGCCTTTTAAGGTTTGTTTGAGGGTTAAGACTAGGATTTAAGGTTCAGGTATGAATTAGGTTTATGTCAGGCTAGGGTTAATGTAAGGATTGGGGTTAGGCATTTAGTTTTGATGGTAAGGGGCTAGATAATGCATTATGAATGTCCTCACAAGTATAGTCATACAAACGTGTGTGTGTGTGTGTGTGTGTGTGTGTGTGTGTGTGTGTGTGTGTGGTTCTCTCAAGGGTGGCCTGGTGAAGGATTTTGCTTGTGGGTGCCAAAGATGGACGGTGGTTGTAAGTTGACCCGCCTAGACGTACCCATGCACCTGATGAGTGATGTGCTACTTTATAATGAGACCAAATCCCTTCCTGTTTCAATGAGTCATCGGTTGCCGTGCCAGCCGTGTCATGCTTACTTAGGTGTATGCATAAGAGTTTCCTTATTTGTTTGAAAGCCCTTCCGATAATCCCTGCGTTCCAAATCACATACTCTTTTCTTTTTAACACTACTATAGCATGTAGTTAGCATGCAGTAGGCTACAATTGGGACATACTTTTAACTTATTTATTTCATCATAACATTGCACCTTGAACTTGCCTCTTGCTTTTATATCTGTTGCATCGCTGGTTGTTTTTTTCACTCGGAGGTTCAGTTAATGTGACGCAATTTCCGTTGTGCAGTGGAATGTGGGTCAGAATCGCCCAATAGCATGCTGATGTCCACACCAAAAAATGTAGTAGGGCATTTGGGTATTCTTTAGCATACTGTTTCTGACCACATGTATTTGGAAATCCTACATTTATTTCTACCATACTAAATATCAGGGAGGTAGAGGGATTGGAATGCAGTATAATGTTTCCCAGTTACAGAACATGCAGTGCCCTTGTCTTCAGCAAACTGATTGGCAGGACTATAGACTGACAGGAGCCTCAATCAAGCAGAAACAAGTCAATTTTCAAAACAGCTGGCCCAAGAAGCCCCTTCACTCACCCCACCCCTCCTTCATTAGATCCAATGTCCAAGCTGACATATGGTTCAGATGGGACTTTATTTCATTTCAAAGCCGGTGGAGATCTTCTGCCACTGTCCTGGTGTAGATAACGCAAACAATTCAAGGAAACAAATATCCCGTATATACTATAGACATGGCTTTTTTCTCTCTCACTCTCCCTCATGGTTCCTGTTGTATTTCTGTGTCTCGGGCTGGGACGTCCACCTAATTGCCGTCTTACTTACTGCACAAAATGTTCGGCTAAAAAAAAAAAAAAAATAGAGCAAGACTGCAATTAGCCGTGGCTCCCTGCCAAGTCGCGGCATAAATCTGCCAAATTGTTCCTCTTAAAGAAAAAAGTCATGGCCATTTTTTCCCTCTTTTTTTTTTTAAGTGTAGGCCTGTCACTGGGCTATCATATAATTAGGGCCTCGACCAGCAAGTAGCACAGAAGCATGCTCTTAAGGGCTAAAAAGCTTCTAGGCTATTGTGGTGGTGGTGGTGTGCCCAGGCATACAGATTGTGGGCTGTTATTTATGTTGTTTTCTATTTTCCAACCCTTATCTCCCGGCTACCCGCGCCTCACTGGATATCGCTTTGGTTACTGTCCTAAACCCCAGCAGTATCTGTCATACAATGTCTGCTGACACCAACAACCCATGTTGTAGTGTTCAACGGAGCGCAAAAATGAATTTCAGGCAATTTTTACTTTTTTCTCTGTATATGACATATGGGTGGTAGGATGGCATGAAGGAAATAAGGGCCGACCAGTAACCATGAGGTCAAGGCACCAGACAGGAGGGTGTTAGTAGTAAAACTAGTGGTGGCTGGTATCACATATACGGTGCCCACCATCCCTACCATTGTCTCCTTGAGCAAGACACTTAACCCCAAACTGCTCCAGGTGTGCTGGTGGTAGGATGGCCTAGAGGAATGGGCCAGTAACCATGAGGTTGCTGGTTCGATCCCCAGCACTGGACAGGAGGGTGTAATTTGTAAAACTAGTGGTGGCTGGCGTTACATCTACAGTGCTCACGTCATCTCTGCCAATGTGTCCTTGAGCAAGACACTTAACCCCAAAACTGCTCCAGAGGCGCTGTACTATGGCTGACCCTGCGCTCCGACCCCCTCTGAAGTGTGGTAACTTGAGAGGGGATATGCGGAAAGACAAATTTCAATGTAGCCTTGTGTAAAAATTGACAAGTAAAGCAACTTAACTTCACTAGACAGTATCACTTAGTACTTGGTCATACAGCTCTGCCATGTTGTGTAGTAGTGGAAAAATGAATTCCACTGTTTGCTATTTGTTTTCTCTCCCTCTTCCCTGCATCTCACCATTTCAATTTATTCATTTTTTCCACAGCTCATTATCCTTGAAGACTACGCGGACCCTTTCGATGCGGAGCAGGCCGGAGGCAATCAGACCACTAAGGAGAAAGTGACAACAACTGAGAATGACGGATACATGGAACCATATGAGGCTCAGAAGATGATGGCAGGTACGTCAGTAAAACAATCACTTATCGAAAAAGCTTTTGGATTTATCAATGTTGCCAAGCTTTCTCTATCCTCCTTCACACTTGCCTTAACTTGCTGGTTAAAGACCTACTTCACCGGTGGAAATATGAAGGTGTGTTGAACTCTTGAGATCCTATGTAGTAAAAATGTGCAAAAACTTTAGAAATCGGTTCATCCTAGCCTGAGAAAAGGCAGAAAGAGTGTTTTATGGTCTCATAGGCTAACCCTACATTTTCCCATGCGTGATGTCATACTAGTAAAAATGTAGGGTTAGGATTAACAGGACAGCTGGGCCAATGGAAGACTGAGGGAAGAAAAACCTCATTCATTATATTATAAGAGTGATTTTATAATCATTGAACGTCAGTTCCGTATGGGGGAAGTATTCCTTTAAGTTTTGAGTTATAGTGTGTGTGTGTGTCTTTGCTGTGACTATTTTATACTGTATGTCCTGGTGGATTTTTAATTAGTATGCAGTGTGGTTTGTCCATATGTTTTCCTGAGGCTGAAATGGCCTAGTGTAGCTTAACATGACAAGAGCAGAACTGACCTCGCTGTAGGTCAACGGAAGATGTCAACATATTTGGTGCTAAGTGATTTAAGGCGAGACACTGCAGGTGAAAAGGACAACCTTTTAAGCAATACATTTTGTCATGGAACTTTGCAAGTTGCTTACATTAAAACAATTATTTTAGATTTTGCAATTTTTTTGGGGGATTAAATACTGTATGGAAACATACATTGGCCAATTCTAACTGATATAGTACTGTAAATATGTTTACCCCCCCCCCCTCCCCCCCAAATAACATAGTTACAAGGATTTAGTGAATTTGGTTCTCCAGGGCCTTTACGAACCAACAATCTAGATGTTGGATAAAGCCATAGTTCAAATCTGTATTTCCTATTTACAACACATTAGAGTTTTCACAGAACATATTTTGGACAATGCCTTTTTTTAATGTTATGAATCAAAAGATGCAATGTTCAGGTCTTCAAAATGCATATTTATCCCTAAGTGTCCCTCCTTAACAACACTCCTCAGAGTAGAGGTTTAGCACCAATGCAGAAATGGCAACATGAATAGTGCCTCGCATGTGGAGACCGCCACCACTTGCTGGGATTTCTAGGAAGCATTTTTTTTTTCTTGAGACAACAATAGCTTGTGTGTGATTGTGCTAACATAAGAATTTGGCCGGACCACATTCTCCGCACGCCTCCGTCACACAGTGCACATTCACTCTGTGGCCACTGGAACACACAGCAATGACAGAGAACAAAGAATGTCCAGAGAAAAGCTGAAAGATGTATTGCACATTGTAAATATTTTTCATCACATTGCACATTTCAATTTCACATATCTACTTTTTGCTTTCTATTCTATTTTATACATACTGTTTTATATTGCACAGAAAATACCACTACTTATATTTATAATTTGTCTTTTGATAAACACCATTTCGATTCTGATGTAGGCCTATGTCTTGCATATCTCAGAACTGATTTTGACCTCAGCCCCTTAGAACGCAATGTTAATGTGGTTGTGGGTCCTTAAAGGTGGAGTCAGCGATTCTGGAGAACGCTTGTTGTCAAAATCACTTTTTGTCAAAATCAGTGAATATCTACTCACGATCCGCTACCTGTTCGTACTGTGTGTGCACTGAAAATATTCAGTGTTAGTACACATTCTAGGCTTTGTAATTGGGCATGTTGCTTGCTCCGGCGCAGATTTAGATACCAGTTTACAGAGCCTAGGCTGTGTAATTAAACAAAAACAAAAAATCCCGCCTACACAGGTAGCTGATCGTGTGGAGATATTCACAGATTTTGACAACATGTGTTTTCCAGAATGGCTTACTAAACCTTTAAGTGGTTGTTTCTGGAGCTCAGACCACTGCACTAGATCAGTATTTTAGCCTTGATATGTTGACAGAGTCATATATTGTACTGTATGTCCCCTGCACGTACTGTGTATACACACACACACACACACACACACACACACACACACACACACACACACACACACACACACACACACACACACACACACACACACACACACACACACACACACACACACACACACACACACACACACTCCCACAAAGGCAGGACATGAATGGTTGTGTCCCACCTCAGCAATTTTCCTTTAATGGCCCCCCAGACAATCTCTTGTTTTCATCTGTCTTACTGGTTTGACCTCTGCTCCAGTCGCTTGCCTCAGCTAGAGTAGAAAAAGCTCAAAGATTTATCTCCTCTTTCAGGCAGAGGAAGCTATAAATATAAGAATAAAAACAAGGTAAAACATCTGAACAAGGCTTTTTGCCATATCCATTGCATCTTGAACCCATGCCAAGTGTTTCTCTGTGTTTTATTACATTCAATTTGACAGTTGAAACACACACACACACACACACACACACACACACACACACACACACACACACACACACACACACACACACACACACACACACACACACACACACACACACACACACACACACACACACACACACACACACACACACACACACACACAATCTGGCTGTATTGACATCAAAATTAACTGTGATGCCGATTTAGTCTTCAGTTTGGCTGCTACTGTCTTTGAAACCTGAACAAGCTCCCTGCTTTTATCCATTACATCTATTGATAGCATTTGTTTTGTTTTGACTGAGCTGGCATGGGGCCTTGTTTTAAATAGAGCTGTCTGTGTATATCTTTGGCACTACTTACTGTCATACTTTTTAATATTCAAAATGAGTCATAGGTATGATACACTCTACAGACAAGGGAAGAGGGGAAATGTATAACTTAACATTTCTGACATAAATTACTCAAATTGATGACTGTACACAACATAATAATAGCCGTGCTTACAGCCCCATAATACATATCAGTGATAGTGAGAAATCTAAATGTTTTATTTCTTTATTTCTTTATTTCTTTATTTCTTTATTTCTTTATCTTTCTTTCTTTCTTTCTTTCTTTCTTTCTTTCTTTCTTTCTTTCTTTCTTTCTTTCTTTCTTTCTTTCTTTCTTTCTTTCTTTCTTTCTTTCTTTCTTTCTTTCTTTCTTTCTTTCTTTCTTTCTTTCTTTCTTTCTTTCTTTCTTTCGGACAATCCCACACAATACACAATTATCTCTTTCACATCATAAATCTTAAATAGTGTTGTCCGAAGGGTGACGGAAGAAGCCTAAGGCTTATCGAGTCCCGCCCCCACTTTCATCAGATTCAAAATCAGATACACATTTACTGATCACAGAAAAGAAAAAAAAAAGAAAAGAAAAAGTCAAAAATAAAAGAAAGAAAAAAAAAAAAAATAAAAAGGAAGAAAACACACAATTCAATGGCATTTAGAGACCAATTTAGCAGTTCCATGATTAATCCACTTGCTTCAGCTTTTAAGATCTGTTCTGCTCCTTTCTGATTTTCTGTACAATGCAGAGTTTCTGTACAATGCAGAGATAATCATAATCATGGGTTACTGCACCAACATGTATGGAACCAGTCTTGATATGTTGACACAGTCATGTACTGTATGTCCCCTGCACGTACTGTACTTGTGCACACACCCCCCCCCCCCCACACACACACACACACACACACACACACACACACACACACACACACACACACACACACACACACACACACACACACACACACACACACACACACACACACACACACACACACACACACACACACACACACACTCTCAAGCTTTTCATTTGTTTCCTGTCCACATATTATTAGTCTGGACCTGTCAGAAAATGACCGGGCCAATCAGAACCTGCGCTCTGACCTACCTTTCATCCCTTATAGTGGAAATCAGCTTCTGATTGGTTCATGTAGTCGTCAATCTAGCCTTGTGAAGAACCAGCATTAGTGAAAGCATAATTTAATATTTTTTTTATATTTTCTATACGTAATGTAATGATAACCTGCACTGTTAACAATAGCTTTCTCTAGCTCTGACTGAAGAACACTGTAGTATTTTTCTGTGCACTTGCTTTCACAGATGGGCACACAAAACCTCAAATGGGCCAAGAGAAACATCTCAATTAATACTTGTCAAAGCAAGTTTTTTTTTTATATATTTACCAGCGGCCAAATTTATAATCTCTACAAAACAGGGTCGATATACCTGCTCATGAAATGGACTTTTAACTGTCTCAACTTGTAAAGCTCAAAGGTGTGTAGCGGAGAGAGTTTCTAATAAAAAAAAAAAGTGCTTCCAATTAATTCTAAGAAGCGGACTAAAAATAAATCAGGCGGGGTTTTTTTTTCTCCCTACGCCGACAACATTAGGTTCCAGGTTTCAACACGAGATTTGTGATTCACTTTTCACAAAAGCTGCTGACACACACTCACTCACTCACTCACTCACTCACTCACTCACTCACTCACTCACTCACTCACTCACTCACTCACTCACTCACTCACTCACTCACTCACTCACTCACACACTCACACACACAGTCTTTTTTATATATTTCCCGATTAACCACTTTAATTTAATACTCTGCATGTGTTGACATTTATAGTTTACTTCATAAAAAGCCCATAGGCTTTATAGGAAATGTTCAACTTTAGAAATCACTATTTACAGCTCACATGTTGCATGTCTGTCCTGGGACACCCACAGAAGGAGCACTTGATTGTCCTAACCTTTCAGAAGTGGTCCATCAACAAGATTAGTGTCTGAAGTGTTGAGTAATCACTTGTGGTTTCTGCAGTGCACTTAGCAGAGATTAGGGCTTGATCAGGCAGAAGGTGCTCTCCCTCTCTGCAAAGCAATACTGTGACTAAGCTCTTCCCATGCATTTCAAAGAGTCGCTCATTTACATGAGGTACGGGTGGCAAGTTTCCAGGGAAAATTGTGGGAATATTTATTTATTTGTTACAAGAACGTTTCCTTTAGCGCTAGAGAGCTTTATAGCCTGTTATGAAGTCTTAAATGTTTTGCTCGAAAAAATTGGCAGGTCGTTGCTATACACATTTTATTTTTTTATTTTTTTTACTATTTAAGACAAATCACTGCTTGTGTGCCAGAATATTTTTTTCAAGTAAAAAAAACACCATACATTAGCTTTAAAGGATGGCAGCTGATATACAGGTAAAATGATTAGTTATATAATAGTTAGTTATCGACATGGTATTGCTGTTATAATTATGCATCGGACGATATGAAAATGATACTATCCAGATAATCATCAGACTATTCTAAAAAATCTTTTCACAGATTTTTACAAAATGCTGGAGTAATATCTCCTTACAAGTATTTAAGGAAGAACTATGTTTATTGCATGGATAGGACAAAGACACACATCCTTTTTTGGCTAAAACAATCAAACAATCTTAAAAAAATGCAAGGTCAGTTAGCTCAATTACTACAATGACTGTGACATCATTGTGAATATCCGCTATGATGTCATGTTTTACTCATACTGATTGGACAAAAGGCATTTCCCACTCCACCCCTTTTCCCTTGAAATTAGCACTTTACGATCCTTTCAAACAAGCGAGTGACACAAACACCCTGATTGACTATAAGCCTTTATGACATAGCCTTTTATGACGTAACCTTTGTTGCTGTAAGCAATGGGGACTAGGAAGGTCATTCATTTCTTTATTGACATGACGAGCAAACGGGAAGTACCGCTACCCATAAACAGCCAATAACATTTCAGCGTGTCATATTTTTTTGGAACGATATTTTCCCCAGAAATACCATAGAATCTCCTTCGCTGTCTTTTTCAAGGCTACTAATGCTCTACAAGTTTATTGTTCACACGAGAGGAAATGGATTTCAAAGCACGCTACATTGTTGCCGTCCACCTGCTTTGAGGAGCGCTTCCTTCATTCTATTTTTTTTCATTCTTTCAACTTCAGTACTGAAAGCCTTACAGTACGGACACACCCATATAGTGTGTTGGAAAATAGTGACAACTGAAACATGTTGATTTAGTTCTAATTCGCTAGCACCCATGTCTTTCTAAAGAAGTGTTAGGCTCATTTGCTGTGAAATCTGGATGTGCTGTGCTATTTTGAAGACACAATCATAAATCCCTTGATTACACAACACAACATTCACACCATAAACACGCACACACTCGACCACATAGTGGGAAGGTGTGGCATGTAAGGCCCGAGGCGAAAGAGTGCCACAGACGTTTACATAACTGTGTGTGTGTGTGTGTGTGTGTGTGGGGGCGGGTATCACGTTGTGCATGTGTTCATGACTTCGTATCTGTGTGCTGAACTGACTTGTGTGTGTGTGTGTGTGTGTGTGTGTGTGTGTGTGTGTGTGTGTGTGTGTTGGCAAGTATCACGTTGTGCATGTGTATATGACTTTGTATCTGTGTGGACTGTGTGTGTGTGTGTGTGTGTGTGTGTGTGTGTGTGTGCCATGTCTTTTACTCCCGAGAGCCATCCTTAGTGAGCTTGAGCCGGCTGATTTATGTGCCTGCTGGAGGAGCATGTCACGACTTTCTTAACCTGAAAGTCGTGACACCCCCCCCCCCCCCCCCCCCCCCCACACACACACACACACACACACACACACACACACACGTTGGCTACTCCACACTGGCTGCCGGCTGAGGCTCACTGCACCAACTGCAGTTATGTGAAGGCATGTGCACAGCCACCCTTTACGACGTTTCCTGCTTGTGTGTGTGTGTGTGTGTGTGTGTCATTCCAGAGTGCCTCGAATGTTTGTCATGTCTACAGGCGTCGGCCGTTGCATGTGCTGCCTTTTGTATCCATTTGATTCAGTGGAACGTTTGCGCGCGCGTGTGTGTGTGTCTGTGTGTGAGCCCGTGTTTCCCCATCATTGTCAGCTGGTGTTGTGGCATGTCGAGCTATGTTATTGAAAGGTGTGTATCCATCTCGTACGTGTGGGTGTGTGGGTATTTTTGAATGTGTGCAATGCGAGCTCACAACAGATTTTACACTCGCACAACATAACCTTTGCTTTGTATCGCTGTGTTGTGTATACACTGATATCTTCACACCGCAACCCATGCACGCACACGCCAACGCACAGCAAAAAGGTATACTAGGCAGAAACACACACACACACACCACACACACACACACCCATCTCAGCTGTCAGCATTGCCATTCCCTGCATACCTAAACACAACGCAGCAGTCGGAACAAAAGCCTCGAATCAACTTCTTGCTATGTGACTCTATGTGCTCCGCTCCACTCTTGTTCCCTTTCGTACATTGCTGTAGCTGTTTGGACTTGTTACACTAACAAGCGCACAAGGGGTTGGGCTGGTGTACTGCAGGCAGGCAGGGTGCAGTTGGCGTCAAGCGATTTCTCAATGAACACACACACACGCACACACACACACACACACACACACACACACACACACACACACACACACACACACACACACACTCATAGTCGTCATACTCAGCAAGGCAGCAGCCAGGCAGGCGCAGTACAAGCATGTGAGACTTTTCCCACACAGTTCAGAGGAGGCCACATATACACACACACGCACATACACTCACACACACACAACCATACACACACAAACAAACACACTCTGGTCCAGTCCTCAAACCATAACCATGCCGCTACACCTGAAGTGTTCATTGTGTGTGTGTGTGTGTGTGTGTGTGTGTGTGTGTGTGTGTGTGTGTGTGTGTGTGTGTGTGTGTGTGTGTGTGTGTGTGTGTGTGTGTGTGTGTGTGTGTGTGTGTGTGTGTGTGGTTGTGAAATACTTTACACCAGTGGTGAATTTATAACGCGGCGTTTCAAAGTTGTAACCTCAATTTGTCTTCCAAGTTTCAACGCTTCTTCAATCTTTCAGGTCAGGTTCAACAGGAACCAAGAGTTGCCCTTAAGGGAGAAAAACACTTGATGATTTCCATAAACTCACTGTAGATGAGTGTTCGCTATCACAGTCACGTACACACACACACAGCACACATGCACACAGTCACGTACACACACACACGCACACACACACGCACACATTCACGTACACACACTCTCACACACACAATTTGTTGGGAAATGTCTCACGGCACTGGCACCTTGGTTGGAGGAGATAACATCGTGTGTGTGTGTGTGTGTGTGTGTGTGTGTGTGTGTGTGTGTGTGTGTGTGTGTGTGTGTGTGTGTGTGTGTGTGTGTGTGTGTGTGTGTGTGTGTGTGTGTGTGTGTGTGTTAGTGCCGAGGGAAGATGAGTCATTAGCAATGGACTTAATCATTTCAATAACTCATGATAGTGCAGCGCTAAAGCCCACTGTTGGTTCAGCTTTAGAAATGCCAGGAACATTTTTCGCAGTTTTTTGGCAAAGGCCTTGAGAGGGTGAGAGAACATGTTCAGGAGGTGTGGACACACACACACACACACACACACACACACACACACACACACACACACACACACACACACACACACACACACACACACACACACACACACACACACACACACACACTCACAGAGAGAGAGAATTCCAGAAGATCATAAGGGAGTGGGAAATAGGGCTTAACTGTGAATCACGATTTTTCTCAAGAATTTCTATTAAGATTCTCTCATACAATTATTGTTCATACGGACACGTAGACACCTTTTAATATATTGTAAAGTTTGAATACATGATATGAATAAATCAAACCTAGAACTAAGGCCATTTAGACAACCAACCAATGTATTTAAAGCTTCTTGGTTAAAACACAAGTATATACTATCAACATTTGTGTGTTTCAATGAGGAATACTGGCAACTTACAACATCTATTGAGTCGTTTGCTAGAATTAAACATTAAAAGCTGGTTTTGTTTTACATTGTGTAGCCAATTGTCATTTAGATGATGGAATTCTTCCCAAGCAAAGAAGTGAACATATAACATAATAATATGAGCGAGATAATCCTAATCATTTTGAAATGACACCGCATATATCAATAAAGATTAGAATAAATCTTAAAGTAAAAAAATAATCTACATTTTCTTTCAAGATTTTTTTTTAAATTTTGGAAACAGAAACATGAGATGGAAAAGTAAAGAGAGCAACTGAAGAGAAGCCTTGAGGCAAAAGAAAACGCTGGGAACCAATTCATAGCACATCTCCCGTGGCTTAGTTTATGGGGACGATTTAGGAGGGAGGAATGGGAGCGCATGGTGTGCCCAATGGTTTCCATATCCTCCCCACTACTCACTCACTCACACCAGTGAAAGCTCTCACCTCAGGGCTACGGCAGGTTCATGTGGTGGCACATAGCTCACACACACACACACACACACACACACACACACACACACACACACACACACACACACACACACACACACACACACACACACACACACACACACACTCACACACACACACACACACACACACACACACACACACACACACACACACACACACACACACACACACACACACACACACACACACACACACACACACACACACTCACACACTCACACACTCACACACTCACACACACGCACACCAGTGAAAGCTCACCTCAGGGCTACGACAGGCACATGCGGTGGCACATAGTTTCCCCGGTAACCCGGCTACTATCGCCCCAAGCTGGAACTCGAGGAATATCTGTAGCATGCACCGACAGTGGCACTCCTGAAACCAATTTTGTTATGCAATTCTAGAAGACACTTTGCTATTATAATTGGGATTTTGATTTAGTGTGTTGTTAGTAACACAAACAATAACTGGCCAATTATCCTATTATCGCAGGTTTTTTTTCCCACATTACATCTGCCTTTGTGCATTCTAGGATTTCTTAAAGCTATAGTATGTAACTTTTTCATATTAATGTGGGTTACATTCAAGCCATTGCAAAAAGTTGATGAAACCTATCAGCTCCGCGACACTGGCACAGGAGCTTAAACAAATCCAAAGAAGCGCACAAGAAATGTTTCAGTTGTTGATTCTACTGCTAAGAAAAAAACCTGGACGTACAGCAGAAGGTATACAATCCATATGCAACACTGTTGTTGTAATACCGGTTCTTAGAATTCCTCATAAATGCAAGCAACATAAGTTACACACTATAGCTTTAAGAATTACCTTTCCAGCCCATGCATACATTAGCCCAGCTAGGTTAAAGGCAGCTATAAATAAACTTAGACAACAAGGTCAGTAGCCGAATAAAAACTGGACAGCATGTGATAAATTTATACCTTCCTCCTTCGTCTCACGCCTCACGACAACAACTGTTTAATGGAATTAGCAATCAACTCGCCGCTGCTCTTTTTACTAGCGCATATGAATCAAGGCTCTACCCTTTTAGAATATATGTTCTTCTATAGTCATTAACTATCAACTATAAGCAGCAGGCAAGACAGAGGGACCTCATGGCATTTATCCACCTTCCTTTATAATGTTAAAACAATGGTTCATAAAGTAACAAATATATAATGCTATTAGTTACAGAACATTTATATGGCAATGAATCAGTAAAGCATGCAGTGTATGTATTATGTTATAATGAAAAGCTGTTTCATAATGGAGCTGAAGTTATGACGTGAATAACAATTTTTTGGGCTTCGAAGAGCGAATAACCTGATGATAGATGCAATGCAAAAAAAAAAAACTTGAAAAACAATGCAATTTAATACTGATTTGGGCGTATTTTCCCATGGCCACTAAAAAAAGCTATGTAGAATTGGGGTCAGAATTAGTTATAACATACATGGACGACATCTAGAATAAATGAAACCGAAATATAAAACATTGTTCACTGTGAGACAAGCTGTGAAAGGGTGAAGCTGTAAAATGTTTGAGGCAGCTTGTTAAGTTATGGCCTCCCAGGGTATAGGATCTGCTAGCTTGTGTGTTGGGGCAGTTTTCATGATTAGTGGATATATGTGCCTCTTGAGTGATGGTGACTTTAGTAAACTCAGGTGAGTGATAGAGGCCATGGAAGGGCCAACCCCCCCCCCCAAAACAAATTTGTAAAAACATTTTCCCTCCGCTGTAGGGCTCTGTAAATTATGGCCACACAAGTGAAGCCATAACTTATGTAAATGATGACATAAAAAAAACCCTGACAACACTGTGGGGTATTTATATGACATGGGCAACAGTTTCACATCGAGCTACATAGCTATAATACTCTCATTCTAATCTTATTATTTACATTGCAAATTTTCAATTTCTTTAGTAGTTTTCAACACCATTCGGTTTCGCCTTACTTTTTTAACGATTTAGAATTTTCATTTATTGTATATATAACTGCAACATATTTTTTGATTCACATGTATGTCTGGCACATATTGCAGACATTGACAATACAGTTTACTGTGTGTGTGTGTGTGTGTGTGTGTGTGTGTGTGTGTGTGTGTGTGTGTGTGGGGGGGGGGGGGGGGGGGGGGGGGGGGGGGGGGGGGGGGGGGGGGGGGGGGGGGGGGGGGGGGGGGGGGGGGGGGGTGGGTGAGAGATTCAACAGTACCCTGCTCCCTGACTATATCCATTACATCCATATGCAAAATTCAGTGGTTGCCAGATTTTGGCAGAAGCGAGTAACCCACTTGTCACATTTACATGATCCCATGAGAGATGACTGGCAGTTATTACACGGCGTTATGACACGGCGGTACAGAGTGATGTAAAATCAAACCTCCATAATGCCAGTGCTTGTAAGGTGGCCTGTTATTTGGGGCTTGTAGCTATTGTTGGAACCATGCTATTATTATTTTTTTGTTGGGGCATTTTCAAGCTTTTTTGGATAGTACAGAGTTGAAATGGGGAGACAGAGAGAGAGAGGGGGGGATGATCTGCAATAAAGGTCCAAGGGTTTGGATTTGAACCCGCAACCACTGCAACAAAGGCCGGAGCCAATATGGTACACGCTCTATCCACTACGCCACCGGAGCGCCCCGGAGCTATGGTATTTTATCATGTAAAAATGGATCTGTCAACAGAATGGATGGTATAATTAGATGTGGATTGAATCGTAACATTGCAAGAGGAACCGCAGTTTGATCTAGCTAGTTCGTTAGGAAACTAATGTTATGTAGCAAATGATCATTTTCCTCAAGATATTAATAGTGTGTTAATGGTTCATTATGTATTGTTAATTGTGGCTGGCTTTAACAGGACCTGCTAAAAATACTGGACAAATTCAAACTAAGCTAAATGTGCCCAACTATCCAGGGAAAATGTATAATCACCCATTTGTCTTGCAGATATTACGATTAGATTGGTGAGATAATATTCTAAAGTTAAGCTTCAGTTGAATGTCCACTGTGTCAAAATGTAAACAGATACAATGTATCCACATATACATATTCGACATGTGGGCGGCAGTGGCAAAGTGGGTAGGGAGTCTGCCTCTGGAGTGCAGGGTCGGAGGTTCGATTCCCCGCCTACCCACATGTCGAAGTGTCCCTGGGCAAGACACTGAACCCCAAATTGCTCCCGATGGTTCAGACAGCGCCTTGCTTGGCAGCTACTGCCATCGGTGTTTGAGTGTATGTATAAAATGTGCATTGTGAAGCGCCTTGTGACCCTGGTCTGTGAAGGGCGCTATATAAATAAAGCTTACTTACTTACTTACTTACTTACTTACTTACTTACTTAATGTCTTTAGCAATGTATGTGTTAAGGCCATGTTTACCTCATACTGTTTGCTTTTAATGGCTTAGTTTGATTATTCTGTTGAGGAAGGGACACACATATGGAAACACTATATCGACGGTAAATCAAGTCTTGCATATAATACATTTAACATGGAAATTGTGAGCAAGAAATATCCCTTCAAACTAATTAGCTTTAACAAAAGGCCTTATATCACTTTGTAAATGAGTGGCGTCTGTTTTCCCTTGGTCGACTCAGCACTTCTCACCTCATTAAGTGTGTTTGTGGGCGGAACTGGAAACCAGTCAAGACCTGCCAGAGATCCCTGAGAGTTTGTGTGATTGTTGTACGATGTGGAACCAATATCCACTTCAAAGACAAGAGCTGTGATTTGTTTTTTAAAGTCAGTGGCAAAAGCAAGAAGAAAGATTTTTTTTTTTTTATTGAGTTCTGTAATGCGTAGTGAAAAAACAGCAACGCATTTCCTGGCTTAACTGATGGTTTAAATCTAGTTTTGTTGGTTTCTTTGACATTGACTCACAGTCCAATGGTGTGTGTGTGTGTGTGTGTGTGTGTGTGTGTGTCCAACTGGATAATGGCTACTGGCCTCTGTGGCATCAATGGTCATTTGTCACGGACGACTTATTGATGAAATGAGAAATCTCCTCGCTGCAGCTTGATAACTTCCCTCCCTCTCACTTAGTGGTGAGGCCGGCCGCCCTGCTCTGTAGCTCGGACCAATCGCTTTTCGATATATATCTGACATTTCCTACTATATATTGTTAACCAATGCTATAAGGTTAGAGCGCAGCATTATATGTGTGTGCTTTTTATGATTACGTTTTGAAAATTGGTATGCTTCCCAAAGGAATAGAAATTTTGTAAATGTCACCCATACTCACTATATTTATTTCTGTGATATTCACTGGGTGTTTGCAAAGGATGATTGACATAACAATTAAGAGACCAGTATGGATTTTTCTTAAATCTTCATCTCTACATTACTTAATGGAAATGCTCTTAATGACAATATTATTATTGTGAATTTGGTGGAAATATTGTCAGTAGTTTATATTGTAAAACTAAAATTTTCATTCTACTCAAACATAAACCTATAAATAGTAAAACGAGAGCCACTGAACATTTGGAGTGGGCTCTTAATTCTTTCCAGGGCTGTATGTTGTGTAAAATATATTCCTACTAATTAAGTCAGGTTGGTTTATGTGTTGACCAAGTCCCAATCAAGCTAGAATTCATCCCCACATCACATGAGTGCACATTTTGTAACTTGGAAAACACTTGATATAGACATTCGTATCAGACCCACTACATTTGCTTTATCTAACCCTGCGTTCCAATCCCCATACTTCCCTACTATTTAGTATGCCAGAAAAAGATTTAGGATGTCCCAATACATGCATGTCAGTTGTAGCCCCACTAACTCCAATAGCATTTTGGAGTATCCGTCTCATTTCTTGACATTTCTTGACCATAATGAGAAAAAAAAATCTTCCGTATCCGATTTTTTTTCCCTCTCCTGTGGCCCTAAAACTCTTCCGTACTTTAGTATGTAGTGTAGTACAAATAAATAGTATGTGATTTGGAACGCAGGGTGTGACTTCATCAGGCAAAATGTCTGGTCTGAAAACAGAGCACTGCCTTTGTATTTGCACATGCAGGTAGCAACTTCAATAGCAGCCATTTTATTTTGTGTTTTTCCTCCCAGTTTTACCTACTTTTGATCTACAGCGGATGATTCATGTCTATTCTTTTTCTGTTGCCTCTCTGTGCTGTCTGGGGGCGAATACAGAGACCTCGAGTTGCAACGAGCCGCATACTTTCATTTGTTCATAAGAATAGTGTAGTTGTCAGCAGTAACCTTTTGTGAGAAACTTGACATTCTCTGCACTGTTACCTCTATGATGAGGATACATAACATTTCCTGACAGAAACACACACACACACTAACGCATGCACACACACTAACACACACACACACACACACACACACACACACCCCCCCCCCCCCCCCCCCCCCCCACACACACACACACACACACACACACACATACATACATACATACACACATACATACACACATAACAAGCCTTACTTTTCTTAGAAAAAATTAATAAATCTTACATTTTAAAACACAATTGTGTGCCGCTCCATACCGAACCGACTATAGACACACACATAAGCACAAGCCTACCGGCACCAGCTATTCTGCTGGACTCCCTGATATCCCGCTGAGTCAAGCTGTAGCCAAACAGAGGATGGATCGGATGGCAGACCCACTATCCATCCGTCACAGCCCAGTGGAGAGGGGGGGGGGCACGCTGGAGCACACAGCTGGAGCGGGGACAGGGCAGGCTACTCTGGCACAGGTCTGAGGTGCTGAAGTCATTCATTTTAAAGGTAAGATTAATGACACCATTAATCCGTGTCTGGGCCACTGCAGAGGGAGACAGGGCAGAATTCATACCCAACACTACTGATTACCCGGTGCCTGCAGCATATCCGCATGAGGGCTGGTAGCACACGCACGCACGCACGCACGCACGCACGCACACACACACACACACACACACACACACACACACACACACACACACACACACACACACACACACACACACACACACACACACACACACACACACACACACACACACACACACACACACACACACACACACACATTTCTCTATGGGTCATTTGAGGTCAATGATCCATTTGGCCTAAAGTGGTGATGGAACTCGAGGCCGTTATAGTTTGTATCTCCGTTGCATACAGTAACTTGATGGACATCAAGAGAGAAGGAGAGAGAGAACAAGAGAGGGAGAGAGACAGATATAGAGATAGAGAGGGAGAGAGAGAGGGAGAGCAAGAGAGGGAGAGCAAGAGAGAGAGAGAGAGAGAGAGAGCAAGAGAGAGAGAGATTAAGAGAGGGAGAGAGAGAGAGGATGACAGACTTACTCAATTAGTAATACTCAGGGACATGGCTGGCACCAATCTGATAGGAGGCATTTTTTTTTTTGCGGTGGTTGGCTACAGTCAAGCTGGAGAGGAAATCTGGGCTGTTGACACACTAGTGCGACCGAGAGCTTTTAGGTGTGTGTGTGTGTGTGTGTGTGTGTGTGTGTGTGTGTGTGTGTGTGGTGTGGTGTGGTGTGGTGTGTGTGTGTGTGTGTGTGTGTGCGCGAGTGGGCGGCTGGCACTTTGCAGCTGTTGAAGGACACGACAGGAACAGCTGGGCACCACAAAAAAAAAAGAAAAAAATACACACTCAGACCATAGGAATACCACATGAACACACACACACACAGACAAAAATACACAATCCAAAACATCAGTACCAAGGATATCAGAGTGCACTGGGCTGTGTAGTGAAGAGTTAGTCACACACATGGTTCATTAAATTAGTTTGACGATGGCGCTCGGTGGCGTAGTGGATAGAGCGTGTACCATATTGGCTCCGGCCTTCGTTGCAGTGGTTGCGGGTTCAAATCCGACCCGTGGACCTTTACTGCAGGTCATCCCCCCCCCCCTCTCTCTCTCTCTCTCTGTCTCCCCATTTCAACTCCGTACTGTCTAATAAACCTTGCCAATGCCAAAGAAATAATCTAAAAAAAAATAATAATAATAATTGTTTGTTGAGGTCCTTTTTATATGCCGAGCGAATGGGAGAATTACTGCTGTTGCATTGGCCAGAAATCAATGCAAAAGGCCCCTGTAAAAGTGTACTTTTCTCAAAAAAATATCAATCAATAAAAGCTAAACTTCTGTATTTCACTCTTGCACAGGCTGTAACTATCTCTTAACTATCTAATAGAACTAGAAGGCTTGGCGCCAGTGATGACATTTTGAGATAAAGATGTTGAGAAGAAAGTGACAATCTACAGGTAGAATATGTCTTTTCTAAAATCCATTTCATGGTGTCATTGTGATTATTGATGTGTATCTGAAGCTTGAGCTGCTAGGTGAATATGGTAAATGGACTCGACTTAGAAAGTGTTTTTCTATCTGATTCTTTTTTTTTCAGCCCCAAAGCGCTTAACATTTCTTACCACACACACACACACACACACACACACACACACGCACACGGATGGTAATATGAACAGGTGATGTCTCTGTGTGGAGAGAGAGGAGTTGTTGGACACAGGGCTGAATGAAGAGGGTCTGAAGCTTGTATGTCTCTCTCTCAGTCTCTTATAGCTTCTTAACATTGTCCCCTTGTCTATTCTGTGTCCCTGGTTCACTAATGTTGTCTTTTTTACATATGTATGTACTTTTTGTTATGTCTGTCCATTCCCTCCTGCCTTCATACAGTGAAATGAATCTAGAATAAACATACTTTTCAGAAGGATGACATTTCCGTATTGTAAATCCTTCTCTTGATTGGTTTTATGTAATATTCTGATATTTTGAGCTACTGGATTTGTCCTTCCATAAGCTAGAATAAATACAGGTTTAACTTTTGAATTGACGTATCCATGATATTCTAATTATAATTAGTTGAGACAGACATGTATATTTAATCTCCTTTCCTCTGTCTCTTTGTCTTTCTCTGACTGTGCCTTGGTCATCTCTCTATCAGTCTAGCCTGGAGGAGCCAATAGTCTGAGACATTCCTGTTTACACAATGATAGACTATGGACTAAAGCTTTTTATAGGAGCCGTGTTGTCTTGTAAAAATAACCCCAAGGGATATTTTTTTCTCTCTCTCTCTCTGTCTCGCTCTCTCTCTCTCTCTCTCTCTCTCTCTCTCTCTCTCTCTCTCTCTCTCTCGCTCTCTCTCTCTTACTTGGAGAACCAATTTATTGTTGACATTTATTCAGGAATGACCTTCTCTGGGTTTGTCTTTCACAGACACACAGCCTTATCTCGGCTCACAACGTAATCCCACAATTATTAGAGCTTGATTTAAACATTTATCCTTTTCAATTTTTTTATATATATATTTTTTTTACGTCTGCACAACTATATGCTACAATGAACACACATGTTCTATATCAATTAACGCTGTCTTGACCAACTGTAATTTTGTCTGAGGCCCCCCTGCCCCTAGTTTTAAAGGAAAACCACGCCAGGCCACTTATTAATTATATATTGAGCTATAGCAGGACCCTATAAAGGTACATAGGAGATTACAGCATAACGCACACACACACACCACACACACACACACACACACACACACACACACACACACACACACACACACACACACACACACACGTTGCCTCTTGAGTCTAATGGTGAACCTTCCGCTGCCAAAAAAATACTAGAATGTAAAAGTTAATGACTTTGCAGCAGCAGAGATTTTAATGGCAATAGAATGAAGTTTGTAGATGGTGTGTGTGTGTGTATTGTTAGTGTAGCACTTAACTAGAGTCTTTGGCAACGCTCACCTCATGCTTCTGCGAATATAACACGTACATATTCCTCACTCAAGCAATCTGTGACCCTTTCCCCTCATTTTGTATTCCATCAAGAGGATAATTACTCAATTTGAAAGGCTGGTATTTTGCCTTCGAGGAGACATTCTAGGGTTTGGGCAATCGTTCTGTAATACCTTATCACCTTTAATTACTGTCTTGAAAAAAATGTGCTGTGTAATGCGTGTGGTGCATGTTTGTAATATACTGTATGTCTTAAGTAAGTGTGTGCCCGTTGGAAAGTGGGTTGTATTGAGTCACATTGTGATGTGTTCAAGTGCTGTTCAGTAAAAAAAAAAAATAAAAAATTTAGCGAAGGTCGTGATGAGTTCAATGTCATCTTGTAAAATGTAACGTTCAGGCCAGAAACCAAAACAAATACAAAAAACAAACCCTGTACTGGGATAATTTACACATGTACCATTATACATGCATGTTTATATGTTTTGATTTGGCTTCCCCTGTCAATTCAAGTCAATTAAAACAGCTTTATTGGCATGACTATTATACAAAAGTACTGTCAAAGCTATATATTACAACTTATAACATAAAAATAATCAGAAGAACCACCTTTTTTTTGCCATCTTATCTCATGCACATACCGTTAAAAAACAAAACAACTGCAGTGTAGTACTTTAATTCTTTAGTACAGAAGTACTTTTTCAGTTCTAACTAGTGAAGACCAAGAGCACAGTTTACACTTTGAGATTGGTATATTCCTTTTTTTTATATAAGGAAGTCAGAAAGTTTAGTCAAAGCCTTCATTTATCCAGTTATTACTTTCATTCCCGGTAGAGTGACTGTGTGAGATTGAGAATGTGACACGGCTAAGGAAACAGTCAACAGCACAGCAACGCTATCAGCGGTCCACCTGAATATATGGGGAAGGCAGGAAACACAAAAAACAAAAAAACAGAGAAACAAATAATAGAATGGGGTGAGTGAAAGTGACTTATGTATGTGTGTGTGTGAGAGAGAGAGAGGGGGAGAGAAGAAGAGAGAGAGGGAGGGAGAGAGAGAGAGAGAGAGGTTCATTTCCATTGCATTTTCTCGCAACGCTGCGGCCTCACTCTCCCACACACCGAGAGGGAGATGAGATGCAGCCATGGACAGAGTGAATTATTAATGTAAAGATCTCCTTCTCCACACACTCGAATCCAATAAGTTGCCTATGATTTGGCTGTCAGAAAGATTGGTGGCCTGGATAAGTTTGGACACACACACGCGTGCACACACACACACACACACACACACACACACACACACACACACACACACACACACACACACACACACACACTCTCTCTCTCTCTCTCTCTCTCTCTCTCTCTCTCTCTCTCTCTCTCTCTCTCTCTCTCTCTCTCTCTCTCTCTCTCACACACACACACACACACACACACACCAGGATCACGTGGTAGGCGTAGGCGCTGTGAGTTTTTTTTTTCTTCCCTTGGTAATTGACTCGTGCTTCAGTATTGACTTTTTGGTTCATGGTGATTAAGGGGAGAATGGTGCCAGACTGTAGCCCAGAGTCTGGCTCCTTGCGGTGGGTTGCTTGGACCTCACATCGAGCCCCCTGTCCTGGATGACCTTTGTCCACAGTGTACAGTGATGCTGGTTAAAGCCCTCCATCAGCTCAGTGATCTGGAAATACTGCCCGCTGCATCCATGTGGAACACTGGACACTGAGAGATACTGACGGCGCTACTGCATTGACTAGTGTGGCTTAGTCAAGTGTTATCTGTTGCTTCCTTTTGCTGTGTTTATTTCACACTTTGTCTGTATGTATAGCTTGTACAGGGGATCCAGGCTTCAGAAATTATTGTCTTGATTTGCAGAAAATATTACACTTTTCTTAAGATAGATAGTTTAATATAATGTTTTTTTTAAGGCTTCAATGATTTGGATAATTTGGACAAAAATAAATATATATTTCTAAAGAGGGATAGCTTCATATAATGCTTTAATAGTGTGATTGATTTCCTTGTGGCAAGTCATACGAACTGAGTTTTATTGGCCATTTCACACTTTGGTTCCCATTCATTTTGTGTATTTCTTTGGCTGACAGGCTGCATGGACTAGTGTTTTTTCTCTGTATCTATTGCTTCTTTTTTTTCTCTCACACCTTTTCTTATGATATTGCTTTTCTTTGTTTGTTGTATAATGTTTGCCTGTGAAGCGTGGTGTGAAAAAAGTCACACTTCTTAAAGCTGTAGTGCGTAACTGTTTCATATCTATGAAGCTCAGTTACATTCAAGTCATCGCCCAAATGTGTTGACACAAAGTTGATTGAGCCTATTAGCTCCACAAAACTCTCTGTATTTCTCATTATGGCAGCGTTTACACACTGGTGTGTGTCCCCCCCCCCACCCGACACTGGTACAGGAGTTCAGAAAAATCCCAATAAGAGCCCAAGAAATATATCATGCACTATTACACTATATATATATGTACAATATCTTTAATATATAGCTTCACGTAAAGCTTTTGCAGTGTGATTGATTTCCTTCTGGCAAGTCATAAAACCCTTTTTTATTGGCTATTTCACACTTTACTTCCCATTCATTTAGACTATATCTTTAGCTGTGGAGGGAGGATTTTATTCTTTAATGCATTTGTTTCAGTGAATGAACAGCGAGGTACACATTGTAAAGCAAAATGGTACTTTTCTATTTCACTTCTGTATCTGTCCAAGTACAGGCTCTTTTTCCATGTTTGTTTGACATTGTTTAGAAATGTAAGTGTGCCAATACTGTATGCTGTGGGGGACATATATACAAGCTTAGACGTACAACAGCAATGGAATACCTTTGATCTACCTAATCTGAGTTACTACATCAGTTTGACTAACGTTATTGTGTCACATTGTTATGCCATGTTATTCACATAATGTAGCACCTGTTGATAGAAATTTACTGATTCATGTGTGTTAACCTTTTAGAGACTTGTCCAACATTTGGATGGAGACCAATCCCCTCTCTGCCTATTTCGTTCTAAGACATTACTGGTATGACATTGCTGAAGGTCTGAACTTAAAGGTGGAATCAGTGATTCTGGAGAAACAATTTTTGTCAAAATCAGAGAATATCTCCTCACGATCCGCTCCCAGAACTGGTATGTACAGTAAACAAAGGGACCCATCATAGCTTGCAATATGCCCTTTTACAAAACCTAGGCTGTTTATTAACACTGTTTATTTTGTTTGTACATATATACGTACAGCTAGGATATTCAGTGATTTTTACAAACAGTGATTTTGACAAACATTCTCCAGAATTTCTAAATTCACCTTTGAGACATGGAGGGAGATGATCGGACAAGGAAAAACTGACATACACATTCTTTGTGAAAAAAATCTGTGAATGTGAGTGAAATTGAGGGAACAAGAGACTTGTAGTGTTCAGTGAAGTGTGAGGGCTACCGGAGAGTTAAAGGTGACCCCTTCATAGGATCACCACAGGGGGGTAAACACAGCCAGCCCGACCCCCGGCCCTGGAGCCTCTGTGGTGGACAGTTTGGCCTTTCGATTGCACTGGCTCCTGCCGCCTGAATACAAAGACAGTATTGATTTTTACAGGAAATAGACAACCAATACAGACATGGGGTCTGTTTGAGTATTGGATAGGTGTAGTAGGTACACCATGATATCTAAATAAAGAAAATATGTTTCTAGTCACCTGCTTTGTCACAGTAGGAGTGAGTGGGGTAGTCGACAGTCACATAAGCAATTCATGTTTAGTGATTGTTTAGATGTGTTTGAATAACAGTATTTGAATAAGTAATTTAAACATTTTGAAGTCTGATATTGCCAACTGGAAGTATATGATTTCCTTGATCTGCCAACTACTGCCTGCATGCAGCTTCCAGCGTGCACATTGAATCTCTCCAAATCCATCCTTGGTGGATAGTAATTTGACAAAACAATTTTTCAAACAGAAGGACTACTTTAAATTGTCTGTGATACAATTGAAAATTCCCTTGGAGAACAAGCGAGTGATTTGACCCTGTCAGTAGTCCGCCCCGCTCAGTTATTTGCCTATTTTGAAAAAAAAAAAAACACTCTCTCAGTCAGTCGCACACTATTTTGTCAAGCGTATCCGCTGCAGGGCAACCATGAATCTTGCAACAACAAAAAAAATACGACTTAGAAACAAGAAGTCTTGAAGCTGCACTTTGCAACACAACCTTACTTGACATTCACACAATTCCTTCGGTCCACATCACAATGCTTTGGGAATTCATTACAAAAACACACTCCTCAATACCAAGTTCCTCTGGGCAGTTAAGAGTTATAAAACACTGGTTTGTTCACCTTAAGCTTTAAAAGAAGGACTATAATGCATTTCCTCACCCAGAATATTAATGCCAGTTCAAGGAATTTGAATTAGTGACTGCTAACATGACTGTGTCTTAAACAAACATATGATTCAGCAGCTGAGCGAGCCGCCTTCCAACCGGTTGTGTAATTGACGGTTGAGATGTAAAAGACATCCGACAAGTTATGTTGTCCTCGTTTGACCCGCCAGACATGACGTCTGTGGTCTGACTCATCCACTGAAGGGACAAATAAATACAGACATACACACATACACACACACACACACACACACACACACTTACATAAACACAAACACACACGCACGCAGACACGCACAGACACGCATACATAAACACACACACACAGGCACATACGCACACTCACATCCTAACATTTCTTTTAACCTTCTTGGCGTCACTTGCTTAGAGTTATACTCATGCTGACTAATCAAATCCAAACACACACGCACGCACGCACGCACGCGCACACACACACACAGTGTCACAGACTATCGTAGTCAGATAAATACTTGTGTTGGTGTATATTCTACCTGCCATGATCTGTCACTCTTGATCACATCGTTTAGTGCCGCTCTGAAGGATATAAAGCAAATCCACTGCAACACACATACACAAACAAACGCCCTGCATTACTGTCAGAAAGTATTTGTGTTATGCAATGTCATTCTGCAATATAACTGGACTCGCGGGTGACTCAGACGTCAGTTCCCTTATAAGGTTTGAGGGTGAGGGAGTTCAAGTTGGAGAGTAACCGATTTTAATTTAATTTTTTCTTTTATATTTAAAGTAATTCAATAAAAAAAGGACTTTGGAATTCGGATAGGTATGCGGCAGATGGCATCTGATATCCAATGAAGGGTTTGCAGCCATATAAGGCCAAATACCAATATTGGATGAGATTGGTCCCATCCCTATGGTGATTGTGAGGAGATGGGAAATTCATATCATGACATATCAAATGGTGACATAGGAAAACTACAGGAAATCTTCCAGCAACATGTGTGGTAAAAGTGACACACAGCAGCACATGAGAATCAATTCACATTGTACAACACACATCAGTGTATTTTCAGTAATGACTGAAGCTAAGACGGCTGATGTCGTGTCTACATGTCCTACATACATTGTCTTCTTTGTATCTGTCCACATATGCGGGCACGTCAGCGTTGTAGCTTCGTAATGACTACTGGCAGCATATTAACCTATGGTTTGTCCCCTCCGCATACAGAGGAAGGAAAAGCTCTTCTCTGCAGGGCTGTAATATCATTATCCAGCTTCAGAGCTCATTACGCCCGAGCAGATGTGGCAGACAAAGAGATGTGTTGCCTACACAAGGCAGTGGGTGGATTTCAAAAGGCGAATGCTTTGCGACAGAGCACTGTTGATGATAGTAGTGGTGTGTGTGTGTGTGTGTGTGTGTGTGTGTGTGTGTGTGTGTGTGTGTGTGTGTGTGTGTGTGTGTGTGTGTGTGTGTGTGTGTGTGTGTGTGTGTGTGTGTGTGTGTGTGTGTGTGTGTGTGTGTGTGTGTGTGTGTGGGAGATGTCTCTATTGTAACTCAACTAGTGATGGGTCATCATTATACTGTTGGTGGTCGTACTGTAGCTATGGCCAATGTCTTTCTATGTTAGTGTGTGTTGTTTTTTAGCCTTGTTTCACAAGAAAAACTAACAAAAAAAAAAGATTTTGCTTACTGACCCGGGATATTGCTCTTAAATATAAGAAATATTTTTAAAAGTACGCTAGGAAGTGTTAAAAAAAAACAGTTTGCAGTTTCAGACATACCTGTTTCAGATATACATTTTTAGATTTGCTTGCTGGGGTTTATATCTTCCAAGGACTAATAGGAACATTACAAAATGTAATTTTCAGAATAAGGGTAAGGCTTGATTGTATCAGTGTCCCCTCAATGCCAACATGACAAAACTGTGGATACATGCAATACATTGTCATATGTAGTCTGTACAATCTAATGTCAAGTATGTCTTATAAAATTGCCTAATCAGCATGTAATTAATTTCTGATGAAAAATGGATTCTGCCATGGAGTCCATTGGCGATGAGGTTAAACATTAATTACATCATGACATCCAAGGAGTATTGCATTGTGGGTATAATCAATCTCTTTGTGTACTCTGGCCAATTTCAAATGCCTATTTTGCTTCCAGCGCTGATTGAGTGGGCTGATTTGGGAGTGTGTTATTATTCAGGATTATACCACAGTATCTCAGTAATCACAGCGTATATATTTTTTTTTTCATTACATTTCAACCAGATAAGCAACCAAGGTTAATTGGGAAACAGTTAAGCTTTTCCTTCAGAGCCTTTAAAGTTAAGTTAAGACTTTATTTTTGTCAATTACACACACATGGCAATCAACATTACATTCAGCTCACCCCTCCTACATTTCTAACACACACATGCATTCCCTCGAGCAGTTTTGGAGGGTTAAGTGTCTTGCTCAAGGACACATGGTAAAGATGGTGGGCACCATACATGCAACACCAGCCGCCCTATAGTGTTAAAATAACACCCTCTTGTCCGGTGCCATAGGATGGAACCAGCGACCTTATGGTTACGAGCTGGCCCCCTTACCTCTATGCCATCCTACCACCAATACTGAATGACACTTCAGTTTAAACCTTCCTTTTTTCTTTTTTTGCTTTTCATTCCCAGCAGAGTGAAAACACTCAAGCTCTGCCAATCACAGAATATTGAAGAGTCAGTTGCAAACGTGAATGATTAACTGACTGCACTCAATCGCTCCATTATGTGCTTAATGCTGTGTCTGTAATGCACCTGTCTTTACGCTCACTGACTAACCAAACTAAAGGCATCCAGCAGTCCTCTCCACCCCCTCCTTCGTTGACCCTCTCTGCTGCCCCACACAAGTCCACAGATGTCTGGCTACATTGCTCCACCACGTTCCCCCCCCACCACCACCAACCCCCCTCTGTGCTCCGTCAGCAGACCCACATGTCACTGTCAGCAGGCCACTCTCGGAGCATCCATGCTTGGACACTGAGCCATCAACACCTCCCTGGGGGCTCGGGGACCACCCGCAGGGCTAGCCGTGCCGGGTCAGGCCAGGCCAGTTGAATATGGGGTGGATGTAGGTGGACTATGTCCCGAGGAAAAAGACTGATGGAGGGGGCAGAAGCTCTTCCCCTGATTAGAGCATATGGTCCCCCCAGTTATCCTGGAGCTGTTTTGGTCACCTCTGAAAGGAACCCACTCGTAAAAAGCAGGCTTTGTCACCGTGTAGCAATAGTAGTGAGGGCAGTGTCTGTGCTTCTTCTTGGCAGTGCCTGGCTGCTCTGTGGGCAATGGGACACCAGAACGAGCGGAGAACAGCTGGCCCATTCAGAACAGACTGTTGCCCCGCAGGAAGGCATCTCCATATCCTCCTAAGCCTGGCTCATCAGCACCCACAAACACACAGAGGACACTTGGCTCAGTGTCACCCCTTCTCTCTCTCTCTCTCTCTCTCTCTCTCTCTCTCTCTCTCTTCCCACCCCTCTGTGTCCCTTGGCTGCCTTTTTAGGTTTAGATTTAGTAAACAGGTTAACATGACAGATCAGTCTAAACAATTCAATGCCGTTTTCATCACTGAAAACTTAATTCAAGTAAAGGCACAGCCGTCAAATGGACTCTCTTGATCAATTCAAATCACAACTCAAAACACATCCGTTTAGATTAGCATACCCTGCATAGCTTCCACTCTGATTTGATCTATTTGAAATGTTTTTAACACGTTACCTTGAATTAACTTTTTAACTGTGTTGTGCTTATACTAATACTTTGTAATGTGTCCATGTAATAAGTCCAAACTAAAAATGTTGCCTATGGACATGGTCTCGACAGTATAACAGAGAGCTTCTGACAAAGCCCCTGAAAAGAAGCGTATATATGTGGACACTGAATAGTACTTGTTGAATGTGTTGTTGCTAATTAGTCCGTCAGGCAGTGTGTTAGCTCAGATTCCTGTCTCAACGTGTGAACGACTGAAGCGAGCTAATGTGATTACACTGATCAAACGAGAAGAGAGACTGACAGTTAACTCCTTCTCGTGTGGTTTCTTGGAAAATGCAATTAAAGCATGCAAGGCAGCTTGACTTTTAGCCAATAATAATAATAATAATGCTTTCCGTCAGATTGTGTTTGTGTGATCATCCAAGCGTTCAGGATACACATGCATATACAATATATGGTGTATTTGCAAGTCTTGGCTGCTTTTTCTTTCATTTGTTTCATCCTCAGCTGGGCTTCCACCACACCTGAGTACTACCCTCATATGCTCAAAGATGTGCCGTTACATTGATGTGTATTGCCTTGCTGCTTGCCAGATGACATTTTTTTCGTACCAAGGCTCTTCAGGGGTTATCTGAAGAAACCCTTACCTTCTTCCGCCTCTGCTTAGTAGCCAATGCACCCCTGTGTCAAGACGGCAGCATTCAGCACAACAAAACACTTGAGCAGTAAAGCCTCTATACTTGGATTGCACTAGGAGGGTAATTTCCTGACCGGAGAATTGAGTGTGGAGGCTACAGGGCCATCAGAATAACAATGGGCTCACCTGGGATCATCCTGTGCTAGTCTTTGACTCGCAGCACACTCCAAATGGTAACAACAGCAAAGTCCTCTTGATGGGCATCAAATAAACATGATAGATCCGCACAGCTGTGTTAACGGGAGTTGTTTAAGAAATTGGTGGGGATATATTACACAGGCTTTGTGCACAAGTTTGTATTCTACTCAAAAATACAAGGATTTCACATTTTAGTCTTCCGAAAATGGCTTCTTAGATCTGCAGCCTCTGGCATGCTCTGGGGCAATTTGCTGTCATAATTGTGAAGCATTCTGGAGGAAAATCAACATTCTCCAAGTATATTGGGCCAAGGTATGGTGAGTTAGTTCTCTAAAAGGAGTTCAGGCATCTCTGACTCTTGGTCACGGGTGATGGTAAAGTGGACTGTGAGATAGACAAGGACAGTGGGACAGCATCAACAGTTATACAAGTTTGGTACTTGACTGTTGTGTTGAAGAAGGAGCTGAAATAGAATGTGAAGCTCTTGATATACCAGTGGATCCAATCCTCACCTATAGTCATTAGCTTGGCGAAGTGACCTAAAGCATACCAAAGATGTGGGTAATCTCAACCTTAGAGATATGGTAAAGAACTAAGACATCGGGAAGTAACGAGGACTTCTTAAAAGATCCATGACCGGTGACATCTGCATCTGTTTAAGACGTCCCTTAGATAATTATCTTTGAAGGTACTCCATGCATCTGGGAAGAGACCCCAGGACACATTCAGAATAAGGTGAAGAGATTATATATCCCATTTTGCCAATGAATGGCTTGGGATCTGCCTGGAGAAGCTGTTGGATGTACGTAGGGAGAGGAGAGTGGTTCCTTTGCTTAGCTGGGTACCACCTAGGCCTAGGTCTGGATGAGCTGCATGAAATGGTTCAAGTCAAATCAAATCAGAATTATTGATGCAACCCAATTTCACAAATGGCAGTTTACAAATTGGCTTTACAATCTGTACAGCAATACGACACCTTCTGTCCTTAGACTATCAAGCGGTTAAGGAACAACTCCAATAAACGGGAAAATAATGGATCAAAACCTCAGGAGGAGAGATCCCTTTCCCAGGATAGATGGATGTGGGGGACAGATCAATGGAAGTATACCAATCCTTTAGAAATGTAATTCAAATTTACTCCAGTACTCAAATGTGTATCATGTTCTAATGTTGTAGAAAGCAGTAAAAACATAGGCTATGCCATTTATTTGTTTCCTCGTTTCATTGCAGAAGAGCTACTAACCCCGTTCACATATGTCCTAAGGCGTACAACATGTAATAGGCTGTATCCCCATTACTTGAAAAGATGCATTGTTTATTGAGTGACCTCTTAACCTTCGAGCCTCTCCTCATCTCTACCTGGAAGTCCATGGGGATTTCTTGCCCTGAATATGCATGTAGAAAGTTATTATGCAGGCCACTGCAGGCAAACAGCAAAGTGAGTCTGTGTGTGCACTTTTTGTAAGTGTGTGGGCAAAGTGATTAGACTTTCAGAGTGCTTTATGAAAAGTGACATGTTTACCTTTTGTGAACACGACTAACCTTTTGTTAGTCAAAAAGGTCAGTCATGTCTCCTTACATTAAACAAAAGTTTGATGATGTTAGCTTTTTCATAGATAAACCATGACAGGAATGCTAGAGCTTGTATTTTGCAGACGCTAATCTAATCTGTGATATCACAGAGTGGACATCTTTCCTATATTGCTGATGAGCACACTGCAGCATATTTGAGATTGCATCTTGGATAATTGGACTCTTCAGACTTTCCTCGGAGCACTGAAGTACCATGCAGAAAAATCGCAGCATGCCGGCATTTCTTGTACAAGTTTGGACTAGTATTTCCATCCAGCTGTGGGTGTGCACTCCTAGGTTGAAGAAAGGGTCTGCTTGGGGCTTTGGAAGAAGATGAGGGGGGCCTATGCACAGCCACCACAGCACTTTTACTTTTCTGAAACCTTGCAGCTTACCTTTGTTCTCAATTTCTCATTCTAGCCTCTCTACTGCACCCTGGGGAGTCACCCCCTATATTTATCAAAGTGTCTCTGCAGTTCTATCCAGGCCCCCTCTTGTTTAGATCACCTCCAACTCCACAACTTTCATGGTTGAAACTACAACTTCTGTAATGGATTTCTTGGGGACCTGGTGTGAGGCAAGTGGCCTGTGACGTCAAGTGGGCTGATTGTGTGTTTACCTGCTGCCCGGCACGATTATGAGAGCTGTATGGACTGGAGGCGTGTGGCGACAGAGTGGCCATGTCTGTGAAATAAGCGTGAGACGGAAGCACCCTACTTTCCTTCCCACTCGCACTATCTATATCCTGACAAAGGAAAGCCACTCACTGGGTCAGACAGAGCCAGACACTTGTGAGGATTGCCCCCCCCCCCTCCATCCCCCCATGCGTTCCATTTATTCCTTCCCTGTCTACTCTTCTATGTCTTTCTCTCTTCCCCACTGCCACTTTGCCTCAGTGTTTTGAAGAGGATTGCGTAAGAGCTTTTCCTCCTGGCAAGCCAAAGGATTTTAATTGAAAAGGAGATCCGGAATGGAATGAAAACTCCCATTCCTATTCAGGTCCTCCTGTTCTGTGAAAGCACGGAAATGAACCGGGGAGGAGGATGAAATGTACATGGGGACTTCATGAAAGAAATGGGTCATGTTCTTAAAACCAAATAAAAGAAAAGGAGCCGTCTGACATCCCGCCTGTCTCTGCACTTCACATAATGATTGTGGATTTCTTTTTTTTTTTCTTCTCAGTTGACTATAACAAACTTATACGCATACTTTTCTGCCCAGAGGAAACGTAAGCACATTCTACCTATATGATAAAGTGCACAGTTGCTCTCCTGTGCAATCCTATGTAAGAGGTACTGAACCTGAAACTAGTATTGAAGAAACCCTATTGGGATGGCTGTGAATTATGTGTTTATGTATGGAGTGTATGTACTCTTTAAGCAATTTTAAAGTGATAGATCGGTATCTAAATATGAGTATTAAGTAAGCTAGTTTGCCCTGAACACTGACAACCCACATTGGAGATGCTGTGCTGATGTTTCCGTTTTACCTTTAAGAGAAACTCCCTTTTTAAGAGTTTGTTGATCTTAATCTCCGAATCAAACATGACTACTTTTGGGTGGGCCACAGTTTGAAATGTTCAACTTCCACTTTCCTCAGTGTAACAGCTCTTTATCTTGCAGCTACTGTAAACACTGGCTGGTACTGGGCACGTCATATCTGTTTGTGGAAGTGAAGCAAGGTCATGCTGACAAAGGGCGCACGTCCTTTCTTGCACAACTAAGCAAAGCATCTGTTTCTCCAGCAGTCTTTCCTATGAGAATACCAACCTGTTTACCTGGGCTTCTGCGGCCTAATTCATGCTCCCTATTGTTGAGCCCTGATGCCCTTCATGTCAACCTACTGATGATGCTTACTAATTTGATCGGTTGTCCACAAGACACAAATGGGACTGGATCAGCTGATGCTTATCTAGGAAGTGGGGCATCGTCGTGGGTGCAGATGTACTAAATATTGCTGATTTACCCAGGAGACCCGACTAAGCCGAAAACGTGTGCACACTCTATCCACACAACAGTCCTTTTAATCTACAGACAACACTACGCAAACACAAGATCCCTTTTAGCTGATAATTCATTCAACAGAACCAAAGGCCTTACAAGGTTAAGAGCCAAAGAGTCAAAAGGCTGCTTTGCCTATTAATTGCCTTAGATCAGTAGTTGATGAATTATTAAAATAGCCTGAGCGAGCTGAGCTGAGGCAGGCAGCCGGCCGGCCCTGGAAAGTGTTGAATCAGATAAATGGCGTTGCAAAGAGCAGAATCTGAATGCTTGCCTTGCTTGAAATACTGCAAGTGCACCAGTCAAATTGAGAAATGAAAGAGGCAGCTATATACCTGGAGCCTTTCATGCCTTATTTACAAAATGATCTCAAGGATAGTGCTCCCCTTTTTGACAAACAATAATGTTCTGCTGTCAACAATAATGTTCACGTATATGCTGTAAGATCACTCAGAATTTACTACTGTTATTGTTATGTATTCACTTCCCTGAATAGATGGGCTTTTTAAAATGATACATTCCTGGCCTCACAACGGGCCTTCAGGCGTGTTCTGAAGTTCAGATTGGCCCTTCAGATGTGGGGCAGAGAGTCCGTTTGGCAAAGTCACTCTCGGAACAAGAGCTGTGCAAATATGCGTTCCTACTCTGCAGCGATAGGCCAGAGAAGATAGGGAACTGGGGATAAAGGATCCTCTGAAATTGTTTCATGATGCTTCTTATTGGATTTAATATGGATTACAATAAAGAATTGACAAAGGTTGAGAACACTTTGAAGCAAGAGGTATTAAGAGACAACAGATAGAACACCTTGCATTTCAATGGATTAAATGAAGAAAAATATGGCATATCTTAAGTCTGTATCTTCAGCACAGATTGAACAATTTGAGAGGTATTAATGTTGTTTTTGCCTGATGTATTTTAAGTACATACTATCTATAAGTAGTCTACACATTACACATTTGTATATGGTTGTCATGCATGCAGTATGGATACAATGTTGCTGTAAAGAAGCTCATTAAATTGAGTGTTGGTAAATTAACTTTTACCTGAGTCAACTTCATACACATTAAAGGTTGCTGGATGTCAGATGTCTTGAGCAGTTTTATCTTGTTGATAACTGTGATCCTTTGCTTTTTTCTCTGAAACAGTTTGAGATAAGTTATGCTGTAGACAGTGAAGATGTACTGGTTCCTGCTATTATTCTAGACACACTGTATTGAATGGCAAATATATGGACTCTTTTGTCTTTCAACGGTTTTGGTAAATGTGACTCAAGTGGGTGACATTTGAATGAATAATATGTTTTTACAAGCAACAACAGGCACATTAAAATCGTGAAAACACATTGTGGATAACATTTGTTGGAGAACAATACCTATTAGATAATTCAGTTCCAGAGAAAATAGTAATTTCCTAGGTAAAATGCGGCCATATCTTCTTTAGAAAATGGGAAGGTGTGGTGGATTCTTTGTGGATTTCCCATCCTCCTCTGATGACCTTAAACCAGAGGTCAGTAGTGCAGGGATTAGTGCTGTCATGGTATTATGAGACTCTTCTGACACATCCAGTCGGGTGTTTCCTTCTCCTGTCTATTGTGTAGCTAGCAGCCATATCTCTGCTTCTGGATTGGCAGCTCTCCTTCACAGCTGATTGATATTCCTAGAGTCTGCTCTGCTCGGCCCTGACCTGACCTTACATTTCAACATGGAGTTGTTCCCTGTTGTAGGGAAGCCGCCCGCTGATCCCTGTGCTTGATAAATGCTCTTAGGACGGACGGTGCTCCCACATGGACATTGATGTGGCTGTCATATTAATAAGGGAATACACACAGCATGATCTAAATAAACCACAGCGGCCGGTGGTGACTGTTCTCTCATGATAATTATTTCCCAAACTATGCACTGTGCTGCAATGGTTGAAGTAATTTATTCCTATTTGTCAAGTAAAATGATTTCAAGGAGACACACCAGCCACTAAACCCCCATCTAAGCTCCCACCGAACCCAAAGTTAACTTGTCAGAATGTAATTTAAGCATGGGGAGGTGGAACCTGTCATTTTCCTGAATAAAACATTTTTAGATCCATATCCCAGCAGTCAGATTTCGAAGTCAGGAGTTATGTGAAAGCATTTTTGATTTGACATCCAACTGCACTCTCTCAGAAGTTCTGGATGTGAGCACCTGTGAAACCAACTGGCACTACAGCAGAGATGGTTGTCAGTCCTCTGTGGAAATGCACCAATGAGAAGACCTCCCTCCATTCCTTACTTCAAATGTCTTATTCAAGGCATGGACTGGTGCCACCCTATCTTGCACAGTTTGCCTACACCAGTTTCTGCATCGCTCAAACAGACACACACACAGCAGGACACTATCAGTTCTGCCTGGCTGGGTAATGTGATAAGGAAACAGTCCTGAAGTCAAATGAAGCGAAAATGAGCATGCAGTGTTTCTATGATTTCTTAATCAGATTTACCCCAAATTAAAAATAGAATTTAAGATAAACTAGAGTTGACCCATTCAGGAACATAGTGATTCGGAGCTGTGACCATGTGCAAAACCACCACTCAAACCTGTTTCAAACTATATATTTGTATTTACCAAAAGGACCAATCAGTGAGTTTGGCAAATAGAAACACTGTCTTGGTTGGAGCAGTCTATTATTATAACCTGATATACTGTAGAAGCACCCATTACCATCACTGGAATATATGGACAATTCCAAAGTTGGAAGAGCCTGCTGTGCCTAGTTAAAGTTACTAAACTGTGATTATAAAGATTGCTGCTCAGTTGAGGGGGATTTTATTAGACAGTGAATTGGTCCTCCCACACACAGTATATGTCCTTAATGCTCTCATTACGTTTTCATATATACATTTCTTCACACCCACCTACAGTGCAGCCTCCCAGGTGCAGTTTGAAGCCCAGCGGTATCCTCCACTTGCCGTATCACAGTAGGAACATAACCTCAAATTGCTGCTAAGAATCCAACCAGCCACCTTTTCAATTACTGCCAGTTCTCACCAACTCCTTTGTCCTACTCCTGTGGGCACCATCTCCGCTACAGTTATATTACAATTATGCCACCTGAGAGACTACAGTTATATTACAATTATGCCACCTGAGAGAGAGAGAGAGAGAGAGAGAGAGAGAGAGAGAGAGAGAGAGAGAGAGAGAGAGAGAGAGAGAGAGAGAGAGAGAGAGAGAGAGAGAGAGAGAGAGAGAGAGAGAGAGAGAGAGAGAGAGAGAGAGAGAGAGAGAGAGAGAGAGAGAGAGAGAGAGAGAGAGAGAGAGAGAGAGAGAGAGAGAGAGAGAGAGAGAGAGAGAGAGAGAGAGCCCCAAAGGCCCCTGATTGTCGCTATAAAATCAAACAGCACACACCTATTCAGTCAGGACACATCATATCTAAATGTCCTCAATTTCCCCAACTCTATAGAGATATGTTAATGTGCTAGTACTATGCAGAATGGAAAGTTAAACAATTGGAAGAAGCCAAAATGAGATTGTTCTGCTTCCTTGATCTTGATTTTGTGTGTGATTGTGATGATTGGCCATGAAATATAATGGTATTATGAAGATTTAAAAGGCATTATCATCCTCTTGGGTAAAGCAGGTGTAACTGATACACGGCCCGAGCTAAAGTATGTTTAAATTGGAGGGAAAACAAGATATCCGTCGAGCTCGGTAACTGCTGATTGCGTTCATCTGCTAACTGCTCAGACCTCAGATAGATGGATGCGTTGTGGATTATACCCATCTGGTTTCCTTCCATTAGGACGGCTATTAAAAAGCAATATCTAATGTTTGTTTAATTTTACTTGGCATGAGAATCCGCGCGTCGCAGCTGCAAAGTAGAGTAACAAGGGGTCATAGACACAGCATAGCATTCCCCGCAGGTGTTCTGCTTTAATCTGAGTCCTTTGGATATTGCAACCATTACTTTAGATGCATTCTGTACATATTTAGCAAAAACAAAATGCTAATGACTACTACATTTATGCAACTAACTAATTTTCTTTTACGTTTTTATTAAAATTTTTAATATGAACAAACAGAACACAGCCAGTCACAGTAACATCAATCCAACAAACAATTCAATCAATTTCTTTGCCAGAAAAGTAATTCTTGTTGTCAAGTGGTGTGAAAATGTGCGTGTTTACTCGAAGCCTGATTGAAGGTTTGAATGATTCTGATGTAACTTCCTTGTAATTCAGAGTAATTTATAGATTATGTGCTGAACCCCCATGACGTGCAGTGCAGCTCATTTAGCCCTTATGAGCCCTGATGTTCATTATCAGATCAACAGGACGATAAGGGACAGACAGGCTGAGTGGAGGGAGCAACACGCTGCTGTTTTGGCCGAGTATCAAGTCTCTATCACTGTGACAAGGATGACAGCCAACACTGAGACCAGCTGCCCCAAGAACCATTACTGTAATCAACAGTGCTGGGGGCTGTGCAGGGGCGAAAACACACACACACACACACACACACACACACACACACACACACACACACACATACACTCATACACACACACACACACACACACACACACACACACACACACACACACACACACACACACACACACACACACACACACACACACACACACACACACAACCTTGCACTTATATCTTTGTGAGGACACTCATTAACAATGCATTCCCTTAAACATCAGAACTAAATGCCTAACCCCAACCGTTACACTAACCCTAACCTAAACCTAATTGTTGCCTGAACCTAAAAACCTTTTCTTAACCCTCGATCAGCCCTTTGAAGGCCTGTCCCGAAGTGGAAAATCGGCCAAAATGTCCTCACTTTTCAAAAATGTCCTCACTTTTATCGTCTTAAATTCAAATTGCTTCTCAAAAAATGGTTGTAAAAGTACATACACAGACAGACACACACTTATAATCACACTATATTCATCCTCTGACACATATGGCTGTCTGGCCTTTTGTTCTAATGGAAGAAGTGGCTTGGCTTTTAAAAAGTGGTCAATTAAGCCCAATCGAGAGATCGAGAGTCGGGAAAGAGAGAGGGAAATCGTCGTGTGACTTAATGAATGTCAGGAGACAAGTAATTATGACGTGTCTGGAGACTGTGAATGTGGCGAGAGAGAGAGAGAGTTGATCCACACTGACACATCGGTGAGGACAGTGATTTATGTAATGAGGACGCATTCGCCTTGAGCATGTGTCAGAATATGAAAATGTGTGTGTGTGCGTGCGTGCGTGCGTGTGCTTCTACGACCATTTTTGATTAATACAGTCTTTATTACGGCAGAGTCGGACGCTAATTAGCAGGGCCTCGTTTTAAAATCGGAAGGTTACAGGATTTGTTTGACCTCTGTAAAACGTTAACTGGTGTTGCTGAGTGTTTCAACGTGGCGGTAGAACACGGAAAGCTTCAGAAAAACACGTCTTATTACGAAAGCAGAGGTGTTTTTTTTTACAGTATATGCATGGGTACAATGTTGTCTGACATTAGAGAATTTTAAATAACCCAGGTGTGTGTCTGAATGCATATTAGCATTTTTCTTCAGATCTCCAAGGGTACATTAAGTCTTTTTAAATTCAATAAGGTTCTTTCACATTGCTGCAGCAGTTAATACAATGCCAGGGTTTGTATAATTCATATCAGGGTGACATAACATTTTCTAATACACAGTCTGTCTTTACCTCTCTCTCTCTCTCTCTCTCTCTCGTCCTCTTGTTCAGCTTGCTTCCCCTACCCGTCAGTTAGACATGCTGAAATTGCCTCTGGCCTATTTTCTGTTTCCTATACACTCAGATGTCAGCAGAAGTGGGCTCTTTAGTTTAGTTCTGTAGCCTTACTTTATATCTCTTCATGTCAACATTTCTCAGCATTAGGAAAGTGAAGACATCAGCTGGAAAGTAGTGTTTAGTGTAGTAAGTACTAAGGCAGCCAACCACACCGGCACCATGGTAACGCTTACCTCTTTCCTTTTTTCTCCCATATCTGTAGAATGTCTGCATTAATGATGATGTTGTCAATCTTATAATCATTTCCTTATGTCATTAAATAGAGTGTCTATTTAAAGATATAGTGCGTAACTTTTTCATATAAATGAATGTCGGTTACAGTTAAGAAAAAAAACCTGGACGAACAGTAGAAGGTATTACATCCATGCACGATCACAGACGTCTTGCCAACTCTGTTACTCAGAATTCCTCATGGGGGGCCACAGAAGTTAAGCAATATAGCTTTAAAGTTTCCACAATGAGTGTTGAACTTCCAGTAAGTATGACACCGACTACTACTTCAGCTGAACCTTAATGACCTATGACTTAACCAGACCTCCCCCCTGCTTTTCATGCATTTTGTTTCGTAGATCACTGGATGTTTCAGAGGACTGTTTATGTGTTCCGGTTATAGCTAGAATGTCATAGCTGTTGTCCTGCCAGCTAACAGTGTTGTACACACAGCAGCGCTCCTTGCCAAAGTACTTCCACACAGATGGCTCAATGAAGCACTTTGCCTCTGTGTTGTTCCTGTTTATTCAGCACTGCTCATCCCCCATAATGAAACGGCTTCATTATAGGCAATTTGCACCCATTCAGCATTCCAGGAGATTGTAGCTGCACCGGTAAGCCTTGAGACACTGAGCTACTCCCACTCTTTTAAAAGACAACATAATCATTTAGCTGACATACGTAACTTGTCAAATTACATATTTAGGCCATGTCCATACAAAGTACCTCCGCTGCATAATCCAAGTATCAGGTAGTAACTTGTTTGAACAATGCATAAACACTGGGAGCGTAAAAAACATAACCAAAATGGCTGGTATATTCACTGAACTACACAGTTGCTATTTGCTGCCTTTGGTGTGCAAGAATATGCAGAAATTGAGAGGTAGATGGTCAAGCATTTACGATCTATTTGCGGTTTAAATGCAGTACATTTGCCATTTTACTGCTTTCAGATTCTGCAAGAGCACAATGCTTCAGTGGGGAAGTGGCCAAGAGTACTTTTGACCTGTCACAATTATTGTTGAGTTTTTACTGTAAATCTCGAGAGCACACAGCATACCTCATAGAGTTTGATTGTCTAAAGCTTCCTAAATGACAATTTAACAGATTAAACAGATGCACAGTGAGTTATGTGTCCTCGAGGGAATAATTTTAGTGTAAGATGTGGCAGCTAGTGTTGTTTCCATGATTATTACAGTCATATGTTTCACAGTCAATTACGTTAATATATTGGTACTCCTTTTTTTTAGTGCTCAGCCATGCAACTATGCTAGCATAAGAGCCCCTTTACCCAAATTATAGCCTTAGGATTCAAATCCAGGCCAGCCACACTTATTTGGCTGGTGACTCAATTCATCCCTCTATGAAACCACTCTACCATTTCACGGCACTTCAAAGCCCTGTGTGTCTGGTGGCCCAATGCACCATTGTCAAAGGCAATACAACTGAAGGATAGTTTGAAGCTCAATCTTAAGGTGTTCAATAGAGTGAGTCATTCTCTGAATTTATTTGGCTGAGAAAGAAAATCCATTGCTCCAGTCCTCCCTTGTCATTTCAATGATTTCCACCTTTTTGTGCTACAAGGACATTTTCAATATTTCTAAAAACAGTACATTTTTTCCTCTGATCAGGAATGACATGTAACAGCAAACAAGTGCAAAAATTTTTATTTTTATATTGTTTTTTCTTAATGCCTTTGACATGGGTATACGCTCAACCAGGAACAACAGCTGGCGTAGTAAAAAACACTGCCGCTTTTGTTCAAAGTGGCACAATAATTAACTGAACGTTCCTCAAAGCACCTGTTTAAGGAAGTTTAAAGAAAAAAAAATCTTTCCTATTTCATACTACATTTCCTTTTTTTTTTAAGACATAGTGGCACCATCAGAAACATTAACATATTGATAAATGTTTTTCCTAATACCTGTTATATACAGCTCTGGAAAAAATTAAAAGACCAGTCTGGATTTTTCTTCAATCTTTCTCTCTACATTACTTAATGGAAATGCTCTAAATGAAAATGATCTTTGGGGGGAATTTGGTAGAAGGGTTGTCAGTAGTTTATATTATAAAACCAAAATGTTCATTTTACTCAAACATATGCCTTTAAAGAGTACAACGAGAGACACCGATTATTATTTTCCCAGAGCTGTATCTGTTACCAGTTCCGGCATCCAACAATTGCCTAAAATATCATGCCTCCGGGAATTATGCATTATTTTACCCTGATCCCGCTCTCACACCGACAGGATCTCGGAAGCAATTTTTTCCATCTTCTCAAAGGTCATTTGAGAAGCCAGTCATTTAAAAGATAAAAGCTTCACGTGAGTCTCCATTCCCTATAAACATACAGGAAATTGAAGGTTATATTTTTCACAGCGGGAAGGCAAAAACCTGTCTGAGATGGGTTTTACTATGACATTTGATTATCATTTTTGCAATAGTACCCCTCTATACGCTTCTTTCATTTCTCGCAAATATCACTTCATGTGGTGCTGATGTGGTGGGTGGTGCAGAAAATGTTCTACAATTGGTATTTGAATATCGCTCGTTCACTTTGTGATACAACATCAGAGGATCGGAATTGTCTTTGATTCAAGGGATTGCAATGAGGAGATGGTGTGTGCTGATAGTCCACTGTTTTGTTTAAAAAAAAACACAGTGGCTCTCGCAGTGAATTTTCCCCTTTTATAGGAAGAGCAGTGTTACATTACATGTCATTTAGCATGCACACCTTGAGTTTGTACAGTAAAATACATGTTTGGAGGGTTAGGGCTAGATTAGATTAAAATTCCTTCTAACCATACCTTCCTGACTGGTTCTTGTTTCGCAATTGTGTGGTGCCCTTAGAGGAACTTGGACTTGATTTTTGCCTGCCTCCATATGCTTAACATTTGGGTCCAACATTAGGGGCTTGTGAATGGGCCTGGCCGGGCTTTCACTTTGTGGCAGATGGTGGATTATCCAAACAAGCGGACAAATTACCTTGGATTCCCCTCTGCGCCTGGGCACTGTCGAGAGCAGTAGCAAGCAGACCTGCCAACACTGGGTCAGCTGGCACCACACACACACACACACACACTCACTCACTCACTCACTCACTCACTCACTCACTCACTCACTCACTCACTCACTCACTCACTCACTCACTCACTCACTCACTCACTCACTCACACACACACACACACACACCCTCTCTCTTTCTCTCTCTCTCTCTTTCACTCACACACACACACACACACACACACACACACACACACACACACACACACACACACACACAGCCCTCTCTTCCTGGCATTGCCTTCATTCCTTTATTTTTATAATTGTTCAACTGTCAACTCTTACTCATTCCTTTCCCAGTTGGCAAAGTTTTGTCAAGCTCAGAACAGTTCTTGGAAAGGTTTTGTTTATGTAGGTGGAGATTATTTATTGATTAAAGATGATATAAAAGGAAGATCATAGTATTTGTGCTTTAATGAAGAGATACAAGGTCCATATACAAGACATTGGATTCACATACAAGTTAAAAAAGCAATTATACCAATGTTTCCACATGGGTGACTATTTGATGATTGACAACTGCATATTAATATCAATATATTCATAAGAATCATTCAGTAGATAGATACAGTTGTCCATCAGATTTCTCAAAAGACCATTGAACTCCATAGTTAGCCTGCTATCGGTGTATGAATGTGTGTGTGTGAAATGGTAACAGGTTTCCCTTGAAAAAGAGTCTCCGGTTAATAAACAAAATAAAAAAAAAAAAAAAAAAAAAAAATCATTGACTACATTACAAAAAGAATCAGTTGCACTCACGCAATCAGTATAAGCAACCTGGAGCTTAACTTGGATTTCTTAAACTTGACCTACAAGGGTTTGCAGTTTGGCTTGGTCTTCAGATAGTTCGATTGATTTCATCTCCTCCTGTTGCTCCCTACAGGAACAACTAATGGCCCCTGTTCAACTACAATCTATTGTGCGAAAAAATAAAAATAAAAAAAACAAAAAAACAAGACCTTAGTTGGTGCTATTAGTTCTCCTGGGCTCAATTCGTTTTTGGAGGGACACTTTCAAGACTAATCTCATTTCTCCCTTTAAATGTCCTAGGCAGACGTGTGTCACCTTCCAGACAATGTCCAGGACACTTAGACCTTGATGGTGATATATTATTTCTTGTAGGACGTGACTCTAAAAGTCTTAATAGTGATCAAATGCCTCTTCCCTAATTGAATTGTCCTGTAAGGCATTACACGGTTCCACCTTTAAGTGTATCAGGACAGGATTGAAGCCCCTCCGTTTGTCCGAATAGACCTTGAGAGAGCCCCCATTGAATGTTATTAATGGAGCTAGTTGCTAATGCGAAACAGACAGCCATTCAAATGTGACACTTTCAAGTGGGAAACAAAACAGCTTGTGATGCAATAATCCCCTCCCCTCATCCACGTCCACCGCATCAATCCATCCCATCCACCCCCATGTTTATATTCATGAGTTAAGGAAAGGCGTTAGTGTTTTATTCGGGGCCACGTATGCCACTCAGCGCATTTCGGAGACTGCCATTGGAAAAGGTCAGCCATCATTTAGCTAGAGGAGAATGAGTTTGGTGATCCCACATCCTCCCACAACAGATTGTCCACAAGAATGTACACAACAGCAGTAGAAAATGTCATTACATAGAGAACATGGAGATAAGGCTCTCAGAAGACATCATTATTGTCTACCTCACTGTGATTTAGAAGCATTAGCATACAAGATTTACAAGTAACTGTTACTGTGGGTAAGCAGATAGGGTGGTCCTCCACTGGATTTCAGGGGTGGTGGAAGCCCAAATTGCTCCCGATAGTAAGCTTGCACCGTACGTGGTGGTAGCTGCTACAAGCGGTGTATGAGTGTGTGTGTGAATGGGGTGAAAGAGGCAAAACAATGTAAAACGCAGAGTCTTAGACAATCAGTGGGGCGGCAGTGGCGAAGTGGGTAGGGAGTTCGCCTCTGGTGTGCAGGGTCGGAGGTTTGATCCCCGTCTCCCCACCACATGTCGAAGTGTCGCTGGGCAAGACACTGAACCCCGAATTGCTCCCGATAGTTAGTTTAGTTAGCTTAGCACCCTAGTGCTAAGCCTACCCTGCGTGGTAGCTGCTGCTATCGGTGTATGAATGTGTGTGTGACTGGGTGAATGTGTACAAAAACAATGTAAAGCGCTTTGGGTCTGTGATAAACGGAGATATAGCGCTATACAAGTCCATTTACCATTACCAGTGAGAAGCACTATTTAAGTGGAGTCCATTTACCATTCTTCTGGAATACTCTAATACTAATACACTGTACGCACTGTAACTAATGTCACTACACAAACCTTTTCTCTCTTGTTTCTTGGGCCGTATTACTCTGAGATCGTATGTAGTATAAATGTGCAAGACATTTCAAAATTGGTTCATCCTAGCCTGAGAAAAAAGGCAGAAAGAGTGTGTTATGGTCTCACTGTCAAACCCTACATTTTCCCATGCGTGACATCACACATGGTAAAATGTATGGTTAGGATTAACAGGACAGCTGGACCAACGGAAGAGTGAGGGAAGACTGAGGGAAGAAAAACCTCATTCATTTTATTATAATAGTGATTTTATACTGATAGAACGCCGGTTCCATATGGGTGAAGTATTCCTTTAAGTACTGGTCGAATACTTTGTCCACCACTGGTCACAACACAAACTTTTTTTATTTTTTATTCCTTGGGTTGTGTTGCGTGTGAAGGAAAGAGTGACAAGTAGAATGGAGAATCTGAAGTAGAAGGAACTAAGCAACGGGCCCCTCCTGTTCCTGACAGGATCCTGGAGCTTCCTCTGTCTCAGCAGGAAGCTCCAGAAATCAGACTGCTGCTCTTTCATCTGCACGCCCACAGCACTGGACACACACGCACACACCACGCACACACACGCACACAAACACACAACACACAACAGCAAAGACAGCACTGACTGGAGACTGGGTCTGCTCCATAGGGCTGTCCCATACACTGCTGAGTGTGTCCGTCTCATGTTACACACAAATAGTAAAACAGTTGAAGGAGAAATAGGTTGTGATACCCAACGGTAATACCATGTACCGAGTAGAACTTGGGGGATGTTTAAAGGTATCAAAAATTAGAGACAGTCCAACCCCTATTCAATTCAAAATGATGTATTACCGTTTAAAATAAATACATAAATTAGATTTCATTTTCCCCATCGTGTCTAATTTCCTGTCCGTTGCTTCCCGGCAAAAAAATATGTTTTATTCCTTGAAGAAAACCGAGAACCCGAGTTAGAATTACACTTGTCAGAGGCTAAGAGCGTGGCAGAGAGATTATGACTGTTCGACATTCAGCCACCACCTCACCAGTGTGGAATCCTGTGTGTGTGTGTGTGTGTGTGTGTGTGTGTGTGTGTGGAGAGTGGTTGAGCAGCAGTCGGGTAGGAGGCGGCAGCAGGTGCAAGAATGTGTTAGCAGCTCTGAGCGGGATGGGTCTTGTCAGCCCACCCTTGGCACACTATAGGGTGTGTGTGTGTGTGTGTGTAGTATGTCCTAGTCATGTCGTACGTCCATGGGCATGTGCCTTGCTGTCAGAGCCTTTGGTGAGCGCCTTGTTTATTATTGTATGTGCATTTGTGCCATTCATCTGTCCACTCCAATGTGTATACATGCAACTACAGGCCTAGCATTGGTTGTGTGTTGACCTTTATCCAAAACGAGAGAGAGAGAGAGAGAGAGAGAGAGAGAGAGAGAGAGAGAGAGAGAGAGAGAGAGAGAGAGAGAGAGAGAGAGAGAGAGAGAGAGAGAGAGAGAGAGAGAGAGAGAGAGAGAGAGAGAGAGAGAGAGAGAGAGAGAGAGAGAGAGAGAGAGAGAGAGAGAGAGAGAGAGAGAGAGAGAGAGAGAGAGAGAGAGAGAGAGAGAGAGAGAGAGAGAGAGAGAGAGAGAGAGAGAGAGAGAGAGAGAGAGAGAGAGAGAGAGAGAACATTTAGCTGCTTCTGTCAGTGACTAAATACCAGCAGACATGAGGCCCTGACGTGGTATTTTCAACCTCCGTAATGGATGGTTTTGCTCTACAAGGTGAATAATTATGGTAGAAAGAGGGCTATTGCGGTAGTCCTTCCGACTATTATGTCGTTTTAGGTTATGTTACTCTACAAGGTGGAGTTTTGTGTTTGTGTGTGTATCTGTGTGACTGTTTCTCAGTGTGTGTGTCTGTGTTTAACTATGAGAATAATTATGGTAGAAAATGGGCCGTGCGCTGTACTCCTTCCGACTACTATGACATATTAAAGGGAGATGGCTTGAATCAACATTGGCATTCCTTTTTCTACACGCACACACACACACTCACACACACACCAGACCTCATCCTAACCCCTGTGATAGTTCACTCCCTGCCCGAGTGAGTGAGTGAGTGAGCTTCACCTCGCTCAAACGGCCGGGGCTCTGTGTGTATTGCTTTAATTTGCTTACCTCTAACACTTATTCCTTCATACCATCAATCTTCCAGCATTTAAACCAGCCCCACTACTGTGTATTGCTTGCATTTGCTTACATCCACATTTTGTGAAAGGGATTTTGGCATTGCAGAAGGCATTCCTGCCGGGGTTACAGTGGGAGTCCAAACCACATGGAGGATGATTACACTCCTTGGGGAAACAGAGGATGGTGTGTGTGTGTGTGTGTGTGTGTGTAACATCAGGCACTGCATGTTCTAGGGTTGTGCTCGCTCCTTTTACCGTACGTTTAACCATAATGGTAGTAAAAATGTTAAAGGTGGAGTAGTTGGTGATTCTGGAGAATGCTTGTTGTCAAATTCAGTGACAATCTCACACACCATCTTATACCTGTCCGTACTGTGTGTGCCCTGAAAAGAAGAATCCAGAATGTACAGACTACTAGGCTCTGTAAAGCGTTCCAAACCCCATACTTCCCTACTATTTAGTATGCCAGAAGAAGATATAAGATGTCCCAATACATGCACGTCAACTGTATTATGCTGAAAATACAAAAATGCCCCACTGACTCCAATAACATTTTGAAGAATTTGTCTTTATTCTTGACATTCTCGACATAATGAATTTTTTTTCTCTCCTGTGGTCCTAAAACTCTTCTGTACTTTAGTATGTAGTGTAGTAAAAAGAAAGAGTATGTGATTTGGAACGCAGGGCAAATGTCCCCTTTTTTTTTTTTTTTTTTTTTTTTTTTTTAATATTTTTTGGGCATTTTCATGCTTTATTTGATAGTGCAGAGAGACAGAGGTGAAATGGGGCAGAGAGGGGAGTGACAAGCAGAGAACGACCGCGGGTGGGAATCGAACCCGGGTCTGCTGCTGGGCCCGGCCCGGGAGGGGGACGCCTTACCAACTGAGCTAAAGGCGCCCCCAGAGCAAATGTCCTCTTGACTTGTATTGTCCAGGCATCCAGCTTATAATGCTCTGATTCATAGCTTTACGCTCTTATCGGCCCCTGATTTATTTTTTCCACACTGGCAGTCACTTGTTACTAGATCCGGGAAAGGAGATGAGGAAAGCATTACTCACTCACTCAGCAGCATCATACATTTATATTGGCATGAGTGTGTTTTAAGGGACATTCCACATTCACTTTTTTAACTGCAGGGTACAAAGATATACTCTGTGGGATGTTTTGCCCTGATTCTGATTCCAGTTAAATGTTGTTAATAACTATTCTGACATAGTGACGCTGCCGTTCCCAAAAACATAGTTTGTAGGCCTATACTGGCAACCAATGGCTTGATTTTGTGGTGTTTTTTTGGGTTCTCAGGTTATAAAAAAGTCAGTGGTATGCTGAGGGAGATCTGGCAGAGTGTGTGTTGGTTGTGTGTGTGTGTGTGTGTGTGTGTGTGTGTGTGTGTGTGTGTGTGTGTGTGTGTGTGTGTTGGTTGTGCTGAGGTTGGCTTGAGCCCACGTGGCGCGCGGCAGCCACATGTCTGGGGCCAAGCCAGCAGAGAAGCGTCATAAAGTCAGGTATGCTGCTGGGCTGTGCGTGGGTTACCGTTAGGGTTACACATTGACTGTATAGTGTTATTGTGTAATCTGTCTTCAGCTGCAAACAATAATGAATACAGCTGTGGTTATTTCCTTTTATGATTATGTTATTATATGAAGTCTATTTTTTGTGACAGTTGTGATGAGTTTTTAAGATGCATTTAAGTGTTTTAAGATTATTATTTTTCAATCTTTTTTTTTTTTACTTTATTCATCCTTGAAGTGGATTTTTCTTATATCATACTATCTTATTTATAAATGTAGTTCATAAAGCATGTATTTATTTGTTTAAACATTTAATGAAGGTAGCTGCTTGATCTCATATATCATTATTTATTATTTTAAATAATGGCTATGATGAGGATATGATTACATTGTTTTTAAGTGTTTTAGGAATATCATACGATTTTTATTACTTTCAGAAATCAGACTCCTGCTGCAGATAGTTCTTGTTTCCAGGAGCAGTCCCTGAAATCTGGCCTTCAAAATAAAATATGCTAATGCCAATGACTTTTCCATTACGAGCCATTATTGACGAAGCCGCAGTACTTTAACCCGAGGTCACTGAGGAATAAGCCAAAAATCCTTCACACCAGCCTTTAAACCAGCCCCACTACTGCAGTATATGAACTACTGTATGTGATCGTTAGCCTCATAACATAATTGCCTATATCATATTTACTCTACGTTTACTCTACATCTATTCTATTCTACATCTATGTTACCCTATACTCTATAACCCTTAAAATATGACTTAGACAATTATGCTATTAGGCTAACGAAAAGTAGATGTAGAGTAGATGTAGAATAGAGTAGATGTAGAGTAAAAGTAGAGGAGAGTAAATATGATTTAGGCAATTATGCTATGAGGCTAACGAAATGTAAGAATGGTCTTACAGTATTTGCTCATTTGCCAGTAATAGAACCAGCTTAGTCAAGGTTTACTTCGCAGCTTGTTTTTGCGTGGGTAATCAGTTTGGTTTACAAGAGCTCATTTTCTGCAGTGTGCCCTCGGGCTGCATTTGCATTCATTCTACGTTGTTGTGCAGTTTTTTGTTTTGTTTGACTAATTAAGGAAAATGAGCTTGCCTTTTTATGTGTGTGTGTGTGTGTGTGTGTGTGTGTGTGTGTGTGTGTGTGTGTGTGTGTGTGTGTGTGTGTGTGTGTGTGTGTGTGTGTGTGTGTGTGTGTGTGTGTGTACAAAGTACACTTAGAGAAGATTTGTCATTAGGAAGTTTTGTTGGGGTGAGATTAAACTCGTGTTTGAGTTACATTATGTGCTGTCACAACTCACCCAAAAAAACTTAGGAACAATTTGGGTTTTGTAAACGCTGCCATACTGAGAAGTAGGCCTACAGAGAGAGTTTTGTGGAGCTGATAGTCTTAATAAACTGTGTGTCAACTCGTTTGGCGATGGCTTGAATGTAACCGACATTTATTCAGTGATATGAGAAAAAAAAGTTACGCACTATAGCTTTAATATGGTAATGATGACGCACCTTCTATTTGCTTGCTGTTGTGATACTGTTCTGTCTTGTTGACTCCTAGGGGACAGGTACTAAGCAGTATGGATATGTGTGTGTGTGAGAGTGAGCTCTGCCCATGAATTTTAAAGCCCTTTGATTAACAATGAGCAATGTGAAATGCTAATGCAATTTTTAGAAGCGCATCCCCTTCTAGATAGATATTATGAATCATCTCATGCCGCAGACAGTGTTGTCAAATATCGACTGAGAACGCCAACTAGGGAGGTGGAATTTACATGTTGATATTGTTTGAACAAATCAATCAAAGAGCTGACGAGAGCCTTGAAATGTCAGGGGGGCCAAAGGCAATGTAATAAAATCAAATGACATGAATGACAACAGAAAGGGTTTAATAAAAAAACTCAATTCAATCCCTGCCCGTCTGTCACTTTCCCTGCTGCAATATCTATGACAGGTTCAGGGCCGGTGGAGAAAATGGGAGATAACGATCAAAATGGGCAGAGTGTCCTACAAAAACAATATGCGGAAACTGTTTTTTTTTTTTTGCTTACCATATGTATGTTATTATAACATGCGTATTTAGTTTTGGACATGAAGCATTATAACACACACTTCTGGTAAACTCTTAAAGGTACAGTGCGTAGCCGAATAGTTGGGAGATCTAGTGGAGAGATTCTAAATTAAAATGCTCCGTTGTTCATTTGGGAGAGTGTACAAAAGCTATGGTGGCCTTCAAGGACAGAAAGGTAGTTACTATAGATTGAAGAAAAGCCATTATACACTAATTAAAACATGCTTATCCATATATTGTATTCCATTTCTACCCAGTCTCTGAAAAATGCCAATTCCCCAGACTAGGATGTTACTTTACTGTCAGTGAAAAACGGAGAAAAAAAAATGCCTGGAACAACCTTCCCTCATTTTCATATTTCTGATACACATGCCAAGTTGCCAAGCGGTTGGCAGGAATATGCTAACCACGCTCCACGCAGGTGCTTATACAGTCACACACACACACACACACACACACACACACACACACACACACACAGTACCAGTATACAGTACAGACCGGGAGAGCGGACACTAGCAGATGGTCATTTGCATTGTGGCTCCGAGGACATGATGGGCAATGTGCATGGGAGATTTTAATTTTTTCTGGCACAACTTTTACCCACTTCCAAGATGGAGATAGCCTGAAGTGGGCATCGTAATGACCTCTTGTGAAAGGCAATGCGCTGAAACGAATTGGTCTCACACTCACATTAAAGGGATTCTTTTTACAATAAAGTTTTACTAGTTTTGAGACATGTGTTATTGTTATGGAAGAGAACGCTTTAAAGGTACAGTGTGTAAAATGTATTGGCATTGCCCAGAACTGGATTATTTTGGTTTATTTAGTATATGATCACTTGAAAATTTAAAAAAAATATTACCTTAGATTGAGACTTTTATATCTACATTGCAGGGGGCAATGTAGTATTTCTACAGTAGCACAGAACGGAAAAACTTAATGGCTGTACGTTTTTTTTTATAGTGGGTGTGATGGAAATGCACCTGTTGGAAGACCAAGAAGAAGAAGAACTGTAGAATAAATAACTAAATACATCTTCACCTCATCACTTGATATTGTGGAAAGACTTGAGGGAGTGGTGAATGGTGCCATCTTTAGTAACTAGCTTCTTGTCCTTGAAGGCCACCGTAGCTTCTGTAAATTACCCAAACAGGAAGGGTTAGCAAGGGAGCGTTGCAATCTAGAACTTTCACAATGAAATGATGCCACAGTTATCATATTTTACTCACTGTACCTTTAACCCTATCAGTTTGTAATGGCCTTCACATTGTTTTAGCTTACATCGAGGGCTGTTTGTTAAGTAACAGTGGCATTGCAGATTGATCATTTTGTAATGTGCCTCCCCTGCTCTGGTCTGTCTGCCATGTCACAGTGAATCAGGCTGGATATAGCTGACTGCAATCCAGAAGCTTTTCTCAAGGCCTAATGCCCCAATCTAAGGGACACACTCACTCACACTCACACTCTCTCTCTCTCTCTCTCTCTCTCTCTCTCTCTCTCTCTCTCTCTCTCTCTCTCTCTCACTCTCTCTCACTCACTCACTCACTCACTCACTCACTCACTCACTCACTCACTCACTCACTCACTCACTCACTCACTCACTCACTCACTCACTCACTCACTCACTCACACACACACACACACATACACACACACTAGCCCTTTAAGTCCTGTGCAGTTTGCTAGGTAGTGGTACCATGCAGTTACACACATACGGGCAGACATTGTTTAGTCCGGTGCAACAGATCAAGTGAAACTGTAAACAACTATACAAGCTCAAGCTGCAGCCAGACACGTGTACAGTAGGTATTATTAAAGTTGTATTGCGATGTCTCATAGATGGAAATCACGTTTATCTAATCATGGTTGCCCAATTTTGCATTCAAACTGTGATGTGCTTCCTCATAGATTGTGTGTCCGTGCCAAATGATTGAGCAACACCTTAGTAACACAAGCCCTGTAGAGGCTTAACCTCTGCTGTCACCTGTAAGGCCAGAGTCAGGTGTTTCCCATTGTTTGAACTGTTTGCGGTCATGTTTTCATTTATTGGCCATGCGACAGGGATCAGATCGCACACAGTCATGTAAACACTGTTAGCGGCTTAGCGTTGTAAATCAAGCCGTACTGTATTTACCTTTTCTCTCTCACACACACACACACACACACACACACACACACACACACACACACACACAAAAAAAAAAAAAAACACACACACACACACACACACACACACACACACACACACACCTACAAAGAGTTCAAAACTCCATCTGAAGGTCATAGCAGCGCACACACTTTGACAGGGAGTGAGCTGTGTAAGTATTTGCATTGCCTCAGCTTTTGTTCAAGTTTCCCAGGGGAAAGGCACGTTTCTCCGGACTAGAAGGATCGGTAAACAAGGCACAATGCTGCTAAAGCACAAGTAAACATTTGGGATGGACGGGAACAAATCAATAGCAAGCATTCCAGCCTGCTCCCTATCTAACCCTGCGTTCCAATCCCCATACTTCCATACTATTTAGTATGCCAGAAAAATATTTAGGATGTCCCACTACATGCACGTCAATTGTAGTATGCTGAACATACATAAATGCCCCACTAACTCCAATAGCATTTTGCAGTATTCGTCTTTATCCTTGACATTTCTTGACATAATGAAAAAAAAAGTCTTCCTTATCTGATTTTTCTTTTCTCTCCCGTGGCTGTAATACTCTTCTGTACTTTAGTGTGTAGTGTAGTAGAAAGAAAAAGTATGTGATTTGGAACGCAGGGTATGAATGTCCCTTTTTCGCCCAAGAATGCAATTTTTTTTTTTATTCTTTAACATAATGAATATTTATGCGTGTCTGTTGAACTAGTTACACACTTTCTTTCTAAATTACTGCCGTTTCATCTTAATTTTCTGCCTGATATGCCTCATAATTAGTCCCTGCTTTGAGGTGTCAGGAATAGCAAGAGTGGCATCATCATACTTTCTTAAGTTCTTATGGTGTGCATTTGTACAGTTTAGACTGTGTTGCCATGTTACGGATAAAAAAATAAATAAAAATAAAACTGAGGTCGTACCAAGTTCAGGTTGTGTAATGTTGCTACAAGAAAATATTTCCCTTTTTTATAAGCCCTGATTTTGATATTCAGGAAAAGCAAGAGTGGCATGCTTAACTTTTCAAGTGCTTATGGTGTGCATTTGTACAGTTAATACCATGTTGCTTGTTATGATATTATGAAAAAAAAATCTTCAACTGAGGTCATACACAGTTTAAGTTGTGTAATATGGCCACAAGAAAAGATTAACTGTCAATCTCCATTTTTTTTTAACCCTCGGTTTTTAAATAAAATATGTTAGCCTTTCATCATGCATGCATCCATCTGAGCTAATGAGGGACAGACAGCCCTAAGGAGAGAGCAACAGTGACAGTAGCTTTGGCTCAGCTCAGCTATGGAGGTGATAGAAACTTCAATTCATACAGATTTCACGGCTTTAGCTCCACGCACACACACACACACACACACACACACACACACACACACACACACACACACACACACACACACACACACTCACACTCACATTGTTGTGCTGCGGTTAGAGATTATCGGATTATCGCAGAAGGAGGAAAAAACTGTCAAAAAAAGTGGGTAGATTTAGAAAGAATGAACTATACAGAACTACAGCTCTGTGTTGAGCTTTGTGTGAGTCAGAGCTTTTTTCTTTTGGAAATCCAAGTATTATAACATAAATACTCTAAAATGTAAATGCTGTGAGTTGATACATACTTGACCTCGGTTTGACTCGTGCCTGTATCATATCAGGGCTGTTGCTTCAGTGCCTCCCTTGTGCAACAAATAGTAAGTCAGTTATAGTAAGTTGTTATGTACGGTATGTAGCACTTTTCAAACATACTGTTACAAAGTGCTTTATATGGTACACAGGCATGTTACAATGAATGTGTACATTAACCAAAACATTGGAATAGGAGACAAAACGGAGTATGAAGAGTGCATTGCACACAAATAAATAAATAAAATAAAATATGTAAAGGGCTTTTCTCTAGTGTCAGCTCTTTCTCAGTTCTATTCTAGCAGAGAACGGGAGAAGATGAGAAGTCTCTTGACTTTCCCCTGGGGAAATTGGGTTGAAACCGGTTGAAGGTTGAGGCATCCAGGGTGTGTGTGTGTGTGTGTGTGTGTGTGTGTGTGTGTGTGTGTGTGTGTGTGTGTGTGTGTGTGTGTGTGTGTGTGTGTGTGTGTGTGTGTGTGTGTGTGTGTGTGTGTGTGTGTGTGCTGGAGGCCTATCACCATTAATGGGCTATTACCCCCTATGGAGTGGGGGCATGAAGTGACTATTCATCATAACTATATTGTACGTCCTTGGCTATCAGAATCCTCTTTACCTCCCCCACCCACACACACACACACACACACACACACACCTCTTGTGCTACCACTACTGCACAAAATTCTCTTGAATTCGCTTGAGTGTGAATCATAATTTTCTTTGTTAAAAACTCAAGTCTATAGTAACATATCGGGGCCTCAAAGATGAATACTGTCAAGTTACCACATCTATTGAGTTGTTTGCGTGAATGTATACATAACTAGCTTGATTTGTTTTACATTGTGTAGCTAATTCTCATTTATATGACAGCTGGAATTGTTCCCAGGCAAAGAAGTGAAAATGCAGCTTCACTTTAAAGCATAGCAGAATAATATGAGAGAGGTAATCCCCCTCATTTAGTAATGAGATCGCATAGATATATGAATCTAGAATCACCATTTGTTTTACGATTTAATTTTGCAGCCCACACAGGCGTCCTTAGGCATGGTGACAATAGGCACTTGACTGGCACAGCTGACTCCTCTTCCAATTCCTTTCGTTTTCTCCTCTCGTCTTCCCAGAACCAAATCCCAATCCCATTCTGTCTGCAGCCCCACACACACACACACACACACACACACACACACACACACACACACACACACACACACACACACACACACACACACACACACACACACACTGAACTCTTGGTGACTCTCCCTCTAATCCAGCGCCAGTCTTATCTGAGCAAAGGGAACAATAGCCACAGAGCAAAAGCACACAGGCGCAGACACATAGCTTCACTCCCACAATGCTTTGGGACATTCTGCATCCAACACAGTCCGCCAAGAAGCCAAATAAGAAAAAAAAAAAAAAAAAAAAGACAAATACAGACGCATGGACATACCCACACACATATAAACACACACACACACACACACACACACACAGACACACACACACACACACACACACACAGCGTTACAAATCACATTCTCTTAGGCATACAATTGGGACAAACTTTTTATTATATATTTCATCATAACAACCTGCCTTGAACTTGCCTTTTGCTTAGTTATTCGTCTCATCCTTTGTTGTAAATAAATATATTTAGCTCATCTGCCTGAAGTACTTGACCTTGTGTGTTTTTTTTTTCCAAAAAGCTTGAATTCAGCTTCTTTTTTGCACTCTTCCATCACTCCCCTCCACTTCCTATAACCGTCTCGTTCTTTATTTCTCCATATGGGACAGACTTGCATCACCTGCCTCACTCTAATCTTACATCTTCCTCCTCCCATCTCTCTCTTCACCAGCCGTCTCGGTTTGTCTCTTTCATTTTTCAAGAAGTCCCCAGTGCCCTTCCCTATGACACACCATTCTCTTCTCTTCCTTTCGCTGTCTATCTCTCTCTCTCGCTCTCTCTCTCTCTCTCTGTCTATCTATCTGTGTGTATCTCACGCTCGCTCTCTCTATCTCTCTTCCTCTCTATCTCTCTCCCACTCCCAAGCTTGCTCTATCTCTTTCTCTGTCTCTTTTACTTAGTCTGTCTTACTTCAGTCATCACTGGGTGTGTGTGTGTGTGTGTGTGTGTGTGTGTGTGTGTGTGTGTGTGTGTGTGTGTGTGTGTGTGTGTGTGTGTGTGTGTGTGTGTGTGTGTGTGTGTGTGTGTGTGTGTGTGTGTGCGTGTGCGTGTGTGCTTCTACTCTCCTACTGCACAAAGGGAATGGATCCATATACTCGACAGCATGTTGAGGGAGACACACTTCAGCTTCTTATCCCCCTATGGCCATCTGAGGAAAACAGTGAATTTACACATAGACGAGTCGAGTGCACACACACACATATTCACACATATACACACACACACACACACACACAAGCATGCCTCCAAAAGGATATAACGTGTCTGCACAAATCTTAACTATTTTTTTTAATGTCTTTGATCTTCTTGGTCTCTTATCTTTAAATACATGCATACAGGTTTGGGCTTGTTTGAACAATATGATAGATCAACTGCTATGACCCCTTGTGGTAAAATGCATGTGTGTGCTGTGGGAGGGATATACAAAAAGATACATTGAAATGGCCTTGTGTAAAACTGAAAGTAATAATAATATTAGTTCACACACAGGTAACCCAGCTCTGTTTCAGTTGTTTTATTCACAACTAAATATGGCCTCAAGCTGAAACAGAAGTGCATGTGTAAGAAAGCACAACTCAAATAGTGTGTGTGTGTGTGTGTGTGTGTGTGTGTGTGTGTGTGTGTGTGTGTGTGTGTGTGCGTGCGTGCGTGTAAGAAAGCACAAACCAAATATAGTGCTTCTACTTCAGCAAGACTCAAAATACGTTTTGCTCTGGGCCAAGGCTTCCCAAAAGTATATATCTCTCTATATATAAGTATGTATAGAGTGTGTGTGTGTGCGTGTGTTTACCCACCACAAGCTTGGCACAGTATGAGCCAGGAGGAAGGAGGACCAGAGAAAAGGAATGGCATGGCTACTTTTCCTCTGAGCACACACACACACACCACACACACACACACACACACACACACACACACACACACACACACACACACACACACACACACACCCACACAACAAGAGACACACATCTTCCTTGCAGATTGACACATCTGTCATATTGACAACAAGACAGCGGCGCGACAGTTGAAATCGAATCTTATCCACCGCAGACACTTTTGCAAATTGTTCCAAAACTACCAAAATCAATGGAGGACGGTTGAGATTGTGCAGAGGCTGTATGAAAAGACTCAACACACACGCAGACATGGTCATTTATTCCCTTTGTCTTTGCCGCTTTTGTTCTTTGCAAAACGCAAAAAAAAAAAATATTCAAAATTGGGGCGAGACGATGCGAGCACAAAGCTGACTGGGTTGTTTTGTCTTTGCTTATCGTAAAACCCATTCTCCCAGAGGTAACCACGGGTAACAAGCGCCGACGTCTGCATGACTGTTTAAGTCAACAGTTTTGCCCAAAAGCATTACATACAGTATATGACAAATATTAAAGTAGCTATGAGGAACTTTTAAATATTTCTGAAACAGTAATTATTCCTATGAAGATCTTAAATGACATGTGACGGCAAACGAGACCATCAGTGCGAATAATGCCATTTTTATATGGTGTTTCTGAATGCCTTTGTCATGGGTATACGCTCACCCAGGAAAAACAGCTGGCGTTGTAAAAACACTACTGCTTTTCTCCAAAGTGGGTGCAAGAATTAACACTAACTGAGAGTTCCTCAGAGCCCAGCTTTACACAATCAGAAGAAAAATAGCTTCCTCACAGCTCAATAGACTAGAATGAAAGTCAACAGCAGGCCGACACAGGTCAGGGAGCAAACACCTTCACTTGTCAGCTATAGCTCTATAGACTGACACACAATGCCTGTGGGTGGGTGGGCCCCTCATAGCCCCTCATGTAACCCTCATAAAGGGCCAAATCCCAAGAGATCGACCCTGTGTGCACTTCACGGACCGGTGCAATCACACAGAATGAAATCAACGGCTATAGAAAATGTCTCACCGCAGCAGTGCATGAGTTCTGATGTAGCGGCTTTGTTAATCAAACCTGTGGCCTTCTGAAACGTCATGGAACAAGCTTACCGGGGCCAGTGTCATGGATGGCTACATTTACTAAAATGCATTTTAGTATTGACAATCACTTTATACCTGTGACATGAGTTTAATAACATGAATTTCAATACCGTACTGTCTGTACTGTGTGCGTACGCTGACAAAATAAGTGAGTACACAGCCTAGGCTCTGTAAACTGGTATGCAAACAAAGGGGACCCACCATATGCCCCCGAACAGACCCTAGGCACCAGATTTATTTTTCTCAGCGCACAAACAGTACAGATAGGTAGCTGAGCATGAGGAGATATTCACAGATTTGGACAAAAAGTTGATTTCGACAACAAGCATTCTCCTGAATCACTGACTCCACCTTTAACTGGTTGGCTATAAGAGGAGAAGGCAGACATATCAGACAGTGGTGTATATATGGATAATGGACTTGATGGCCTGGCCAGTCCCTTATATGTAGCAGTAGCAGGATGCGGCTGCCAGGTTGGTTGCCGTTAATGTCTTTTGATTTAATCCAGAGCGCTCTGATGTCTGCCCATGCACTGCCACGGTAATAAGCCCTGAAGGCTCCTGCTATAGTAAGTGGACCAGGAGCCTCACTGGATATATTGCAATGAATATATTCCTGTGTGTGTGTGTGTGTGTGTGTGTGTGTGTGTGTGTGTGTGTGTGTGTGTGTGTGTGTGTGTGTGTGTGTGTGTGTGTGTGTGTGTGTGTGTGTGTGTGTGTGTGTGTGTGTGTGTGTGTGTGTGTGTGTGTGTGTGTGTGTGTGTGGTCTATCTCTCTCTTTTCTCTCTCTCTGTCTCTTTGTGTGTCACTCTCTCTCTTTCTATCCCTCTCTCTGTCTCTCGCTCTTTCTCTCCCCCTCTCTCTCTGTCCTTCACTCTTTCTCTTTCTCTCCCTCTCTCTTTCTCTCTCCCTCCCTCCCTCCTCCCCCCTCTCTCTCTCCATAGGATTATTCTCTGTAGTTCATGAAGCAGTGAAAGACAATACCACTCTGTCACTTGTTCAGAAGCTTAGCCGTGTCTCCTCACTGGCTCCAGATCTGTAGATGTAGAACAATACATTACAACTGGCGCTGGTGCTTTTACCGCTGAGTTTTTACGGCCGTCACTATATCCATGTCTTTTGTCATTAGGCAAAGTGGATTGTAAAGGCTCCAATGCAGCTGTTTGGTCGTCAGCAGTATACGGTAGTACACACGCACACACACACACACACACACACACACACACACACACACACACACACACACACACACACACACACACACACACAAGCACAGACACACACACACACACACACACACAAGCACGCACACACACACACACACACACAAACAAGCACACACAAACAAGCACACACTAACACACCCACCCACCCACAAGCACACACTAACACACACACACACACACACACACACACACACACACAAGGGTGCGCACACACACAGAGACACACACACACACGTTTATACGCCTATACAGTACTTACGAGGACCCTCATTGGCATAGTAATGCATTCCCTAGCCTCTTACACTAACACACTAACCTAAACCGTAGTCATACCTGAACCTTAAACCCTAGACTTACCCCTCAAACAGCTCTTTAAAGGCCTGTCTCAAAGTGAGAACCGGACACAATATCCTCACTTTCCAAAAATGTCCTCACTCTTTAGGTCTAAAACTCACATTGGTTCTCACATAAATAGTTGTACATATACACCACACACACACACACACACACACACACACACACACACACACACACACACACACACACACACACACACACACACACACACACACACACAAACTATTTTTTTAGTGGCTCTAAACAGATGGTTGTGGTCGGTGCTTCTGCTGCCGCGACATGGCTGTTGAAACCCTGCTGAGTATACGACACACTTTCTACAAGTTGAACTGTTTCTTAAAGGGCTGCAGCACCAACACGTTCTGTGTAAAGGCATAGTATGGGCTTGAAATGTATACCTCACACTTCTAAAGAATACACAAGTACAATTTGGGAAATTAACCGAATATTTTTGGGGTCTTTTTCGGGGGCTGTGAAGGACAAATGGGCATTAAAAATATTAAATAATAATAATAAAATAGTATATATTTTTTTTTATTATGTAATTGGACAATATATTGGTTACTGGAATGTCATACTCCCTTCTAAAAATCAACCCCAAAAAAATCCATATTTGTCTGGCCTTACTTTTTGGAGGTTAGAATGAGTTGAGTTGAGTTGAGTGGTTGTGAAGGCTAAGTGGGCATAAAGCAAAATACAGGAAATGCAGCATCTGGACAGGAAGCTAAACATCCGGGGTGGGAGAGGGAAAAGGGGAGAGGGGGGGAGAAGAGAGAGAGAGAGAGAGAGAGAGAGAGAGAGAGAGAGAGAGAGAGAGAGAGAGGTTGGGACATCA
>CM049395.1:37840000-37847500 GCA_026929865.2 Hyperoplus lanceolatus
ACATTAATGGCTGCGTGTCGAGTTATTTTGAGGGGACAGTAAATTTACACTGTTATACAAGCTGTACACTGACTACTTGACATTGTATCAAAGTGTCATTTATTCAGTGTTGTCGCATGGAAAGATATAATGAAATATTTGAAGAAATGTTAGGGGTGTACTCACTTTTGTGAGATACTGTATATATATGTATGTATGTATGTATATATATATATATGTATGTATATATATATATATATATATATATATATATATATATATATATATATATATATATATATATAATACATCAAATAAATCAAATAAATATTCCAATATATGCATAAAATAAACAATATACAATACATCTGTTATATTATCCTGCGTGGTACCTGCTGCTATCAGTATATGAATGTGTGTGTGATTGGGTGAATGTGTACAAAACAATTTAATGCGCTTTGGGTCTGTGAAAAACCAGGGAAAAGTGCTATATAAGTGGAGTCCATTCACCATTTACCACCATAGCAGGCTGTCACATATACATTCTCTCTATTGGTTTGTATAATGCCAAGGGAACACGGTGAGGCAGGACATTAGTTCCTATCTATTTGACTTTGTTCTTGAAGGCTAGCTTCCCCTTATTTTAACTCTCTCTTCTGCTTTCAACTTATCCTATCATCACCATCACTCACTATATGTAAGAGAGGCGACTTCTATAACACTCACACATCCAACTTCCGAAACACTTTATTCTTGACAATTGCCTCAGGGGATTTTACACTTTAGATTTAATATAAGGGCAGAAACCAATGTCCTGTGCACCTGTGGACAAGGATGGAAGTGGCTTGAAGTGAATATAAGGCTATTTTCTCTTCTAGTTGAATCAGTTGAATTTTTTTTTTATCAATTTATCATACGCCATAAAAGAAATGTTCAAGTCAGGCTTTGCAAAATGTGTTACTCCAATGTCCGGTAAACTTGTTTGTGATCGCGCATGGGTTTTATACCTTCTGCTGTACGTCCAGGTTTGTTCTTAGAATCAGTAGAATCAACAACTGAAACATTTATTGGGCTCTTCTTGGGATTTTTCTGAGCTCCTGCACCAGTGTCAGGAGTGGGGGTGACACCCGTTTTGTAAATGTTGCCATACTGACAAATACAGGGAGAGTTGTGTGGCGCTGATAAGACTTAATCAACTTTGTGTCATCTCCTTTGAATATAGCTTGAATGTAACCGCCATTAAATCACATTTAAAAAAAAGTTACGCACTGTAGCTTTAACCACATTTTCTCCTTGTGTTGGCAGAAATTCGAAATAGCGGACGGGGGTCTAAGGAGGGCTCGGCCAGGCAGTTGCCGCTGTACGATACGCCGTACGAGCCCACGGAGAACGGAGGAGACTCGGACCCGGAGCGCTCCCGCTGCCCCAGAGAGAGCAGGCTGCCCCAGGACGACGAGCGGCCGCCGGAGGAGTACGACCAGCCCTGGGAGTGGAAGAAGGAGAGGATATCCAAGGCCTTCGCAGGTACGAAAAAAGACGTTACTTCACTTTTTGTAAAAAAAAGCGCTATATACATAAATACTATCAATTATTATTATTATTAGATTAAACTTTAATATGCCCAGTCAAGATTGCAGTAAGATAGCAACAACGTTAGATATTGACAAGCATGTGTAGGTAGATGAAAAAACAGTGAGCACACATATTAGATGTTTACATGAAAGACAGTGTAGAATCAACTTTGTTATGCCAAGTCAAGAGTAATTAGGATACCATACATATAAGACATGACGCAAGTAGCTCTAATAAATCCTGGAATTATTAATTAGGACAAAAAAATTAAATCAAGACACAATCAACATCTACAACAGGTTCTCTTCTTCCTTAACTAACGTGTGTCTGTTTTTCCAACTCTAACACATTTGATTTGGGCTTCTGTCAGGTGCTGAGTGCTTTTCTGCTGCTGCTTTCAACTCTGTATTAACACTCTCTTTTATCTCCCTTCTGTTTAAGCGCTTGCTAAATTAACTCGCCTGTGTGTCCAGTGTACATTGCTTTTTTTAGATCCCCAACTGCTGCCTGTTTTGAAACTAAGTACATACCTTTGCTGCTAAGAGGGGCTTGATGATTGATTGTGTGGGTGCATGTATGTACTGTAGGTTACAAGTAGTTGTTGTGGTGTTGAGAGCTTAAGCATGGCTAACACAGGCATAATGTCAAAACAGGGCTGTTCTGGGAAAATAATACGGCTTCGAAATATATATAAATTTGCACTCCCAAAAAAAAAAAAAAAAAGTGCCATTCAACTGACATTATATTTTTCATCGCCCCATTTTGTCTTTTATATATATATTTTTTTTCTTTTTATTCCTTGAACAGCTCTGCTTTGTTATGACTGCATTAGCTACGAGGGCTCTGTAAGTGGCATTGGATCAGTCCCCCCTCCCGGACCAACGGACTGCAACTCTAAATCTCTCACAGGTACCAATGGAGACAGCGGGCTGGGGGAGTGTGTGTGTCTCATGTACAGGTGAAACTCTAAACATTTTAATATCGTGCAAAAGTTTATTTATTTCAGTAATTCAGCTTAAAACGCGAAAATAATATATTATGTATACTCTTTACATGCAAAGTGAGATATTTCAAGCCTTTATTTGATATATTTTGATTATTGTGGTTTAAAGCGTATGTAAATCCCAAATTCAAAGTCTCAGACAATTTGAATATTACATGAAATCAACAAAAAAGGGATTTTAAATACAGAAATGATGGCCCTCTATAAAGTATATGTACTCGGTTTGTGCCCCTTTTGCATAAATTCTTGCCTCGATTCCAATTCATTTTCCATGATATTCTAATAATATGAGTTTCACCTGTATGTCTGTGTTAACCTTAGACTGTGATGCCTTAACAATAACCTTATGGGTTGCACTGAATCTTGCGCTTTGGGGATATTTCTGACTTAAATAGTCTGTAAACTGGTTAAATATTTCTTTAAAAATAGGATTCACGTTTTGCAAGTCGTGAAACTTGGTTCACAGTTCAAAATGTGATCATTTGAACCCACCTCAAATCTATGGAGGAATTTAAGGGCCACATGAAAGAAAAAATAGAGGGCGTTTTTTCGTCTTATGCACATCGAGAAAGATTTCACAATGTCGAGAATAAACTCGATAATTCAAGGCTGCTGTAAAGTTCTAAAGATGTTTAGAACTTCTGGGCTCAATAACTTATAAAACATTATTAAAACAAAATTGTATTTCAACTATATTCTTGACATTTTGCCTTTATTTATTGCCTACAACCACTATATAAATCCTCCTCAAACCAGCATTGTTTCTGTGGGACACACAAGTGTTACAGGTGCAGTGACAGGAGTGAGTTAATCTGTGTTGACTGAGGCTGCTGTGGAGAAAGAATAATTAACACTGCAAACTATGAATTTATATACTACCTCAGCTGGGTGATTTAAACTGTACTTTTCCTCCTCTTCTTAAAATTACACAACTAACCAGTTAACACACACACACACACACACACACACACACACACACACACACACACACACACACACACACACACACACACACACACACACACACACACACACACACACACACACACACACACACACACACACACACACACACACACTCACTTTCTCACTGATCCTTTTTTCCCCTGGACACATTAACTTTCCAGCATGGATTTCAAATAGCAAATGTTGACAAGCTCAAACATTAATTACAAGACTTTAGCTCAGGTGTACTTTCACTATGAAATATTTTGTGGGTTTGTGCAGCTTAAAGAAAAGTTGACAACACTTTGAAAAAAGTAACTTTTAATGTTTGAACTATGAGTTTTATTTGTGTTTTTCTTGAGTATGGAAGTGTATCCATCCCTCACAATAACACCATGACAACTAAACCATCCATAAATTTCTTTTTGAACATTACATCGGAATGAGAGAAGCCATTAACACTATGCATATGGCCCAAGGGCTCGTCTTAGGAAGCAGTTGGGGAAATAAGTTGCAATTTATTATTTATCTATTTAGTTTTTTAGACTTGGAAGAGTAATTGGGTTTTATAGAGATGTGAATGTAATCACACAGAGAAAATGAACAGCGCAATATGACAGTATATGACACTATAGCCCTCAAGTGTATTTTCCCTGATTGTGCCCTCTGTTTGATTTGGAAACACTGTATTGCATCAACATGCTATTTTAATAAAGCAAAATTGATTAGAACTAGAGAGGATGAGAGGGAGAGATTAATCCCCAACAGTGCGTTGCTCTTGATGGGTTGTTAAAGCTGTACTATCTCGGGATGAGTTGGAGATCTAGAGGCAGATGACAAGAGTGTGTTTGGTAAAAGGAAAGTACATTTTAAACATAATTTAAATAGAGTCTGGGTCACTCTCGACCACACGTCATTAATGTAAGGAACATTTGTCTTAAGGATAAGTTCAGGGAATTATTTAATGAGTTTTTACAACAGTTGTATTCTCTTTTCTTTTCTGTAATATAACAATGGATTGGACTTTCCTGTCACGTGACAATGCATTTGTAGAAGGAGCAACAGAGCTGATTGTGTGTGTGTGTGTGTGTGTGTGTCCCAAGTGAAATGTACCAAATGTTCCATTATCTGTGCTCAACGAAACAACCAACTATTTGTCAGTAACAAGGAATAGAGAGGATATATTAGAAATGTTACACTTGACTAACTTTGGGACATGATATAAAATGGCAAATAACAAAGATATAACAGAAATTTAATATATATATATATTTTTGTTTTATGAGTTATGAGGTACAGCAAAGTGAGTATTTAGGTGCATGTCAATCATCTTATTTTGGTTACAACAATGCTTGAGCATAGTTTAGCCTGCGTGACTTTTTTCAACATATTTTGGTTTGAGTTCGACCCAGTTTGTTTGTTTCCCACATGTTTTCACTTGGGTGGAGGAGGTCAGGACTTTTTCGGAAACAACTTTAACCACATGTTGGAACTGTGTCCTGTTGGAACATTCATTTGCAACCGAGATTAATGTGGAACTTTACAAGCTGTGTTTGTAAGCGTTCACTTGACAATGATAATTTTGCTTTAGGGTATATTTCTTTTCTGTGTAACTTTACTTAGTGGCTATAGTGAGGGTCTGTGGGGGGGGGGGGAAGGGGGGGGTTCAATTGTTGGTTTGGTTGATACACAGGTTTCATTTTCACTTCTAAATTGAAGGTTATGGTCTATAGATCAATTTTGGTTTAAGTGTCAAGAACCCATAATTTTTATTTGCTTAAACTGGATTAAGACCCTTTCAAAAATACATTATTTCAATTGTCGCCATTTTGGAAGAAGGGTGAAAAAAAAACAAATTTAGAAATTAAAACAAAACTTCCGCCTCCATTTGAAATGACTGAGGGTCCAGGCTCCACAATACTACAAAAGCTGACTAGTTGAGCCCAATTCTAATTTTTTAAATGTTTTAACCTTTATTTATACAGGTAAATCCCATTGAGACCGGAGACTCTTTAGCAAGGGAAAGCTGCAGCAGTAAAACAGTGGGGATAGATAGACATATATGGTGTTGAACTGGACTCCTCTATTGTATGTGACACATTTAGGTGTGTTAAGGGTCTCTCATGTGCTGTTACATACAAAGCTCATAACACTGCTTTTGTGGGGAGGAAAAAGAGGCTCAAAAGAGTATTTATTTTATACCTTCACTTAATACCAGTTCTACTCTAGATAAATCTTCTGGACCTCTTAACTTGGAGATAGTATCTCTACTCAAAATGGATGGAAAAGCTTGACATCATTTTTGGCTATATATATATATATATATGATAGTTTTGAAGACCTTAAAAGTCAGCAGTATGATAAATTACATTTTCAGATGGTTCGATTTCACTGTGTGTCCGCAGTTCTGACAGCTACGACAGGGCTCAAACTCTGCGGTAGTACAAACATATCGTATGTCTCTTTCCTGTCATCCGTCATTTTTTATTACGTTATCCAATTTTTTTGTCATTTAATTCCGGTTCCTTGTTTTTTTTCTGTGTATGCTAAGGCAACGAGGACCACATTTTCATATATACGTATATTCAATAAAACGGAAATATGATTGTGTTAATAAAGACTAAATATGGGGGCTCTCGTGGTGTAGTGGTTAGTGCGCCCCCCCCCCCCCCCCATATAGGCTCAGTCCTCTTCACAGCAGACCCGGGTTAGAATCTGGCCCGTGGTCGTTCTCTGCATGTCATTCCCCCTCTCTGCCCCATTGCATCTCTGTCCCTCCAAAACTGTCTAATACAGCATAACAATGGCAGAAAATAATCTTAACTGTGGAGAGGTTGGAAAGTTCTGGGTTCACTAACTCATTCGTCATCATTTTTCATGGCTTCTTATTTTTTTGTCATGTAATTCCGGTTCCTTTGTTTACTTGTGTGTATTGTGAGACACTGAGGTCTTCATAGGGAGTCACGCTGCTCTGCCTCTGACAGACATTAGCTGAATTAATAAGGGGATGCTGCTTTCAGTTCTTAATCACTTTTTTTCCCCCCTACCTCATTTATTTTACTGTCAAGCCGCATTTTATATAAGTATATACTTTGCATCTCATGGGTCTAGCATAAATTGAGGGAACAATTGAATTTGTTTTGTTGGTGACTGACGGTGTTGACACAAAATAAGGAATGGCAAGGTAAAAAGCCCATTTTGATAAAAAAGGACAAAAGCTGGGAGGTTGTGTCAAAGCTTAGCTCATTAGCTTAGTGTGTGTGTGTGTGTGTGTGTGTGTGTGTGTGTGTGTGTGTGTGTGTGTGTGTGTGTGTGTGTGTGTGTGTGTGTGTGTGTACTTGTTTGGTTAGGGCGCTATTTACCAACACATCCCGCTTTCACTCCCCCCATTTTTAAAGACCGCTTCCGTCTTTTGATGATGATTTATTCAATGTTCCAATGGATTGTAAAAGAGGTTTTTCCTGGGAATTTGAGAGATAAGTCCTTTCTAAGTTCTCTTTTAAAAGAAGAAAGCTTCCTTCAAACAACGTACTTTTGATTTATTGCACGTCTAGTTTCTGTGTCATGTATACTTCAGGCAGGGGAATGATTCCACCGCTTGTTTTCGGAAGACAGCTCAAAAAGTAGCACGGTGAGAACAAATGTATTTGGGACAAGCCTCGTCGACGCAGGCTTGTTTCTCTTGCAGGTGTGTGTGTGTGTGTGTGTGTGTGTGTGTGTGTGTGTGTGTGTGTGTGTGTGTGTGTGTGTGTGTGTGTGTGTGTGTGTGTGTGTGTGTGTGTGTGTGTGTGTGTGTGTGTGTGTGTGCATTGGCCCTTGGATCCCAGACATCAAGGGGATTAAGAGAAAGTTCCCCCACCTTATACCTTTCAAGACTGGAGCTGTATATGTATGCACCGAAGGCTGTGATCTTAGCAACCAGCTTACCTCTACTGTCAAGGAATGATACACTGCCTCAGTATTTAAGTCCGTTTGTGAGACGATTATTCAGGGTTTGTCGA
>CM049395.1:37852500-37937500 GCA_026929865.2 Hyperoplus lanceolatus
AGAGGAAAATGTGTGTTTTAACCACATATATAAATGTTCACCACTATGCAAATTTGCGAACTGATACACTCTACTGCATCGGCAAACAATTGTTAATTCTTGCACTTTTTTCAGTGTGGGCAGTTAAGCCATGTATTATCACGCAAACTAGCGATGGTTTAAGGCAGTGTGCATATCAGCAGTGAAAAAAAAACCTACAGTTATCTTAAGATTGAACAGATATGTATTGTTTAGGAAAGCATTTATATTTAAGTTTGTTTCTGCTGGCCACCTCGGCAACCAAACATTACTGACTTCTGCTATCGTAAATTATCTCCCAAACTCCTTATAGTGACTGCTCTGATCACCATCTCCATAAGGTAACACACTAACTATGCATAAGTACCTCATACAACCCCACTTAGAAAAACTACTGTATACCTTCAAGTCTTTAAATGGATTGTTCAGTGTATTTTAAGCTGTGTTGTATTTGCCATGGTTCTTTTTCTATCTACCTGTGTGTGTGTGTGTGTGTGTGTGTGTGTGTGTGTGTGTGTGTGTGTGTGTGTGTGTGTGTGTGTGTGTGTGTGTGTGTGTGTGTGTGTGTGTGTGTGTGTGTGTGTCTGGCCGATGCAGTTTCTCTCACACACTGTCCAACACTTCTATACCTCCGTCTCATCCTCTGTTCTCTGCTGCAAAGCGCTGCTGATAACCTTCCTGACAGCACCTCTTTCATGAGCCTCCTGGCGTCTTTCACTAACTGAACCTTATCTTCACACACACACACACACACACACACACACACACACACACACACACACACACACAACGGCACCGTAAACCCTTATTGACACACACACACACACACACACACTGGCCACACACACAACAGCACTGTAAAAACCTCACTGATAAAGTATAGAAGCAAGCAGTCCCCGACACACACAGACACACACACAACCCCCTCAAACACACACACACACACACACACACACACACACACACACACACACACACACACACACACACACACACACACACACACACACACACACACACACACACGCACAACCACCTCCTGGTGTACGGCCATAACTAGCACATCACTCACCTGATAGAAGAGTCAGGGGAAAAAGGCCTTGCCGTAATCTCACCTCCATCACCCATTTCTCTGCACCACTTTTTAACACAAACACACAGTATTTCTAAAGAGATATTATATATATGTGCTTTTGAAAGACACCCGGGCTCCTGTTACAGTATACACAGAAATGTATGAGGTGGCATTTCAATTTCAACATGATGTGGTTGTTATCTATATAAAAAAAATGGTGTGTGTGTGTGTGTGTGTGTGTGTGTGTGTGTGTGTGTGTGTGTGTGTGTGTGTGTGTGTGTGTGTGTGTGTGTGTGTGTGTGTGTGTGTGTGTGTGTGTGTGTGTGTGTGTGTGTGTGTGTGTGTGTGTGTGTGTGTGTGTCGGGGGCTGCTTCTATACTTTATCAGTGAGGTTTTTACAGTGCTGTTGTGTGTGTGGCCAGTGTGTGTGTGTGTATCAGTAAGGGTTTACGGTGCCGTTGTGTGTGTGTGTGTGTGTGTGTCAGTGCGGTTTTTTTCAATTTCAGCATTATGTGGTCGTTATCTGTGTAAAAAAGCAATAATAATTGCAAATGGTAAGAAAGAGGGCATTTTTTGGTGTAGTTTCCAAGTTCCTGTGTTAATAGCATGTGGCATAAACATTGCAATCTCGCCCGCTTGTTTTGAATATGGATGCAATTAGCCAACCAAATTAAGTGGAACTAAATTAAATAGCGTCGGTGGGAAAACAAGCATAGCTGGTGATTTATGGTGGCTCGGCAGTTTACAGTGACTGAGTGCCACGGGCTAATGAAATGCCTCGGTAAACAAATACCTAGCTGGCTTTAAAAATAGATCCGCTAGTACAGGAACAAAGGGAAGGTAAATGGAGAGAAAGAAAAGGGTCCTTGTCCATTGTTTAAGTCTATATCTGGTTCAGTTTCATACGCTATGCTGTCGACAGAGCAGTGAAACAAATATTGAATCAGCCGCCAGCATTTACAACACTTATAGGGGGATAGTGCAGGTCGATAGGAGAAGATTTTAAATGTATAGATATCATCATGGAACTTTGCTAGTTGATAACTTACATTAAAACTATATCATTTTTTGTATTGCTTTTTCAGAAATGTTTGAATACATGCGAATTTGGCTATATCTAACTAATTGTGAGTACATGTCTTTTTTTTTTTTAAAAGTGTCACAGTTAAAATCTGTATTTTCATTTGTACAACATATTTGAGTCCAACATTGTTTTACAGAATAGATTTTGGATACTGCCTTTTGCATTTGATAAATACCAAAAAGACTGTTGGAGGTCTTAAAAAAGCATTTTGGCCATGTTTTTACTAACATAATGTCTAATAAGTTAGTCGATTCACAACACATGAACAAAGCCGTCATTGCTGTCATTGTAATGACTTAATGACCTTCCCTTAGACTGTCACCAAATATCACGCTTTTGAAAAATAAGATGGACATACGATTGACACATAATTCCTATGTCAATATAAGGTGTTGTGTACTGAGAGAGAGAGAGAGAGAGAGAGAGAGAGAGAGAGAGAGTATTGATCCTGCAGTCAGATTAGATGACAAATATCTGCTAATCTTGGATGTATTTACATTAGAGTCCTGATTAATCTGTCTCGGCAAGATGTGTCTGTGAAATACAAATAATACTGTACGCCAATCATTAAAAATATCATTACACTGACCTTCAGAGTTAAATGTAATACCGTTAGATTTAGACATCCGCTTTCTGCTGCACAACATCTCCATAAAGTGCTTTACAAAGGTTACAATGTATATAATAATGTATATTTTGGCTTAAGTATGGCATAATTATACAATCTGCAGACTTACTAACTAGGATAGTAACTAAATAAAATAAATCTGCATCAGCCAGTAAACAGGTGTATTTAGCTGTGTATGTATGTGTGTGTGTGTCTGTCTGTCTGTGTTTGTGTGTTTCTATATCATACGTCTTACATACAGTATATGTAAAACAGGCAACATATATGTGTTAATATCTATGGCAGTGTTATGAGCCTTTCAGAGTTGACATGTAAATCAGTTCTGGTGTGTAAAGGCAGCCTCTGTCGTTGCCTTTCGTCCTGAATTTGAATTTGTCACTGAAGCGCAACCGATAAGGTGCACAGATTCACTCATGTACGCCTCAACGTTGCATTAATGATTATTCAAAAGGGCCTTGGGATTGTTAGTATATTTTCTGAATGCCTTACAAGCTTGAGGGATTTCTTGTCAAAACACAAACACACCTGGCTGGGTATTAAATCAGTTTACCTCACATTTGCACAGTGTTGAATTGGTATTTTTCAGCATGTGCTACCAACTGAAGCATAACTCAGCCCCACTCACCCACACAGTGCACAGTACAGGCATGCCTTCTGCTCCCCAAACAATTATGCGCTAATCTGCAATGTGAAATGAGTATTAGGCTTTTTAATCTCACAGGAAGAGACAGTCCGCTAATACTTCACTACCCCCTAAAAGTAGTGGAAGTTATCCAGTATTATCTCACACAGTTTGTGACCTTCTGTCTTAATTCCCCCACACTCTATAGCCTAACCATCACACAGTTTCCCATTTAAATCTGCTACGAGGAACTTTTAAATATTTCTGAAATTCGAATTTTTCCTCTAATGATCATAAATTAAATGTAACAGCAAAGAGATCATCAGTGCAAAGAATGCTATTTTTATGTAGTTTTTCTTAATGCCTTTGTCATGGGTGTACTGTACACTCACCCAGGAACAACAGCTGACTTAAAAACACTACCGCTTTTGTCCAAAGGGGGGTGCAAGACTTAACACGAATTGAATGTTCCTCGGAGCACCTTTAAATCAATGCTTTTCTACATGTGTCTATATGTACTATGTCTGCACATTGTTATACCCTCATATAGCACATTGTCAATGTATTTAGTTGACTGATTATTGCACATTTTGCAAGTAATATTCTGTATTTTGCTTATTTTAAATGTCTTGACTTTTCTATACTGTTTGGTTTTACCTTACTGTTTGCACTTTTTTAAATGTGTTTATTATATATTACTTAGGCTATTTTTTTTGTTATCCTTGTGCACCAATTCCTCTGTATGTCTGGGAAAATTGTAGAAACTGACACTTAAGTTGACTTGACTTGACACACCTTTCCCATCAGGATAGACAGTAATCAGCTCCTGTTTCCATCTGTCTTTCCTTAGATTAACCCCCTGACACAACAGGCCTGAATATGTAATTGCATGTCAGATTGAATATCCTTCAGTTTTCCCCCACCACTCCTTCATACAGTATAGCTATAGCAGATATTGCTTCATTAACATGTGATGTAGCCTCACCGCTGCAAATACTATAGAGGGGTGTAAGACGGACAAGTTTATAACATTAATCTCGTCCTCCCAATGATCCCAATGTGTGCAGGGTCGGAGGTTCGATCCCCCGTCTCCCCGCCACATGTCGAAGTGTCCCTGGGCAAGACACTGAACCCCGAATTGCTCCCAATAGTTAGCTTAGTTAACTTAGCACCCTAGTGCTAAGCCTACCCTGTGTGGTAGCTGCTGCTATCGGTGTATGAATGTGTGTGTGACTGGGTGAATGTGTACAAAAAACTATGTAAAGCGCTTTGAGTCTGTGATAAACGGAGATATAGTGCTATACAAGTCCATTTACCATTTACCATTTACCGAGCGACACCTGCGTGATTTCTTCATTCTGCTCCTTTAGAAAGTATTATACAAGCTGTTAGGTATTTGTTGATGTTTAGAGGCATTGTCTGCCTTATGCTACAAACCCAGATTCAATCACACCAATTATATTTTAATGTTCATACTTCTCCAGCTTTCTAGACATCGTCATGAAAGTGCTCTTTGTAGCATTGTGATATGCCTCACTGGAAGATCTGTTTTTGAAGGTGTATTTTAAAAGCATTCATAGCATCACACATAACACTCAAGCAGTGTTTTTCCAAGGCTACATTGCTTTACAGCCTTGTTCACTGAGGCTAGCTTCATCTTAAATTACTAAAAAAAAACACCCCATGTATTCAGTATCTTTAGATATCTAACAAGTGACCCTTGCTCAGTAGCAGACATGCTTTTGCAAGGTCATTCAATTTACCCTGGAAATGCTATAACCAGACATGAGGCATTCAGGCATATATTTTTGTATGGAGGAAAAGCCTGGGGATAGATGGATTGCTCTGAGCTACTGTAGGATGCTGTCTACATTGTTGTTTATTTTAATATAGAGGCCGGAGGTTTAATTTTCTTTTATATTTTTTTTCTCTGTACTAAGATTAACAACAGAGCCTATGCTATGATGATGTATTGTTACTCAGCTTGAGGCAACTTCATGTGTTCTAGTCTGCCACTTCTAAGGCACTGCATTTTACTATCTTGGCCTGCCTACTTAGAACAGGCCTGTCATACAGCACACTATTAATCACTGCCATGTAGCAAGTAAGGCATTCAGGGAATTTCATGTTTCTAGTGTATTTCGGGATCTCAAGGGGTGAAGCTTAAGATAGTCAGTCTGGGTTCCTGTCTGGATTGTGTGGGAGGGAGAGAGGCAACTTTTCAGCAAGGGTTGTGGTTTAATAGCACTTTAAAGTTATATTGTGTAACTTTTTTATACACAGAAGAGTTGACACAAAGTTGATGAAGCCTATCAGCTCCACAAAACTCTCTGTATTTCTCAGTACAGCAGCGTTTGTAAACTGGTTTCACCCCAAGAAGAGCCCAAGAAATGTTTCAGTTGTTGATTTTGCTACATAAGTTACACACTATAGCTTTAAATAAGTTGAGCTTTTGAATGTGTGTGTGAGTAACCTTTCATCATCACTTAATAACAATCCACTTTTTTTAATCAACCTTGAGCCAAATCCAAAATGGATCCCGCTATAACAACCCAACCCTGCCATCTGATCAAACTAACTTCACTTCTTCTTTTTCAGTCCAGCTGTATTTTCCTCTCCTTTTCTAGCCTGTACTGCTGATTCTTGGATGACTTTATAGCCCAGCATTCTACCACCACAGAACTGGCCTCTTGAGCTCTTATCTACTTTTCCACTTACCCTTTCTTCCTCTTTTTCTTTGTGTTTTTCCCCACATTACCTCCCTCTCTTCCCCCCTTTTGTGGTTGTCTGTTTATGGGTCTCTCTCTCTCTCGCTCTCGCTCTCTCTCCCTATCTCTCTCTCTCTCTCTCCCTCCCTCTCTCTCTCCCTCCTTCCCTCTCTCTCTTTCTCTCCTTCTCCCTCCCTACCTCCCCCTACCTCCCCCCTCTCTATCCCTCCCTCTCCCCACTCTTCCCCTCTCTCTCTCCCCCTCCCCACCCTCCCCCTTTCTCTCTTACCCCCTCTCTCTCCCCCTCTCCTCTCCTCTCCTCTCTTCCTTCCCTCCCTTCTCTCTCTCCCTCTCTCCCCCTCTCTCTCCCTCCCCTCCCTCTCTCCTCCCTCTCTCTCACCCTCTCCCCCCTCTCTCTCTCCCTCCCTCTCTCTCCCTCCCTCTATGTGCGCCCCCTTGCAGTAGAGATTAAAGTGATAAAGGACCTGCCTTGGCCCCCTCCGGTGGGGCAGCTGAACACCAGTCCTCCCCTGGTAGAGGAGCCAGGGTCCCCGTCCCAAACAGGCCAGCCCTCCCCGGGACACACGGCCTGCGATCAGCACCACCACGGTGGGTGTTTGGTGTTCACATTGTGTGTCCAGCCATCAGTCATCAATCCCATTCATTTAAACCCCATCCCATCCCATCCCACATCCAGTTCCATCCGTCAGGCCATTCAATCCATCCATCCTCATGCAATGTTGTCAATATCTGTCAAATTATCTGATTGTATGAATTAACTCTTTGTAGGTGTGTGTGTGTGTGTGTGTGTGTGTGTGTGTGTGTGTGTGTGTGTGTGTGTGTGTGTGTGTGTGTGTGTGTGTGTGTGTGTGTTTTGAGAACATATCGGTAAACATTTTGCTAAGATGGTGGTTTCTTCCAGTAGATCATTCTTAACGATCTATGTGTGTTAAATATATTCATAGGATGAGGGTTAAGTCTGAGGTGTTGCATATTGTTACATTGTTATGGGCGTTCTTACCACGCATAACTTCCTAGAACTTTGTATTTGGCTTGTGGAACATAACACAAATAATCAGTTTTTTGGAACACCCTTACAAAACTTACCAGCAGCCCTCTTCAATGGCCAGTTGATGACTTACTTAGGCTACAGAAGTCCCATATTTTTTTTTTACAAACTCTGTGTGCGTACTGCGTAGTATGACTGAATAGGCCTCAACACACTAATGACGGCAGTTTCCCATCTGGGTTACACGTGGCAGAAAATCACTAATCTTGTGCAGGTTTTTTTAGGATCTGCAGACTCATTAGTTTTAATTGTGCCGAACTGCCTTCTGTATGCGTAATTACCACTCGCTCTGACCCCCATTTCCTCCTGTCAACACAATCATACCGTCCCAGATGTCCCGACAGCCCTTTGTTCTCTACAAGTGGCTCACATGGATCCAAACATACAACTAGACTATTTTATTTATTTTTTAATATAAGGCTTTAAAAAGGTAAATAACTATACACATGACAGTTCAATAACGTCCAAAAACACACCATATTCTTTTATTAATCATCTATTTTCAACCAAAATATCATACAAGTGGTGACATGGATAGGATGAGAGAATCAAACTCATTTAAAACGTTTTTTTTCAGTTCTGTACTCACCTTAAGGTTCTGACTTATTTACTTTCTTATGTAAAGTAAAATTGACAAGGTATTCATCTATTTTCTATATTATGTGTTGCATACATTCTTGACATTGCCAATTTTTTTCTGTTAGTTACAGTAAATAATATAACTACACTCTTGATACAGTAGTTACTGTTTGTAACAAGCATTACCGCAATATTCTTTCATAATTCTTGTAAAAAACATATTAAAGTAATTGTAATAAATGAGTATATTAATTGATTTTAAAAAGACTAAACGTATAAAAAGATAACTATACAATTGACGGTTCAAAAACATCCCGTGTTGTTTTATCATTGTTCTTTTTTCAACCCACAGATCTTTGAGTTCATTCAGGTCACAGCATGTATAGCAGCAGAACTAATGCCAGGAATGGGATTTCCCCCTGGCATAGTGGGGAGGTGTGTGTGTGTGTGTGTGTGTGTGTGTGTGTGTGTGTGTGTGTGTGTGTGTGTGTGTGTGTGTGTGTGTGTGTGTGTGTGTGTGTGTGTGTGTGTGTGTGTGTGTGTGTGTGTGTGTGTGTGTGTGTGTGTGTGTGTGTGCGCGCGTGTGTGTCAGTAAGAGGACACCGCTGGGTGCTGTGGTGGGTGAGGACAAGGGCAGCTAAACGTTGATTTATGTCCATAAATCCATGGGAACGCTTCTGGTTCCATGTGTGATACCAGCAGCTTTAAGATATGGCGTCCTGCTGTAACATAATCCTCTCTCTGTCTGAGGTCAGAAGTCACTGTGGCAGACAGTGTGTGTGTGTGTGTGGGGAATCCTGTGTGTGTGTGTGTGTGTGTGTGTGTGTGTGTGTTTGACCGGGTGTGTGGAATCCTGTGTGTGTGTGTGTGTGTGTGTTTGACCGGGTGTGTGGAATCCTGTGTGTGTGTGTGTGTTTGACCGGGTGTGTGTAATCCTGTGTGTGTGTGTGTGTGTGTGTGTGTGTGGTGTGTGTGTGTGTGTGTGTGTGTGTGTGTGTGTGAGATGACCTCCGTGAGCCCATGTGAATACAGTTACAATGCCCCGTGTTGACCCTCAGTGTAAAGGCAAGACCCCTAGTCACACACACACACACACTGTGACGTTAGTCATCGTCTGTGCAGGGGATTGCTTACATGCTGTGTGTGGATTGGGTGAAGAGTTGAGGGTCTGCATGGGCTTGTAAAGGTTATGTGTTACATTACATTACATTACATGTCATTTAGCAGACGCTTTTATCCAAAGAGACTTACAACTGGAGCACACATTCATACACCGATTGCAGCAGCAAGCTAACTACCAGGAGACATTTAGGGTTCAGTGTCTCTTTGCCCTGGGACACTTGGACATGTGTCGGGGAGACGGGGATCGAACCACCGACCATACAGTTGCGGGTCCACCACCCTATCCACTTCGCCACAGCCTATATGATCTATAGTCAACCAGGAGAAAAACAGTATCTTTGAAAAATATGCCTCCTTCGTTTAACTTCAACATTGACCTTTAAAGGTGGAGTCAGCCGTTCTTGTGAAAGCTTGTTTTCAAAATCACTATTATTTTTCAAAATCAGTGAATATTTCCCAACAATCCTTTACAAGAGAGAACGGTGTGTGCGCTGAAAAAAAAGTTGTGTTAATACACAGCGTAGGGTCTGTCGCAGTTTACAGAGTCTAGGCTGTGTATAATCAATTCATTCTTTGCGGTGCACACACAGTACAGACAGGTAGCGGACCATAAGGATAGTTTCACTGATTTTGACAGAATGTGATTATTTATAAGAATAAGCATTCTCCAGAATCGCTGACTCCACCTTTAAGTGCAGCTTGACAGGGTATACTGTATATAACATCTTCTTGTGTCTGAGTCTATAGGCCTAATGAATAGACTTCCATTAATTAACACACTTTGAATCCCTTATCGTAACTGAAAAGACTAAGACAAAACAAGTTATTTAAAGTTATCCATATTAAATGTTGAATACATTCACTTCTCTGCCTTTGTCTTGGAAAACCCAATTAAAGTTCAATTTGGGGATATATATATATATATATATATATATATATATATATATATATATATATATATATATATATATATATATATATATATATATTTTTTTTTAAGGAAGAAAGCCTATTCCCACATAGTCCAATCTTTAAATTAAAAAAAATAATAATATTAAAATCCCGTCCAACAAATCACTATTTGAATTCCAAGTGCAGATGATTAATATCAACATAAAAGTGAGGGATTCTTAAAGCTAGCAGTTCTGGGGCTATCAGACCACTATTGTGTGTGTGTGTGTGTGTGTGTGTGTGTGTGTGTGTGTGTGTGTGTGTGTGTGTGTGTGTGTGTGTGTGTGTGTGTGTGTGTGCGCGCGCGCGTGCATGCGTGTGTGTGAGAGAGTGTGTGTGTCATTGCATTTTAATGACATGCAGAGCCGTTAATCATTTCACACGTCCTGGCTGTGAAAACTTAATTCTCACCATTGCAGTGCAGTGGCGGATGGCACACTTCGCCCCTCAGAACTACTCATGCTTTCTGATAGGAGTGCCATTAGTAAATGAGAATTAATTAGAAAGCTTAATGAGAGAGATTTGCTCAGGAGTTTGTGTGTGTGTGTGTGTGTGTGGGGGGGGGGGTGTGTGTGTGTGTGGGGGGGGGGGTGTTGTGTGTGGGGAGGGTGGGGTTGTGTGTGTGTGTGTGTGTAGAGAGGGGCAAGTAGTCAGGTTTTTATGAAGCCTCCAAGGTTTTAGTTTATCATTACGGGATGTTTTTGAATATTTGGTTGGAGTTTTTAAACAGTTTAAAACATTTCAGCTTATTTTCATGATTCATAAAAAAATTAATTTGACCTACGATTTAAGAATTTAAAAAAGCATAACTGTCATGTTGTGTATGTTTACAAGTTTGCCACTTTTAAAGCATTTTTGTTTGGACTAAAAATGCACTGATACACGTGACTTTTAGTTTTTCTCCACCTGTGTTATTTAGCTTATGTTGTGCTGTGCATTGAAATCACGGAAACGCCATTGTAACCTCTGTGTGTTTATGTGTCCAAGCCAAGCAGCCTCCCTCTCTCACACTCAATTCCTCTGTGTGTGTGTGTGTGTGTGTGTGTGTGTGTGTGTGTGTGTGTGTCAGTGTGTGTGTGTGTGTGTTATTTTAATTTGTTATCTAGCCCTCTACAGGAAGCGATGTGTCTGAGAGGAGGCGGGTCTCCCAGCCATCAGTCACCATCTGACTGACAGGTCAATCTGATACACAGATTCCATTTGCCGCGCTTTACAAGCAACAATCCTGATTTGATCTGATAACACACACAGATGCCCCCGCACTATTACGTATGTGACGGTGTGTGTATGTGTGTGTGTGTGTTTGTGTGTGTGAGACTTTATTTGTGTGTTTGTGTGTGTGTGTGTGCATGTGTGGGTATGTGTGCAAGTGTTGTGTACTTGAGATTGTGTTTGTGTCTCAGTGTGTGTTTGCGTTTTTACGTGTGCATCCGTGCGTGCGTGTGTCTGTATGTATGCCCTCAGTGTCTCATGGTGTGTGTGTGTGTGTGTGTGTGTGTGTGTGTGTGTGTGTGTGTGTGTGTGTGTGTGTGTGTGTGTGTGTGTGTGTGTGTGTGTGTGTGTGAGACTCTCTCATCTCTCTTAAGCTGCCTCTCAAGGCTTTTGTTCTCGTCTGAGCCAATCCTCTCGTCAATCTCCTGTCGGCAATAATGCCTCAGCCACTGTGTGCTCCATAGAATGCAAGGCGGAATGAGTTGAAATGCAGCTTTAAAGGTGCACTGTGCAGTTTCAGAGGAAGGGGATTTGTATACATTTGAAGATGCCTGCAGTTAGTTTACAAAACATATCTTCTGTACAGGTAATTCTATCATCACAAATCAAAACTAAATTATTTTGAGGAACCTGGAACCAGACGTTAGACTCGGATATGTATGTAAACAAAACTGTGGGCCCAGCTGCTGTAAACAACAACAGTGAAACAGTATCCTTTTAAGTAGCTTTCTAACTTCAAACAGTGTTCCAGGGATCACATTTGTGGAAAGTTGGTTTATTATTATTATTTAGAATATACCTTAGGACATGGTCACTTCTCTGACACACCCACAGTTACATACTGCACCTTTTAACACATACTTCTACAATTGTATAGTTGAAGCTGGTGTAGGTAAGATAGCTGACAGGGCAAGGCAAGTGTATTTATATAGCACAATTCAGACACAAGGCCACATTAGAAAAGCGAACAAATAGCAGGCAAGCAGACAAGCTCCATTCACTGTCAGGCAAATAATAAGGTAGAGTTTGGTGTGTGTGTGTGTGTGTGTGTGTGTGTGTGTGTGTGTGTGTGTGTGTGTGTGTGTGTGTGTGTGTGTGTGTGTGTGTGTGTGTGTGTGTGTGTGTGTGTGTGTGTGTGTGTGTGTGTGTGTGTGTGTGTGTGTGTGTGTGTGTGTGTGAATATTCAGTCTGCCTGTGGAACCCTAGTCTGAGCTCTGACAGCTAAGGTGGATGGGGTGAGAATAGCCTCTCACTCACTCAAGACTTTCTGTATGTGTGTAGTGGTGGAGGGGAAGAAAGGGGCTTTTTAATCAAGGTCAAATAAAGACAGGGGTTGAGTAGGATGAGGGGAAAAGAAGGAATTAGTGGGTGTGATGGAGGGAGGGAGAGAGAGAAAGGAGGAGAAGGAATGAGAGAGAAGAAGAATGAGAGAGAGAGATAGTCTAGCCTTGTTTCTTTTTTTTTCTTTTTTCATTGAATTTTCAAATCATACAACTATACAACATTATATACAGAATATGCATATAGGAAGACATAAGTAAAACCACCTTCCTCTTGCCCAACCTACTATGCTTTCCCTACTCATCTTCCAGTATGGTTGGCTACTACTGTTGAAACTCAAGTTAAAGCTGGGGTATGTGATTTCTGATTGGTCAAAGTTAACATGAGCTGTACACTTTGACCAATCAGAGAGAGGCTCCGATTCTCTTTTCTTCTCGGCTGTTGAGACTGTCCATTCACTTTGGCACCGCCTGTGTTGGTGTAGAGCGTGTCAGGGAGGGACCATAGGGGAGGGACCAAAGAGAACAAGTGGAGCGGTTGAGGTATTTGGATTCAAATCTCTATCCCAACTGCTATTTTTTGCTATTTTTTTTCACAACAAACAAGAATACACTGTACACTGTACCTACACAAACGAAAATAAAGCAAAAGACTAAACAATTAGCCTTTTACGCCACACTCCCGCACAACAACCTAACATTAGTTAATTCTCAGTTCTTATACTATTACCTGTAGTGAAGTAGCACACAAATGGGATCCATGTTTGACCAAATTCAGCCTCCTTTCCCTTCTAGTTCTAGAGGGAACATGCCATTGTGCACAGTCCAATTTGTCCACTATTCTTCTCCTGTCCTTGACAGACAGACAAACAAAAAACCACAGAGAAAAATACAGGGAGAGTTAGAGGGACGGTGGTGGATAGTGCAAGATTTGAAAGAGATCAGAAGAAAAGGTCAGTCAAGAGGAAACGAGTTAGGATGGAAACAGGAAGAGAGGTGGGGAGAGAGAGAGAGATTGAGAAAAGGAGAGAGAGAGAGATGGAGGGAGATATAGAAAAAAAGAGAGCGTTAGAGAGCTAGATAGCTAGATGGAGAGAGAGAGAGAGAGAGACATCTGGAATTGTGGTCTCATCACACCAATTTTTAAAAGTGGAAATAAATCTGACCCTGATAATTACAGAGGCATTTGTGTGGACAGTAACCTGGGGAAGATTTTCTGTAGCATTATTAATTCGAGACTCATAGACTTCCTTACGAAACACAATGTCCTGAGCAAAAGTCAAATACCAAATGTATGCCACATCAACGCACATCAGATCATATTTACACCCTACACACCCTAGTAGACAAATATGTTAACCAAAACAAAACCAAAATATTTGCTTGTTTCATTGATTTCAAAAAAGCATTCGACTCAATCTGGCACATTGGATTACTTTATAAACTTCTTCAAAGCGGAGTAGAGGGTAAAGCGTATGACATTATAAAATCAATGTACAGAAACAACATGTGCGGCATCAAGATTGGACACAAGAGAACAGATTTTATTTCTCAGGAGCGGGGAGTGAGACAAGGCTGCTGTCTATCACCTGCACTGTTCAACATTTACATCAATGAGCTGGCTTCCATTCTGGAGCAGTCCACAGTGCCTGGTCTCACTCTCCACAACACCGAGATCAAATTCCTGCTTTACGCAGATGATTTAATCTTGTTGAGTCCCACAAAAGAAGGACTTCAACAGAGTCTAGACCTACTAGACCGTTACTGTCAGACCTGGGCCCTGGCAGTTAACATTAAGAAAACAAAAACAATGATATTCCAGAAAAGATCCAGATGTCTGGGAAACACAATGGACTTCACAATAGAAACACATACAATAGAAAACTGTTTAGAATATAACTATTTAGGCCTGAAAATAAGTTCCACTGGAAGTTTCAACCCAGCAGTCAATGAACTGAGAGAGAAAGCACGCAGGGCTTTTTATGCAATCAGAAGACAAATTTACATTCAGATTCCAATTCTAATTTGGCTCAAACTACTCCAAGCAATTATTGAACCCATCCTGCTCTATGGAAGTGAAGTGTGGGGCCCACAAACAAACCAACTTTTTGACCAATGGGAAAAACATCCAATTGAAATTGCAAACACCGAATTTTGTAAAAGCATTCTGCAGGTACACAGGACAACTACCAACAATGCCTGCAGAGCTGAATTAGGCCAATATCCACTACTACTAAAAATCCAAAAAAGATCAATTAAATATTGGCTACACCTAAAACAAAGTGACCCCCACTCCTTCCAGCACAAAGCCCTGCAAAGCCAAGAGATGAACAGGAGTCCCCTCACTCAGCTGGTCCTGAGGCTCTGTCCACAGACAGGTTCCCCCTCTGCTCTGCCTCAGGACCAGCCTGACAACATATCAATTAGACTCAACCAGATTATAACACATCAGAAACAAACCTACCTCACCCATTGGAACACTAAAACACAAACACAGAGCAAAATGCAGTGTTATCTGGCCCTAAACAGACAGTACACTGTGGCCCCCTACCTGACCACAGTGACTGATATTAGACACAGAGTGATGTTGACAAAGTACAGACTGAGCGCTCACAGCCTGGCCATCGAGACAGGCAGATATAAGAAAACATGGCTGCCCAAAGAGGAGCGGCTGTGCCAGCAGTGTGGAGAAGCTGCTGTAGAGAAAGAGCAGCACTTCCTCCTTCACTGCCCCAAGTTTAAAAATGTCCGCAAAACATATTTGAACAAATTCGGCCAAAAACATCCACATTTTAGAAGCTCCCCTGGGAGAGCGTTAAGAGAGCTCCGTCCTCGCAGGACAGTTTATTTCGGCTTGCCACAACATTAGGACATAATACACCAGGTCTCACTGTTTCATTTAGTTTTGTTGTAATCATCTGTATGTTATGTTGTTATATGTTGAATATTTTTTACTTATTAATTTGATGATGTGCTTTGGCAATATTGTACACTACTGTAACTTTCATGCCAATAAAGCCAATTTGAATTGAATTGAATTGAATTGAGAGAGATATATAGAGGGTGTGTGATGGATAGAGAGAGATATAGGGAGAGATAGAGCAGTTAGGTTCACGTCTTCATGTTGTGATCTGTCAGTGTTGACAGGGCTGAGCGGAGCAAACATGCATCTCCCTTGTCCCCTTGGTCAGTTTCCATGGTAACACTATTTCTTGAAATACACTGTATAGTTCATCCTAGTGGCAAAGACTGTATTCCTACTAGGCAGTCAACATAAATACTGCTCAAATGGAATGTGTTTAAAAAAAGTACAAGCACTGATAATGTTTTTCATATGGACTTATATGCAACAGTGGGGCATCATTTTACAGTCTCTCTCTCTCTCTCTCTCTCTCTCTCTCTCTCTCTCTCTCTCTCTCTCTCTCTCTCATGGAGGTAAATTTGGTGCATAACTAATTCCTACATCTTTTTTTTTTTCAAGATTATTTTCTTTATTCGATAGTACAGAGTTGAGATGGGGGGACAGAGAAAGACAGAGGGGGGATGACCTGCAGTAAAGGTCCACAAGTTGGATTTGAACCGTGAACACTGCAACATAGGCCGGAGCCAATATGGTACGCACTCTATCCACTACACCACCGGAGCGCCCACTAATTTGTACTTCTAGGAATAAGTCACACGTTTATCAGGTTGGAAACTTTGATACGGGTGTGTAAATGTGTTTTGAATCATATTTTCCCAAATTTGCTGCAAAAAAGAATATTCTGCGTATGATTTTCAGAATTTGTGATTCATAGAATAGAATGTGGGCACATGGGATTGAGTATATGAGAAGTAAGTAAGTAAGCTTTATTTATATAGCGCCCCTCACAGACCAGGGTCACAAGGCGCTTCACAATACACATTTTTTATACATGCACTCAAACACCGATGGCAGTAGCTGCCAAGCAAGGCGCTGTCTGAACCATCAGGAGCAATTTGGGGTTCAGTGTCTTGCCCAGGGACACTTCGACATGTGGGTAGGCGGGAATCGAACCTCCGACCCTGCACTCCAGAGGCAGACTCCCTACCCACTTCGCCACTGCCGCCCGAAGGTGTTGCTCTAGTGTTTTTGTTTTCGGGAGAGGGGGAAAATGTACATGTTTGCAACTCCTAAACCATAAAAATATATAATAATATACAACATACATATTAAAATGTTTAGGATGCTGTAAATGTGAACACAAGTACATATCAGATTATATGGTATTTTTGCTCCTATACAATAAAGTATAAAAAAACTAAATAATCGATGGCGGATAACATCTAAACTGGACTTTTCTTCAAAAAGATAAAACTTTACAAACAATTGCAATGACCGAGCAAACTATCTCCTGTCATTTATCATTGCTTTTGAATTGACTGTAGTCCAACGGAGCAAATTGGTCTCTCTCTTCTTAAGGGTCTGAGGTTAGAGCCAAAATTTACCCAGGAGTCACATTATACGCTCCAGTACAATTTGTTTCTGGGACTGGGCCGTACTGCCCTATAACAAACAAACAGTTCATAGGCCACGATAACAAACGCTAGAGTTGTTGTTTAGAATAATCATTTCCATGAGTTTGTATTTAGGAAACACATGAGTGAACCCAAGGCCAGTGAGTTGAAGCTGTGGCTGAGTTGGAGGAGAAGGGGAGCCCCTGGTGGTCGGAGATGAAACAGCAGCAACTGGCTCCACACAGCCTTTCTGTTTAGAATGTTTTACCTGGAGATACCTGAAGTCTTCTGGAAGTCTATTGTGTGGTCAGATTTGTCCAAAATGTAACTGTTTGGTCATAAACAAAACCGCCATGTCACCAAGAGAACCTTCTCCCAAGTGAAAAATGGTGGTGGCAAATGGTCTGTAAACTTCAGTTGTAATGTTAGGGTTGGCTTTTACCCGAAAAATCACTTTCCTGGCTCCACAAAGCCTTCTGTTTAGAACATGTTCAATCAAAGGCAGTTGTGGAACTCTGATCCTTTAACATAGTAAAAATACTATTACAACTATTTTAGAATAATCCTTTTTAAGCTTTTTATTGCATACAATGTGTACATACAGGGATGTGATTTACATCAAGTTACATCAATGCCTCAAGACTTGAGGCATTGGTGGATGATGGCATCTTTATTATCTAGCTCCTGGCCCTTGAAGGCCACCATAGCTTCTGTAAATTCTTAATCTAAAATTTAAAAAATAAATAAAAACAATTTTAATCTAAAAAGGACATGTAACTAGCTGTTACATTTCGTTGATAAAGTATGCTTTCAGAATTGGAAAAGTTGCACACAATTGGTTTTTCTTGGGTCCTATGCATATTCCAATCAATCCCCACTTAGACGTGTCCACAAGCTGAACACAATCTGTCTACTCGGCGTTGTCTGCTGTTGAAGTCTAAATTGATTGATTGAAGCCGTCAGCCGTTCCACTCAGTCTGCTACAGGAAGACTTGGCGAGCTCACACACTGTACAGTGAAATGCAATCCTGTGATTGACTGTTAAAGGCCTATTGCAGAGTCTAGACAGTGTAGACAGGCAGACCCATATCCATTAATACAGTCTGGAGATCACACTGTCTGTCCGTCTGTCTGTCTGTCTGCCTTGTTCAGACCCAGTGATTAAACACTAGTTAGTATTGGAGAGGCTATCCTTTGGCAATGGACTTAATCCAGCATTAAAGGTGGAGTCAGCAATTCAAAATCAGTAAATATTGCCTCCCCATCCGCTAACTGTCCGTACCGTGTGTGCACTGAAGAAAATTCTGGTTTTAATAAACAGTTTAGGCTCTGTAAATGGGTATGTTTATAGCTGTGATGGGACCCCTGTGTTTACAGAGCCTAGGCTGTGTACATCGGATATTTTTCAGCACACACACAGTACTGACAGGTGTTTTGCCTGCAGTGTCTAGCCTTAAACAGCCAACAATCTCCAGCTAAAGCTCGTCATAGGTGTTGCTGTAATTGCCTGGGAAGCGTGTCAGCAGCTCCAAATGGGTCTTTCCAAAGCCAAGGGTGCTGCCATCAGTTATAGTGATGGATGGTGGCGAGAAAAAAGGCTAAAAACACACACACACACGTAGCTAAACACACACACACACACACTCACACATACACACACTCACACATACACACACACACACACACACACACACACACACACACACACACACATAGCTAAACCACACACACACACACACACACACACACACACACACACATAGCTAAACGCACACACACACACACACACACACACACACACACACACACACACACACACACACACACACACACACAGAGCAACTCCAACCTTAACTGTCCACTGTTTGATGCTGCTGGCCTTCATAACACCTTTGACAGAAGTACGAATTCACTTTCATTTGCCATTGGGGACTTTATCTACTCTGCTCATGTTAGCTTTGTACAAATGATTGGCAAATGTTTTTTCTGTGTGTTGATTGGCTGTGTGAATTTTACCGGTGACCTCCGTCAGTCATTTAAATGAACACCGGTCACGTCCAATGCCATACACACACAGAAAGACACACTATACACACACACACACACACACTCACCATTAGCCATCAAACACGTACCTGTGCGGTTGCCAAGGGAGATTATCATGTCAACAGTTGACCGTGAGAGTTTTGAAAAGCCAGTATTAATGTTTAACTTGCTACACTTTTGCGTGGTGTGTGTGTGTGTCTGTGTGTGTCTGTGTGTGTCTGTATGCATATGACACATGAGGTAGTATTGGAGGAAGTTTTCATGCATTGTATTTTCTCCCTCCGGAATGTGTACACAGTGTAGACAGATTGATTTATGCCTCCACTGTGTCTACATGTCCTTCAGCTGGATGACTTACACAGAGTGACACTGTTTTAGCGTGTGTGTGTGTGTGTGTGTGTGCGTGTGTGTGCGTGTGTGTGTGTGTGTGTGTGTGTTTAAGCTCAACCTGGATTTTCGTTCTCACACACACCTCATTGCTCGGTTTTTCCAACTTTTTCATCTGTCTACCTCTTGTGAAGCATACTAAGTGACCTTAACTGACCTTTCACTAAACCGTGTCTGTTTGCGTCAGAATAATTTTCCTATGCAAGCATTATCCCAACATAATTTTAATTTTTTTTTTAACCTGGACACCTGTATTCTTTGATATTCAAAATAAAAAAAAGACATAAACAAAATGTGTTCAGTAAACATTGGATATTAATATGTTGACAAATGTATTTTTATTCTTTTTAAGAGACTCAACTGTACATAATAAGTTAGATAGTGTTAGACAGTTGGACAAACATTTCTGAAAAAAATTAAATACAAAAAAAAATGGTGTTAATGTTAGTTATCAACTGGCAAAGTTCCATGATGATATCTTTACGTACTTTTTTAGAACCCATTCATCTGTACAGTCTCGCCTTCACCTAAATTGCATCACATTTTTACATGTAGACCTGTGTTATGTTATTATCACAGCTGTGAATGGTCTCACTGTATTAAAATATACATCACATCCTTTCTTGAAGTGTGTCTGTCTGTCTGTCTGTCTGTCTGTCTGTCTGTCTGTCTGTCTGTCTGTCTGTCTGTCTGTCTGAGTAAAACGTTTAAATTGTTGCATTTTCCTTTTGTATTCCAGTTCAGTTTGACGGTGTGGACCAAAAGTCTCGTATGTCTCCGACTAAGGACGGTAAAGTGCGTCCGCTGCAGAGGCATTCCAGTGGCTGTCTGGTCAACACCAAGATGACATCAATGGAACACTGTGGCTCATCGCTAGGGGAACGCATTGACCCAACCATGCCCCTGGAAAGCCAGTTGTGAGTTGGATATTGTAATTTTTTTATTTTTATTTTATTTTTATTTTTTTAAGTTAATTTTTTTTTGCTATCTTGGCGTTGCTTTTCTTGTCACTGCATTTTATTTCATTTTTTTCTCAAATTCCTGACTACCTTTAACACTACTATACGGAAAAATTATAAAAAACAAATACCAGTAATTATACCAAAACCTTTACACATATAGGCTGCTATTTACAATATATGCAAACATGTATGTATCTACACACATTAAAATAGGGAGAAGTAAGAAACAAAGCTACGTATTATTTCAAATTAGAAACGAGAGCAGGTTGTTTGAATACGTTATTTCATATCCTTATTTTTTTATTTTTTTAACCTTTATTTATACTCTATCAACAAAACAACAATACAAAACTCAATATACGGTACAAATACACAACAAGCTGGTAAAGATAAACATTTTAGACAAAGGTGACTAGAAATAGAATTACATTGGTAAGTACAATATAGCCATTGTTATATTGTATGCTAATTATTCCCATTCTAAACCCTGTCTGTCTTATTGTCCCTACTGTAGCTGGTACCACGGAGCCATCAGCCGGACAGACGCAGAGTCTCTCCTCAGGTTGTGTAAGGAAGCAAGTTACCTGGTCAGGAACAGTGAAACAAGCAAGAACGACTACTCACTCTCTCTCAAGTAAGGACACCACTCAATCACCATTATTATTTTCACTCCACGGTTCCCTTTATTATGTTATGTGACTAGGACAAAGTCAACTGATGTGATGCATCCTTCTGTCTCTTTTTCACTCACTTTCTGAACCAATTTTGTCCACATTTTGCCACTAGAATCATCAAAAAACTGAAATGTCCTTGTTGCTTTAAGTGTAAAGGAGTATTTGCAATGGGCATTACTGTCTGTACACATGCATGTATTAGCTACAAATGCTTACTGTTGGGGTACACATAGTGGACAAATCAAAATGTCTTGCTCACAAAGGTCTCTGTATACCTGTCTCCCTGTCTTCTGCTGACTTGGTCTTTTTCAATATGATAATCAGTTTCACCTCTGACCCCTCTCTCCCACCTTCATTCTGCCTGTCCCGTGGATTTCAACCCATTTCTGCTGATGTGCCAAAAACTCACTATACCTGCTGCCATTCATAAGCAACCCCTGACCCCCTCCACACACACACACACACACACACACACACACACACACACACTGTGCCCAGCAGTTGGTCCAGAGGAGAATTCTGATTGGTTTGTTCCGGTCTGACATTTGATAAAGGTGACTTTCACCGCACTACAGTCATATCCCATTGTTTTGATACAAACGTGCGTCTTTGCTGGGCTTGGTTCAAGGATGTTCACTACCAGATGATGTGAGTAGCATATACACAATAGATGCATCACATTCAGGGTCCACTCTTTGCTTTTACTACAGACCAGATTAACAAGGAGAATGTTATTGTATGTCCTTTAGAGCTAGAAGAAGCTAGAGGAAATTGTGTTTTAGTTCCAAACTTCTCGTACTTTTTATTTTATTCAAATACATGAATGTGTCAGCCGGTTGTTTTGACTTCCGTATTGCAAAGAGTAACGGAACAATGTCACCATCAAGGCTGACAAACTTGACTTCTGCACACCAATTGAATTTGGTTAGATTGTTTGTATTGTGTATTGGAATGGCTTGGAGTGGTAGGACATACCACATTGTAAATACCAATCTCAACCCCATCAGTGTCTTTCCTAGTCATACATGTGCAGTCCCCCTCTCTTACCATAGTCAAACTCCCGTACTACAAAGCCATCAACCTTTTAATCTCAGTATCTCTGTTGACAAATGCTCTTTTCACATACCCTTTATACACAGCACATACTATATATAGAGGCATACTCAACCATATGACATTTAGAAAAAAAAATACATGACCTTCAAATGATAAGGAATCTTTAATATGCTCAGAGACATTGGTTAGCCTTTGTTAATACGGCATATGGCAACATTTTCCTAGGGGCTTATATACAGCTCGATTTAAGCAATGCAGCTCAGGGTTCACAAACTATTACACATACAAAAGTTGGCAAATAATTGTTTTATCTGTAAATAAAAATGTGGAATTGATTAAAAAAAATCATCTGTTATTTCATACAACAAATACTGGTATTGATAAAAATGAATTAATAACGGTTAAAATAAATAAAATTCCAAAAGGCTCAAGGGGTTCACATACTTTCAAGCAGCACTGTATCTTTACAAGGAAAACACGTAATGCTTTTTTCCACTGCTCCACTTCTCCCCATGCTACTACAGCTGACTGCCTGTCTCAGTGACTGATCATGTGCTTACGCTTGTGTGACCACTGCTTTTCTCTTGCCTTAACCGATTGACAAAACAGCCCTCAACTCACTGGGCTAACTGCTGGGCTGCCAACCGGCTACACTGGCATTCTTTATTTTATTTTAATTTTTTATTTTTTTGGGGGGCACTTTCAAGCTTAATTTGACAGTACAGAGTTGAAATGGGGAGACAGACAGAGAGAGAGAGGGGGGATGACCTGCAGTAAAGGTCTACGGGTCGGATTTAAACCCGCGACCACTGCAAACGAAGGCCAGAGCCAATATGGGACGTGCTCTATCCACTACGCCACCGGAGCGTGAAGAAGTTGATTAAGCCTACCAGTTCCACAAAACTCTCCTTCCATCTTTATATAATGGTGAAACGGAGATAAACTAATGCTATGGGTTCCCCCCCCCCCCGCAAATTTAATTGTTGACCATGTTCAACGTGCTGAAAGTTATTAGGATGAATAAATATATTTTTTAATATTCAAAAATTCAACACCATAATGAGAGCATGTTATTTAATCCTAAATTACTTAACTGAGATTGATTGGTGGACTAAATAATATGTTTTAACCTTGGTCCAGTAATGGCTGGTTCACACACACACAAAGCCACACACACACACACACACACACACACACACACACACACACACACACACACACACACACACACACAAGCTGTCCAGTCTATAAACTGCACTATTAGAGCGGATAATGAGGGAGGACAGTTTGGAAAGTTTTTTTAATATTTACTAACTCTGATCTTCAGGTAGAAAATAAGCTTTACTTATGTTACTTTATTGCCTATATTATTTATGCCAATTAATTTAAAGATTATGTTTCAAGCTGTATTAGATAGTACAGAGTTGAGAGAGAGAGAGAGGGAGAGAGCGAGAGAGAGTGGGGGGGGGGGGTGACCTGCAGTAAAGGCCCACAGGTCAGATTTGAACCCACAACCACTGCAAACAAAGGCCAGAGCCAATATGGTACACGCTCTATCCACTACGCCACTGATGCCAATTCATTTAGACAGTCTCTGACCTGTTGTTTTCAAGAACCGGAGGCAACTCATTGAAGGACAAAACTACTTATAATGGCTGTTTGTCAAACTGCAGAAATCGAAAAATGTTGAACTCAATTGGTAAAGAAAAGTTGTTTTAATCTCTTTGACTTGGTAGGAACTGTAGCATAGTGTTGCCTGGACCATCAGAAAATAATCTCCTTCCCCTGACCAAGCTTTAGCAGAATGGGATTGAGGGATGCCTTGGTGGGCCCAAGCAGACACACAGTCTGCCTAAGCCTTGGGCGGCCGTCACAGTTGATAAGGTTGTCATTGATGTGAGCAGAAGTCAAAGTGATTGAAAAAAGAAGCCGCTAAAATGAAAGTTTGGAAGCACAGACAGACCTCCATGATGGAAGGTGGCTGTTGGTCCTTTGTTTGATCTGTCTTATAAGTAAAAATGTTTGTTCACGGACGTATTCGAGTTGGTTACTTTTAAAGTTGTCTTAAGGCCTTTGCACACCCGGAGCGTTTTATTCGTGCAAGTAATCCGTTAATTAACGAACGTACACAGAGTCAATACAAGCTTCCACACCAGCGCCGTCATTTTGCACCGCAAATTCGCGTTTTTTATTTTTTCGAACTGAGTTCGATTTTTCTGGGACGTCGCTTCTTAAAGTGAGACGCGACAAAATTCACAAACGTGGCGTTTATTCGCGTCGCGCCCGGTGTGCAAAGGCCTTTAGAGTGGAGGGATGTACTCTAATGTAAACACTAACATTTTAAATAGTTGAGTTGCTTGTTCTGTGTTATAAGTGAAAATGCTTGTTTAGTTGTGTATTTAAATTGGTTTGATTTATTTTTTTGTCTTGGACTGGAAGGACCTACTATATTGTAAAAACTTAAATTTCAAATGGTTGACAATAGCTGACAGGGAACACACCTGCTGTAAGAGAAAGTGGGCGAAAGTATTAATATAGACAATGTATCTTGAAGTGTGTGTGTGTGTGTGTCTGTCTCTCTGTGGACATTCACTTGTATATGTGTAACCCATGGGAATTACTGGTGCCCCACAATGCAACAGTGCATTAAGGGTTAACCGTTAAACCATTCTCTCTCTCCTGCTGCTATTGGAAATTAAACCCAAGGTGAAGATCCTCCATGTTTGAGGTTTGCTGAAAAATGTATAAAGTCATGAGGTGGAACGTGTGTGTGTTGAATTATTGATAAAGACAGACGTCGCTGAGACCCTTCCAGCCTCAAGAGGGGGATTCCATTTTGTGTCTGTTTTGCCCTCCTTTAACCCATCCATTCTGTTCAGTTGACCCGCTACCTCAACCATCATTTATTCACTCTTTCTCTCTCTGTCCCTGTGGAATGAAATGCTTTTGAGGTGTTGGATACATGTTTAACCCCTTCACGAGCGCCTAAGGATATAGTGGCATTCTTGTTTCTAACTTCACAGGAGAGCTTTGCACAGAATCAGAATTACTTCATTACAAAAAGTGCAAATAAATTGGGGTAGAAGCTCTCATATTACCGTAAGTACCCTTCTTTAAAAAAAAAAAAAAAAAAAAACTATTAGGTTACATTTTTTCTAAAACAAATACATACATCAGACTATTTCAGTCAACCATTTGTAGAGGTCAGGTTGGTATGATTCATTGCAATGAGTTTGCAGGTGTTCAATTGTGCCAGTAAGTACAATAACATTTATGTTTAGGGAACACATTTGAAATCCTATATCTGGTCCACACAAGATAAATGACACTCTAAAACACAACAGCAATATTCAATCTTCCTTTTTGTATTCAATCTAATCCACATAGATTGGAGTATACATGACAGATTGTGTTTCTTGAAACTTCTGATCCGGCATCACCCCACTTACAACACCATGTCTGCATTACAATAGGGTTCATCCCAGGTGGACCTAAGAAATAATACGCATTCTGGATATATCTGATGTCATGGTAAAGCTTAAACATGTCACCGCTGTAGCCAAGGTATTATTATCTTTCTGGCTTAAGATTTTGCCTTTTTCCGGTGCCATATATTCATAACAAACGGAGAGGGCATCTTTCACAGAGCAAAAAAAAACAACAATCCAATATGCTGCAGCCGGTAGAGATAAGCGGTGATGTCTGTCAGGGCTGTTCCTGCTCTACAGACAGCCAGGGTTCAAATCAAAGTCATGAAACCTCAATAAACCGGACGGCATGGCAGAGCTTTCCCTAGCGAGATTAAGCTCACAAGCACAAGGGGATATGATAATGCTATAAAGGCCTGTCTATTGAAAAAAAAAAAAAAGAATTGTAAAGATAGCCCCATATTCATTTTGAGAGCAGTTGTATTGTGTATTACTGTTGTCCAGGTTTATGTCTCTGCAGGTCTGTAATATAATAAAGTCAAAATTATTTCTACAGCACATTTACAAACCAACATCACTTGACCAAACCGATGTACAAGATACAATACAAAACAACATATAAGAAGAAAAAAAAGTTAGGAGAAAAAAAGTTAGAAAAAAACAGTTAGGATTGTCAAAGTCTCAATTTATGTTAAAGGCCAATGCAAAACAAAGTGAAATTTCAGCAACTTGTTAAACTGTTCAACTTTACAGGGATCCAGGTTCCATTCATTCACACACTGTCATACTGATAAGAATCCCCCTTCCGAACACAGGCTCAGAAATCAGTGAAAAATGAGGCTATTGATGTGTTGGTCTTTTTAAGTGTGGCTGTGTGTAAACCTAACGCCCATCAAACCACTTTGAGGCATAGACATTCATCAAATGCACTTTGCAGGAAGGGGGTTTTATTATACTGGTGGATGGGGGATTTGTAGAGATTTATTTCAAGGTTCATCCAGCTTTTTGAAGAGTGAATACAAATAATTGTGTCAAGCTTAAAAGCCCCTGTAACTGTAAACCCACATCCACAAAATCCTTCTCACTATGTAATCTGGGGAGTTTTGTTGCATGATAGTAAAGCATCTGAAAAGAGTTAGGGCATATGTATCAATCCAATTGAAAGATATTGTCTTTTCAAGTTTGATAACAATTTGGTTTTAGATATAGGCTATGGGCTATGCTCTGGTTCTTATGACACAATATGTTCCCAGAGACTTTAAATTCAAGGGATTTTCAAACTTTTCCGACTCTTTATGAACCCTGAAATGTGTCTTTCTCTGCTTAATTCATGATGAACTAGTTAATGACGCGCTCTGATGTCTAGACTAGAGGAGTCTGATACTTGTGTTTACTTTAACTTCACAGCCATAGCAAGCCTGCAGCTCCCTACCACAGCTTGCCTTTAACAAATTTATAAAAAATGTTTTCATATATTTGAAATAATCTACATCATCTGCTATGTAGGGTAAACTTCATAGATTACTGTATGTCTTTTTATCTTATGGAAGAAAAATTCTTGATCTCATCTTGTTTAAAAAAATGCACAATCTCAAAGGAGGCAACCCACCCAATTATAAGTATGTTTATTCTTTTGTATGGATTGTCCCTGATTTGAACCCTGTGCATTCTTAGCGCATTTTTTTTCTATCTACTTGAGTGTTATCTATGTGCCGCGGTCCTGTGTGTGTGTGTGTGTGTGTGTGTGTGTGTGTGTGTGTGTGTGTGTGTGTGTGTGTGTGTGTGTGTGTGTGTGTGTGTGTGTCAGGGAGAGAACACATCCACAGTGCAGGCTTTACACATGCAATTACCAGATAAGTAAGGCATGGATTTGTCTTATGTTTGAAGGCGCCTACAGCACTGTCTTTGGTTCACTGTGTGTGTGTGTGTGTGTGTGTGTGTGTGTGTTTGTGTGCACATCTCAAATAATGAGCACATCCACAAATATATGCATTCAGTGCAGTTGTGTGATACATTCGGTGACCCCACAAATATGGATTGTGTTCTTTTAAGCGGCTTCATCTTCATATGTCTGTCTAAGTATTCATGAATTATATTATCAGTTATATAAACAAGTGTACATTGGAAATTGGAGCATTGCATGTGGGGATTTCAAATCTCCTTAACACACTTAACCAACCTGTTTGTACTGTGTCAAAACATACAAGTGTGCTTATGTCTGATCTGTGTAGGGATATAACTTCATGGTTCTGTTTACGAAATAAAAGAAGACAAGAAAAAACTTTATTGTTTGTCACACATGAAACAAATTTGTCCGTGACATGGTATGCCACAAAATGACACAAAAAATACATACAGCTCTGGAAAAAAATAAGAGACCACTCCAAATGTTCAGTGTCTCTCGTTTTACTATTTAGAGGCATACTGTATGTATGAGTAGAATGAACGTTTTTATTTTATGATATAAACTACTGACAAAAATATTTCCACCAAATTCCAACACATCATTAAGAGCATTTCCATTAGGTAATGTAGAGATGAAGATTGCAGAAAAATCCAGACTGGTCTCTTAATTTTTTCCGGAGCTATATATACACTAATCCTGCATGTGACCGAATGTATCACACAACTGTATTGAATGTATGAATATATTTGTGTGCACACACACACACACACACACACACACACACACACACACACACACACACACACACACACACACACACACACACACACACACACACACACACACACACACACACACACACACACACACACACAGTCTTAGACACAAAGTGCAGAATGCTTAGTGCAGATAACAGTCACTGGCCCCGGGAGTCAGTGGCTCTGCTGCTCCATGCTTATACCTGATGTGTTTGGCTGCTTGACACAGACAGGCTTAAAGAGAAAAGGGAACACTTAGGAGATGTGTGTGTACGTGTGTGTGCACTTAAGTTATGCACTTTGATGAAAAAAGTCGAAATGTTGAGAGTAAACTCAACAGTTATCAACTGCTGCAAGGTTAAAACGATGTTGACATATTCGTTAAGCTAAATGTTATCAAAACACAAATGATGAATCGTTCGTAAGGCAGAAAATGGGCTACAACCTAATTCTTACCGAAACCAGATGTTCTATAAGCCTATAAGACTAATAACTGTGCTGCACTGTATCAGAGTGAAGTTATTGAATATTTGTCTCTTTCGGTGTTGCCCTTTGTAGACGGTCCCTGTGCAATTTAGTAATGCTATTAGTGTAGCTTAGAGGACGTCTGGTTTCAAAAATGAGGTTGTAGCCCATTGTCTGCCTAGCCTGGTGCTACCAGACCATCGTACTTCATTTCATTTGTACAGAAGGTCTGGCAGTGCTGTAATTGGCAAACGTTCACTCATGGAGGCGGGTGTCTGTTAAAGTTTAAAACTATTGGATCTGCCCAGTGCCACTCTGGATTAGCCAACCAATCGCATAACGTTTGGTCGTCACGTGTGTCATGAGCCGGCTTCTGGCAACTGAAACTGGAGCGCGACTTCGACGTCATTGTTCTCAGCCACTCGCTCTGTTCGCTGATTGGACCGGCTGTCGAATCTCCAGCAAAACTGGGAAATGGGCTGTACACCCAGACTGACTACTGAAGGGAAAATAAAATTTGGCCGGAAGTAGGCGGGCGGGCGGGCAGGGGGGCGGAGCCAGGCTATTGTCTGCCCTTATGCCAATAGAAAAGATACATTGTTTGCGTTTTAATAATGTTTTACTTATGAGTTATTGATCAAATAATTTTGAAGTACGAGTATATATTTGTCAATATCTTTCCAACTCTACTAGTGTCATGAACAGTGGCATTTATTATTGAAATTTCCACTTTTTTTTTAATCAATGTGATTTTATTTTTGTTCCCTTTGCCCTAATATTCTTCTGTATTTTTTTTTATCTACCAAATAACTTTGTTGTCCTCCTTCTATTCTCCTTTTTAAGTATTTAGTTTTTAAGTATTTATTTAGCAGTACATTGATTAGCAAATTATAATAACACATAATGTAGACCACCCACCAACCCAATCCCCATCAACTTTACCTTTTCCTTTTGTTTGTTTACTGTCGTGCTCCTATGTAAAGCGATTTGATTTGCGAGAAAAGCGCTATATATATTGAATATATTATTATTATTATTATTATTATTATTATTATTATTATTATAAAGTAGAATACGTGGGGGTTTTGTTAGCTTCAAATAACTGATGTGCATTATGTTGATGACAGTCCATAATGACTAAAGTGCAGCCAGTGAGTGCATAGTATTTCAAGACTTTCCGGCAATCATAACTTGCCCTGAGCATTAGCCGCTGATTGAAAAAAAGCTATTATGCTAATGTATTTTCGTAAAAGGCAAATTAGCAAAACAGTACATTTACATAAGGACATATAGGCCTAGTATAGGGACCATTAACATTGTCCCATTCCTTAGCTCTAAAACCCACTGTTGCATCACTTAACTCCTAAACAAAGTATTTTTTTTTCTATTTTTAATGCTGGAGATTACTGGCATGCTGTTGAAATGTATTGATCGGAAAAGGCTCCTATACGAACGAGGGAGCTTTTAATTTGTCGTCTATTTATTGCTGTAGCTTATAAGTGATTCATCCAGGGGGTTCATTAGACTGATCCTTATGCTCTATATGTGTAACCCAGCACCTTAAAGCAACCCCGGACGGCTTTTAGTCTCTCAGTCCCTTTCCCCCACAGACACATCCAGAGTTATCAGAGGTAATCCAGCTCTCACTGTGTTGGCACGAACTGTGGGGAGAGAGAGAGAGAGAGAGAGAGAGAGAGAGAGAGAGAGACTACTGCAGAGAGAATGAGAAAAGAGCTGTCAACGAGCGCAGGAGGGAGTTTAAATATATACAGCTCCGAAAAAAAATTAAGAGACCACTGCAAATGTTCAGTGTCTCTCGTTTCACTATTTGTTTAAGTAGAATAAACATTTCGGTGTTATTCTACAAACTACTGACATTTATACCAAATTCCAATACCTTTTTGACATTAAGAGCATTTTTAATAAGTTGTAGAGATGAAGATTAGAGAAAAATCCATAATTTATCAAGGTGTCCTGTCAAAAAATCAGTTTTATAATGGACTATGAGGCAAATGCTACTTTTCTCAGGGATGTTTTTGCTGCAGTAACACGAGTGACCACTTTACCAGATTACGCCTTAACATTAAATGTAATTCATGCATCTAACAACATGTTTTCTTTCCTCTCCCTGCCCCCCCCCCCCAGGAGCAGCCAGGGCTTCATGCACATGAAACTGTCCCGTACAAAGGAGAACGAGTACATCCTGGGTCAGAACAGCTGCCCCTTCGACAGCGTGCCCGAGATCATCCACTTCTACTCCAGCCGCAAGCTGCCCATCAAGGGGGCCGAGCACATGTCCCTGCTGTACCCCGTGGCCATCAGGACACTATAGTGCTGGCCTCTGTCTGTCTGTCTGTCTGTGTGTGTGTATGTGGCCCCTGGAATCCTTCCTGGGTCAACCTGTAGACCCCTGGAATCCTCCCTGGGTCAACCTGTAGGCCCCTGCAGTACTCACCGGGTCAACCCACTTCCTCCCCAGATGGGCCTCTTGGGAAAATGAACTAGTTGGCTCCATTAAAACATAAACTGCTGAACCCCTAAACTCAACCTCATTGGCCGAAACAGATTCCAGAACTGTTTTGAAAGGCCTACTGCATTCTATTGTATACGTTCTGCGGACTCAAATGTTGCAGAAGTGGATTGTTTTTATTTTTACATTTTATTTTATTTATGACACGTACAGTACAACACCCTCGTCATGACATCATCACAGACTGACTGATCTGATTGACATTTCATTTCTCGATTCGTGAGCTGATTTTCTTTTTTCCCCTTAGCACTTAACACTCAAAGAAAAAAAATATTAAAGGTACAACATTGTAACGTTTTATCACTGGGGTGTGTTACCTGTTTATCGTAAAAGAAAGTTGTAGCTTTTCCCGCAGAGTGCGTAAAATGTGTATGAACAATTTTTCCTTTTTTTTTTTTTTTTTTTTTTTTTTACATTTGGTCAGGCGCTGTTGCTACTGTAATTGTTTTTGATGGGGACTTGAAGATTGTAAAAGCCGTGTGTTAAGAGGGATAGCGACATTTTACGAGGCATATTGGGGGTGTATAATATTGTGCACATGGGCTTCGTTCAGTGATAATAAACGTGCTCTTGTGTGAATGGTGTGTGTGTTCCCTTTAGCTGTGTTGGGAAAAAAAACAAGCGCGCCTATGATCTCTCTATCTTGTCATAGCACATACTGTATGCTATCCATCACACAGTGGCTGTATCACAACCAATGACAGTGTAAGTACTGCGGTTGCTGAGACAGGGCAGGAGTATATAGCATGATGGATGGGTCGACCTCTTTTCTGACACACTTACAATGGGCTAAAGGGCTTGGAGACCGTAGCCTTGTCCCAAGTGGCCCAAATTAGCCTTCGAGTGACCCTCTACTTAGAACGGCTTTGCATCAGGAGAATGAAATATGCCTGCATTGTCTACCTCAGAAAAAAAGAAATCAATTTCGTTCGTCCCATCTTCGGATCAATAGGTACAATGGGGGTTTGCGGGCGGACGATCGATCGATGTGCCCCTCCCCCTTTCCCCTTCGACTTTCCCAATTCCCTTACGCAATTGCGTCATCGTTTTTTTTTAGGAATATGTTTTTCAAATTGAGTTAAAGGTGCACTGTGCTTATGCCCTGTGTTTATGGGGAGGGGGATTTTGTTTGCATTTGCAGAGCCTGCAGTTAGTAGACAAAGCATAGTTACTGCACATGTAATCGTTAGCATTGAATAAGTGCATCATAAATCAAAAGTCAATTATTTCGAGACACCTAGAATCAAATGTAAGACTAGAATGTGTGTTTCAACCAAACTGTGGGCCCTGCGAAAACAGCTGCTTTTCATGAAGCTTTATAACATCAAACAATATTCCATGGATCCAATTTTCCCTGTGTGTTTATTGAGTCTTGCAAATATGTCTTAGAACATGTCTCCCACACACCCAAAGTTACACAGTGCACCTTTAATCCAAGCTTCTTTTGTTTTATAAAGAAAACAGGCATTTATTTTATTTTTTCAGATCAGCAATTGTATGTATAGTCACTAATATGATACTGTGTGATGTCAGTAAACACAATGTTTTGGTTAATGCCTTATACAAATGCATGGGTCAAAATCAGTCCGCTTAGATCAACTGATTTTTTAACAATTTCTGCTTTTGACGATTGTTCTTTGTGAGTGTAATTTATTCTGGGGTGATTATAACTGATGTGTTGCTCCGTAGTGACCCACACACACACACACACACACACACACACACACACACACACACACACACACACACACACACACACACACACACACACACACACACACACACACACACACACACACACACACACACACACACACACACACACACACACACACACACACACACCCATGGCCCTCATTGTAAGTGATTGATTGTGTATTTTGGGACCTACTCCGGCCTCTTTACCTGTGGTGCTTTCAAGTACATATTTTTCTGTTGTTACAAATTTCTGCTGATTGCACGTTTGCCTCGGCGGCCTGACTATGGAACTCAACGTCTCCTAAGCAACGGGATTGTCAAGACGATCGCATTCTGGCAAAACCACCCCCCTCCCCCCAAAAACACACACACACACACACACACACACACACACACACACACACACACCACACCCACCCGACCCTGGAGCAATCACAACGCAGCCTGTTTGAACTGGATACACACCTATACCTTCAACCTGTCATGCCTCCACTTTGCAGTAGAATCTCTCTATCATCTTCCCTTTACTACCAGATGTGCATACGCGTGTGTGTGTGTGTGTGTGTGTGTGTGTGTGTGTGTGTGTGTGTGTGTGTGTGTGTGTGTGTGTGTGTGAGTGTGAGTATGAATGTGTTAAAGATGTTCATGTAGGGCCTACAGTATAAGTATATGCATATGAATGTGTGCACAGACTTCCTGAATTTTAGTGATTTTTTTTTTTTACGCTGCTGGCACTAACTGCACTGGAGAAATTAGAAAGTCAGGACCACTCAAACTTTCAAGGCGATGCTTTTCACTAGATTTTGTAGGTTTTGGGTCACCTAGAACTCTTATATTTATAGAAAAACGTCCTACATTAAAGCCAACTGATTAGCTTTTGTTGAGAGAATGTTACTTCAAGTTTTCAGTTCTAAATACAACTTAGAATTTTTTTGTTCAGAAAGTTTGACTCAACATTTTAACCGACTTGGTTTTGTTTGTTCTGTTTGTCAGATAATCCGTTGCAGAAAGTGTTATTGTCTGAAAATCTTAATACGTAGAACACCAACATTTGACATTTTTTCCAAATATGAAAGATACATTTTCACTCCATACAAATAAGTTATCCCAAAAAAAGGACAATTAGTTGGCTCAAACGTTGTCAGTTTTCCGAAAATCTTTAACAGTGTAAGTTGGCCTCTAAATCTACTGAAGACAGTCGCCTTGACCATGTTTCCTTAACTTGTTCATTTTGTACAGTGTGGTGACAGCCTTTGCTTGAAGCCTTATTATTATCCCCTCAACTAAAGAAACTAGAATTCAGCCACATTGATTTTAATTTTTTTCCTTGAATGCCACATTATTACTCATTAGCCACATTTGACTTTAGGAACTCATACGAAAGAGACACGTCAGCCTCTGTAATATCTCGGCATTTAGTGCTGACCAATTATACAGCGAGAACAAGCTGATATTGCCAACAGCATCCACACAGTCAACTGATCCTAATCCGAGGGCCTAACGCTTGTTTGATCGGGATGAGTTCGGATCAGGACTTATGAGTTGCAAAATTATGTGTTTTTTTTTTGAGCAAGTCCAAGAAAAAAATTTAAATTAAAATTGGAGTGAATTTGGCCCAAGCTGAAAATGACTGACACTTTAGTTAGTTTCTGACCTAAGCAATTGTGACCATTATTAAGTCAAATACATTGTTGGCTTCTATCTGTCTGGCTTATATCTCTGTTGTGTGCTATGCAACTATGAACTGCATTCATTGAAGGGGTAAATTGATTGGAGTGTGTGCCTCTCTCCAACTAAAGTTTAGGACACATGTAATGTTGCAAAATGTCCACTAGATGTACAGCTCCGGAAAAAATTAAGAGACCAGTCTGGATTTTTCTTAAATCTTCATCTCTACATTACTTAATAGAAACGCTCTTAATTACAATAATGTTGGGTGGAATTTTGGTAGAAAAGTTGTCAGTAGTTTGTAGAATTAATTCAAAATGTTTCATTCTACTCAAACATATGCCTCTAAAGACTAAAACGAGAGACACTGAACATTTGGAGTGGTCTCTTAATTTTTTTTCCAGAGCTGTATTTTTAAACAGCAAAGTGACTTGATTTAGTATTAAGAATAGCAAGTTGGATGTATACAGACGTTTATTTTGTTGGTGCAGTAAGTGGGGAGAGCTATGTAGAGATAAGTATGTCATAAGAGGGCGTCTGTACATGTGTTAATGCAACCCCTTCAGCTTTATTAAGGAATAGAATGTTGTGGAAGTGGACCTATATGAGAGAAGATATCCTAAGAAGAGATGCAAACGAAATAGACTATATATGTGATGTGTCCTTTATGGAAAAAATAGTCCCTGTTTAAGAGATCAAATATTGACAGTGGAGGCTCGTTATCTAGTTGCTGCTTGATGCTAATGATGAGTATTATATATATAAAGGGTTAGAACATGCGTATGATGGCAGCCCTGCCTAGAGAGAGAGAGAGGGCCTTAGGTTGGGAGAAAGGAAAGATGAGAATAAAGGGGGAAGAGGGAGGGGAGGGATTTGCTGCAATCAGCACACACACTCTCCACACTAGTATTTTACTATTATGAGACCCTGAAATAGCCCTACTCCTCCCTAAGAAGTGTCTTAAAGCGTCTGTGTGTGTGTGTGTGTGTGTGTGTGTGTGTGTGAGAGTGTGTGAGAGAGCAACCATTCAGCCATCAATGTGCCCCGTGTGTATCTTTGTGTGTATCGCTTTACTGTGGTAAAGTAAAGTGGCATGTATGAGTTTTTTCCTTTAGTGTACTTTTTTTTTTTGTGCCACGTATGTATGTATGTACAGTATGTATGCACTACTATAACATATCTCTGTACAGTCCCTCATGGCCAAATGTATATACTGAATGTATTGTATGGGGACATGGAGGCGTCAAGGTTCAAAATAAAATAAAAATTGGGTTTATGAGTTCAATGAATGTTTCAAAAATAGTTACATTTTTTATTTTGTTTTTTTTTATTTTATTTATTTATTTGTTGTATATACAGAAACACCACAATAAAGCAAACACACAATTATTTAGCACAATTTAAAAAAAGCCCCTTCCTGTATTCTCATCGTCGCCGGGCAGTTATCATGGTGAAGCCTTTGGACTGTTAGTGAAGAGAGGCCATTGTTTGCGTCAAGGGCAAAAATGCAGAGGCTATTATATTATCAAGCCAGCACTCCAGCACTTGTTGTCATCCTATTGATCCACTTTGCAGCAGCGGCCCTGTAATATTTATTTTCACTCCGTTGTTGATCCAGGCAGCATTTACTTGATGTGCATCTCCCTGAAGCTCCTACACATTTTACACAGTACAAAGTAGCTGCGTCCAGAAATCTTTTTCAGAACAGCTAGAAATGGTATATAATATGCTTATGTTTTGATTAGTGTATTATCACTTGTTAATAAAAGTTGTTTTTATCACCATGGCCATTTTGCACCGCCATGTTCCTACAGCAGCATAGAACTGACAAACTTAATCGCCTTACTTGTTTTTATATATATACAGGTGATACTCGTATTATTAGAATATCATGGAAAATGAATTGGAATTGAGGCAAGAATTCATGCAAAAGGGGCCCAAACCAACCAACCAACTGAGTACATATCGATGATTATACTTTAGGGCTGACATTTCTGTATTTAAAATCCCTTCTTTATTGATTTCATGTAATATTCAAATTTTCTGAGATATTGAATTTGGGGTCAATTCATAAGCTGTTAGCTATAATAATCAAAATTATTACAAATAAAGGCTTGAGATATCTCACTTTGCATGTAATTAGTCAAAATAATATATTATTTTCACCTTTTAAGTTGAATTACTGAAATAAATGAACTTTTGCATGATATTCTAATTTTTCGAGTTTCACCTGTATGGTTGACATATTCACCTCATCACTTGATATTGTAGGAAAGACTTGAGGCAGTGGTGCATGATGCCATCTTTAGTAACTATAGCTTTTTGACCTTGAAGGCCACCGTAGCTTCTGTAAAATCTCCATAACGGAGGAGTTAGCAAAGGATATACAGTAAATGTTATATTCTGCTATTGGTGGGATCTTATTTTGAACTGTTTTCTTGCCTGTAGACAAATTGTAATGCTTGTTCAGATGACCTGCTGAGCACTGGCCAAAAGACTGTTTTGCAAGTAATTAGTTTGAATTATTAATTTCACTGGAAGTGTACCAACTGGACTCTAACTGTCTCTATTCGGCTTAAATTAGTGCCATATTTACATAGCTCCCTGGACAGAGACACACACCAGCACATCTATAATTTATGAATGCTTTGCTACAACAACACAATACAACATTATGGTAAATATGTCATTTATTTTCTTGACAGTTTAAAATGATCTCGCATTTTACACAGGATACAACATGTTTTTAAGGAAGTGTCTGCTCTACTTCTTTGGACTATATTAGTCACTATAATACTAAGAGGCCATCACACTTTTTTTTTTTTTTTTAAGATAATTTTTTGCATTTTCAAGCTTTATTTGCTAGTACAGATTTTAAATGGGGAGACAGAGAGAGAGAGAGAGAGGGGGGGGGGGATGACCTGCAGTAAAGTTCCACGGGTCGGAATTGAACACGCGACCACTGCAATGAAGGCCGGAGCCGATATGGTACACGCTCTATCCACTACGCCACCAGAGCTCCCCTGCCATCACACTTTCTGATGATATATTTCTTTTTGATGTGAGCGACACACTGACACATCTCAGAGTCAAGTGTTCAGAACTGTTGAAAGAAATGTAACCATTGCATTCCCTTCTGCCCTTCTGCGCTAAAAACCTTTTCACAACTGTTTCATTGTGAGAGCAAAAAGAAAGTTTTTTTTTAGGCAGCACATTTTGGCTCCAAAAATATCTAGCAGGCATTTCAGGAAGAGCAAAAGCAGGGACAAGGGGTGATGGAAGGAACACTGAACACTTGCAGCCTTTTTAGTCATTTCACAGTCGACAGAATCTATAAAGCACACACATATCATGTTAGGCTTCTACTGTAACCAACAGCCAGACTGTCAAACTGTTTGCTGCTACATCTGTTTGCAATAGTGAACATTGTTATGATTTGAACATATGGGAAACAATACACATTATTGTGCTATTGTTATACTAGTTTTAAAGAAGACATCTTATGGAAGCAAAATAGACAAAAATGTCTCAAAGTGTAGTTTGAAAAACAACTTGTTTCTGCCTTTAGTGGCTAACCTTAATCTTACCCAACTCAATCAAATCAACAACTTCAGACTAAACAAATAGTGGAGTTGCTACTCTGTTATACTATCTATGCTCTAACCCTGCGTTCCAAATTACATACTAGTTCTTGTTACTACACTACATACTAAAGTACAGAAGAGTTTTAGGGCCACAGGATAGAAAAATAATCAGATAATTAAGTTTTTTTTTTCATTATGTCAAGAAATGTCAAGAATAAAGATGAATACTCCAAAATGCTATTGAAGTTATGTATTGTCAGCATACTACAATTGACCTGCATGTATTGGGACATCCTAAATCTTTTTCTGGCATACTACATAGTAGGGAAGTATGGGGATTAGAATGCAGGGTAAGTTTCCATTCAAGCTCATGGTATTTCTGTGAGATCCTTGCCTCTCCTTTTACTCTAGATTTTCGCCCCCAGAGAGGCACTCCCTCAAGGAGCTAAAGTCACCTGGGATGAAACGCATCACACAAGCTTTTGTTGACAGAAAGAAGTGCCGGTACAAAAGCCTTGAAATCAATTTGAATGAATGACACACACACACACACACACACACACACACACACACACACACACAGACAGGGCAGACTGGACCTGTTTCTGTACAAGCACTCATTCAAGGTACACACACACACACACACACACACACACACACACACGCACGCACGCACGCACGCACACACACACACACACACACAGAATGTATGAATGAATTGTGCCCACAAGGGAATAAAATAATATAAAATGGCCTCTTGTGTCCATCAGAATCTCATTTCATATTCCGCTCAGTCACACACCGCATTGCTAGAAAGCAATTTCAGGTAGCAGCCCACTATGTTAATAACACATGGGTTGCCTCCTTTCAGGCAAGACAAAAGACAAGAGGGAGATGGAGGGCATTTGACCAACTCTGTCCCCTGGCACGTTGACAGGTCTGGAGAGAATATAGCCTAGTGTTGGCATTGTTCTAAAGTATGTGTGTGTGTGTGTGTGTGGGGGGGGGGGGTTAGTTAGTGTGTGTGTGTGTGTGTGTGTGTATGTGCGTGTGTGTGTGTGTGAGAGAGAGAGGAGAGAGTGTATGTGTGTGGGGGGGAGTGTGTATGTGTGTGCGCGCATGTGTGTGTGTGTGAGAGAGAGAGGACAGAGTGTGTGTGTGTGTGCGTGCATGCGTGTGTGTTTGTGTGCCTGCCTCCTGCCTGCCTGCGTGTTTGCCCGTGTGTGTGTGTGTGTGTGTTTTCGGAGTGCATGCGTGTGTGTGTGTGTGTGTGTGTGTGTGTGTGTGTGTGTGTGTGAGTGTGTGTGAGTGTGTGTGTGTGTGTGAAGGCTTGATTAGCGGATGTTTCAAAAAGCTCTGCTGGCATTGACTGTTTGTGTTGGCTCAACAAATTGCCCATAATAACACTGTGTACAAACCTTGCTCGTTACCTGGATCCCGGGTCCCTGCAGGGAGTAATTGGGGCTGATTTGTGCCAGTTTCAACACTCCAGGCTTGATTCATTACATAGCACGATTCCAGTTGTTTGAGCCTTTTCTGAGGTGATTTCAGTGATGTGAGATATGCAGCCACCACAGTGTCATCAGCGTGATATTGAAATATTAAAGGTGGAGTCAGTGATTCTGGAGAATGCCTATTGTTTAATCACTTTTTTGTCAAAATCAGTGACTATCTCCTCCTGTTCTTACCTGTCAGTACTGTTTGAGTACTGTAAAAGGGGGGTTAATACACAATCTAGGCTCTGTAAACTGGTATATAACAAAGAGGGATTTCAACATATGTATTTGTGCACAAACAGTATGTACAGGTGGTGGATCGTGAGGAGATATTCACTGATTTTGACAAACAGTGATTTTTTTTTTTTTTTCGCGGGCTGGAATCGAACCCGGGTCCACTGCTGGCCGAGGCCCATGGGGGGGACGCCCTACCAACTGAGCTAAGGGCGCCCCCACAAACAGTGATTTTGACAACAAGCGTTCTCCACAATTGCTGAATCCACTTACAAAGAAGAAAAGTACAAAGAATAACGTGACTCTTCACAGCTATTCAAACTGTTGTTGTATTGTCCACAGATAGTCTTGCTGCCATGCCAACGTCATGCCAACGTCATCTTATATAAATACTGTATACAGCTCCAGGAAAAAAATCTTCATCTCTACATTACTTATTGAAAATGCTCTTAATGACAAAAAAAATATTGGAATTTGTTAGAAATGTTGTCAGTAGTTTTATATTATAAAACCAAAATGTTCATTCTAATCAAACATATGTCTATAGATAGTAAAACGAGAGACACTGAGCATTTGGAGTGGTCTCTTATTGTTTTACCAGAGCTGAATATACTCTATTCTATGGATGAGTTTTATTGTGAAAAGCCAGGCCTTACACTGACAAAGAGGAGATGAAAGAGTTGAAAGTATTGTAATTACAGTTTATATTTTGACAGAAGGGACACAGGGAGGATATGGAGGATTTAATATCAAGCAAAGCCCTGAGAGATCCCATGTAGTCGATACAGAGCTCACACAACGAAAGAGACCCAACTATGGTGTGTAATAACAGCTTGTCTGTACCATATGTGTGTTTGTGTTAGTATGGTGTCTCACACACACACGCACCCACACAGACGCATGCACGCACACACACATACACACATGCACACACACACATACGCACACACACACACACACGCACACACACACACTATCAGTCGAGTGTCTCCATGACAACAACACATGGTTTCCCACAGTAAATTGTTTTGAATTTGCCTGAAAGCTGCAGTTATGAGTCTGTGCATAAATGCAGTAAGTAGACTGTAATTTATTATATGTACACTGCCACACACACACACACACACACACACACACACACACACACACACACACACACACACACACACACACACACACACACACACACACACACACACACAAACACACACACTTGCCACAACTGAATACACCACTCACTGGCGACAAAAGTCCATAAAAACAACAAGTGTAAATGGAAATCATTGCAAGACTATTCTTTATTCTGTTTTGCCATGCATGAAGCAGTGTGTGTGTGTGTGTGTGTGTGTGTGTGTGTGTGTGTGTGTGTGTAGACGTGTGTGTATCTGTTTATATACTGGGCAGGCATGGTTGTTCAGTTTTTAATTTGCTAGACAGACAATGACACTTTTATTCACCATTATTATTTTTTACTGAAACTATTGTCTTGCGGTCCCTTCAGTAGCACAATATAAAATGCTGTATTCTTTTAAAATGTCCTCGGAGGCCGTTTGGAAGGTGCAAATTGCCCGCAGGTGTGCATGCATATAAAATGTTAATGTGGGGACACAGACGGACACAAAGCGCAGTTTGGGTGCTGTAGCTTGTGGAAGGCCAATCCAGTGATTGAGCCGTCACATTCAAACAGATGCAGTGTGATAAAAAAAACTAAGCAGGGCCATTACTGTAGATGGAGAACAGTAGGTGATATGCTCCCCCACCTGAAATACCCAGATGGGACACAATGAGACAAAGCAAATGTAATAAGGCTAGTGGGGGTGGTGTGTGTGTGTGTGTGTGTGTGTGTGTGTGTGTGTGTGTGTGTGTGTGGAGGGCTCAGCTAATGGTATCAATGCTCTAACAAGCACACTAGAATGTCAGTGGCGGTTTAATAAAGCCATCAGCGTATGCTTGCCTTTTAACATAATGTTGCTGGCTTCCTGAGAATATTGGAGTCTTCCAAATATGTGTGAGGACACAAAATCCTTCGGCCCGGTGAGGGCATAGACTCTTTCAGCTCCGTGATAATGGTGATTGATTCACTCACTGCAGTCAGGTGTGTGTGTGGCACTGATTGGCTGATTGAGCCCAGGTGTGAGGAGGTTATATATGCCCAGAGACCCCAGTGCTCTGTGCTGCTCATTGTCTCGCCTTATGAGATTGTGAGAGATTGTCTTTAACCCTGCGTTCCAAATCACATACTTTTTCTTTTTACTACACTACATACACCACTACATTTTTTTTTTCATTATGTCAAGAAATGTCAAGAATAAAGACGATTACTGCAAAATGCTATTGGAGTTAGTGGGGCATTTAAATATTTTCAGCATACTACAATTGACCTGCATGAATTGGGACATCCTAAATCTTTTGAAGTATGGACATCAGCATGCTTTAGTGTGTAGTATAGTCAAAATAAAAGGTATGTCACAAGTAGAATTAAACTACCACACTGCCATCTAGTGTACAAACAGGGGCATTACATATGCTGAGTATACAATGTGCATATTTTATGGCCACTCTAAATGATCAGTGTCTCTGGTTTTACTATCTATTGGTAAGCTGTAATGTATGGTAATGTGTTTTAGTGAAACAATACATTATTATTTTGCTTCCAAACTAAACTGGAATTTTTTTTACACGTAATGTCATTCATAAAAACGTCAACTTATTATTAAACAGAAAACATAATAAAAAGGTCTAATAAAGTGACATTATTTAAAGCATTTATTACTGTGAGACTTTTCAACATAATTTCTCAAAATGGCCTCTCTGGCTTTTAACACTTATCCAGCTCTCGGAGAGAAAAAGACTAAAACTTGAATGTTTTTTTAGTGACTGGTTTGGACTATACAGCTCTGGAAAAAATTAAGAGACCGCTCCAAATGTTCAGTGTCTCTCGTTTTACTATTTATAGGCATATGTTTGAGTAGAATGAACATTTTGGTTTTATTCTACAAACTACTGACAACATTTCTACCACATTCCAATACATGTTTTGTCATTAAGAGCATTTTCAATAAGTTATGTAGAGATGATTTAAGAAAAATCCAGACTAGTCTCTTATTTTTTTTTTCCAGAGTTGTATATAAGGCGAGATGAGCATTTGAAAAGCACATACAGTTGAGGCCAAAATGATTAGCCCCATTTATGAAATTAGACAAAACTCTTGATTTGCCAATTGACTGCACATGTGTGGTTTAAAAGCTGATTGGTTAATTAGGTGTATTTTGAAATCAAACATTAACAATGGGGGGGGGGGGGGGGGGTGAGGGTAATATTATGAACCATCCCATCACATTGGGGGCTAATATTTTTGACCACCCCATTTTTCACTATATTTGATATAAAGCAAGCCTAAACATGTGTTATATTCCCAAATCTACCAAAAGCTACTAAATAACACTGGTGAATGTATGATTATGATGATCAAGTTTAATCAATGCTGCCAACATTGGGAATCATTGTAGGAACATTTTCCATTATTCCTGGGGGGCTAATCATTTTGGCCTCAACTGTATGTCGAGTCCGCAATTTAACTTAATTTTTTCTGGAGAAATCCACCCGTTTGTCTCAGAGTGGCGTTTTAACTGGTTTTGGTTTCAAACTGTCACTAGCTAGTGTATTTTCACAGAACACACTCCCTGCGTTCCAAATCACATACTTTTTCTTTTTACTACACTACATACTAAAGTACAGAAGAGTTTTAGGGCCACAGGAGAGAAAAAAAAAAATCAGATAAGGATTTTTTTTTTTTCATTATGAGGAGAAATATCAAGAATAAAGACGAATACTCCAAAATTCTATTGGAGTTAGTGGGGCATTTGTGTATTTTCAGCATACCACAATTGACCTGAATGTATTGGGAGATCCTAAATCTTTTTTCTGGCGTACTAAATAGTAGGGGAGTATAGGGATTGGAACGCAGGGACTGTGTGGTCTCTCCTTGTTACCCACTGCTCTGTAATCCGCGGGCCATAAAAGCCTAATCATATTCTCATGTGTGGACTTTTGCTTTTGATTATAATAGAGTCACATTCAAAATAACAACAATAACTTAACAACAGACTCAGGAGTTGATGACATAAGCATGATGACATTTATTTAAAACTTAAATCTAGTAACATCGGTATGAAGAACTGTGCAGAGCTCAGTTGAAAATGGACAAAATATGGTAAGAATACAAAAATCTATACACAGTATGTCTGAAGTTGTCATTTATTATTTTGGGGCAGCATGACATCAAGCCCTTCTCTCTCTCTCTCCATACAATGGTTCAGGGAAGGGGGATGGGGGGTGACAAGCCCTCCTCTCCCCCAATAGAAGTGTCCGTCCGTGGGGTAGGGCGCTCACAGTCCCGGCCCCCCAGCGAAGATGAGCTCCAGACAGGCCTGGATGTCTCCGTCTGTGGCCTGCAGCGCCCGCAGCATCAGGTCCTCGTCCTGGATCCCCATGTCCCTCAGCTGCTGCATCTGGGACTGCCACCGGCCCTGGGAGCACAACACACACAACAAACGCATGCAATGAATACACAAACCCAAACAGTCTAAAGATTACCTGGCATAGTTATAGTTTAATTCCTGCATACTTTAAGCGGCATTTACAACTTGCAGTGTATATAATTTTTTTCAATTAATTAATTTAATTCAAAAAGTGAAACCAATCGGCCCTGGAAGCACAACAAACACAACAAACACATTCATTGAATATATCCAAAAAGATTCCCCACATGCTGAAGCTCCGTTAACATAGTAGAAGTTAAAATACTGCCTCGAATTAGTGGCATAAACAAGTTGCAGTGTGCAGGCGCATCTAAAAAAAAAATTAATGTCAATTAAAAGTGAAAATAAATCAGGAATTTAATACAAACAGTGAATCTTTCATATGTTCTGGATTCATTACACACAAAGTGAAATTAATCTAGAATAAACTAACTTTTCAGGAATTTGAAATGTATGTCTTATAAATCCTTTTTTAGATTTGTTATATGTTATATTATCTAGCAGTCAGGGTTTTTTTTAAGATATTTTTTTGGCATTTTTATGCTTTATTGACAGTGTAGAGACAGAGTTGAAAATGGGGCAGCGAGGGGAGTGACATGCAGAGAACGACCGCAGGCTGGAATCGAACCCGGGTCCGCTGCTGGCCGAGGCCCATGGGGGGGCGCCCCTTACCAACTGAGCTAAGGGCGCCCCCCTCGCCAGGTACAACTATTCATTCTATATTTGGATATTACAGATTCAGATTCTGAACACTTTATTCTCTGTTGTGACAAAAAATCGTCTTAGAAATCAAGAAATGGCTCAACAGAATACTGAATTACTTTATACTAGTGACCTGATGATAGTAACTTGAAAGAATTATACAGAGGATGACAGGAGTAAATAAATAAATATTTTTTTATACTTTATGATGTGTTATATGGACGTGTGTCTGCAATAAAGCTATATATATATATATATATATTAAATACAGTGTATGTGTGTTTGAGTTAGTGCGTGTGGAGCCTGACCTGTAGAGCAGACATGTTGGAGGCCTGCAGAGCTTGCTGCAGAGCCTGGCTGAACAGGTCGTTACTGACGGGGGTCCCTGCTGGGGGGGCCGAGCTGCTGCTGGAGGGGTCCGCCTATTAAAGACACATCATGACAGAAGAAAAATGTGTTTCTAATACATATCTTTCATGTATGTATGTATGTATGTTTAAAGGTCTGGAGCAACTGTACTCGGTTCATAGTTACGAGAGAAACTGGTTAAAGAAAGAAAAGATAAATGCTTTCATTCGCACAAAGAACTATGGAAATATCGAAAAAATAAATATTGCTGTATCCATTTTTAAAAATCACAGCCCTAATGTGCGTGTATACATCTTTCAACGCAATGAATAAAGCCTCACGTTGCTGGAGGTAGTGGGGGTGACTGCGCTGCTGTCGGGCGTGCTGGCCAGAGCCAGAGCTGTAGCCAGTTCACTCTGAGTGATGGGCCGAGGGCCGGTGGCTCCACTGTGGCTCAGAGACACAGGACGCATTCCTGAGGCTCTGCTAGACGGGCCGGCCGGGCTGCCCTGGAAGTATACACAGATGTAGGGTTAGAGGATTAGAGGGTTAGAGGGTTGGGGTTAGGGTTAGACACAGGGCTGCCCTGTTAGGATACATAGATCAAAAATACAGAGAAAATAACATTACGAATCAGCATCTCTTTATTGTTATTGCGCAAAGTGCAACGAAATTTGGGTAGAGGCTCTCTTTTTAAGTGCTTTTTTTTCCAGACACCTGAATTCATCAGTTTACCTTTTATGTTATGATGTTATAAGTACATATAGAAAATACATGTAGGGCTCTGGAATAGTCAGTTTATCATGAACATGATATTCGATCTTGTAAAAAATGATAGAGTGACTTACGGACTGGAAATCCTCCTCATCGTCAGACATTCCCTCGAACATGAAGCCTCCTGCAAGATCAAAATCATTCATTTTACATTTAGAGTGAAAGCACAACACAAACGAATTAGAAGGCACTGTGTGTAATGTCTGAGTATTTAGCGGAATCTAGTGGTGAGATTCTAGATTGCAATGCTACCAGCAAACGTTTATCTTCCGGAGAATTTACAGAAGCTACGGTGGCCTTCAAGGACCAGAAACTGTTGTCACTAAAGATGGCATCATCCACCGCTGTCTCAAGTCTTTCCACAATATCAGGTGATGAGGTGAAGATGTACTGTATATAGTAAAGAATAACATATTGTCTATAAAAACTAGTAGCCTATATATTCAAAGTGTCTATGTATGCTGTATGTCAAGCAGGGCAGACCCAGTGGCTGTGTGTTGCATGTTACCTGGCATGTCGCTGTATGAGTTGGCAGAGACGTTCCTGGAGGAGCTGGCTGAGGCCTGAGCGGGCATGCTGCCGGCCACAGAGTGAAGCACCAGGATGATAGCATTCACCAGCGCCGGGTGGGAACTGATCAGTCTGGGGAACACACACACACACACACACACACACACACACACACACACACACACACACACACACACACACACACACACACACACACACACACACACACACACACACACACACACACACACACACACACACACACACACACACACACACACACACACACACACACACACACACACACACACACACACACACACACACACACACACACACACGTACAGATGTTATTTAAAAATGACTTCCAATTTTCCTAAATGTAAATTCCGCAGTAAGATTTCTCAATTTTTTTTAATCCCGATAAAGGGTTTTTTACTGGGAAGTTTTTTCTCAGCCGAGCTAAGGGTGATAAGGGCAGAGGGTGTCATACTGTATGGAATGTAAAGCCCACTGAGGCAAATGTCTATTTGTGATAGTGGGCTGTAAAAATAAAACTGATTTGATTTATGATTTATGATTTAGAACAATAGCCCTTTATGAAACAAATGTCTAACTCCAATAACAGAAAAACTTAATGTGTTTCCTTTTATATCTTTCAGTGATGTACACAAACCCTGGCTGTGCTATGTCCCTGGTATTTATATGTCTTGTACACTGTTCTGTGTATACTATTTACCTTTTCTTTTACAATAACGTATTGTTAAAAATACAAATAAAAAAACGTCCACTTGTCCGTAACCACTATACTCATTTATTCTACATAAAATAACAAAGAAGAGCCACACTCACACGTCCAGCATGCTTGGGTCTGTGAACTGCACAAACAGATCTTTGTCTTTTAGAACACCTAAACAGTTTAAAAAAAAAAGGGGTGTTAGGTGAAATGGGACAATTTGAAAATGTTTGTATAGTTTATAAGAGTGATAAAAGTATTTATATTATTTTAACAAGTCTTACCTAAGGCGACCGGGTCTGATCTGAGCCCTGGTGTAGCCACGATGATCTGATCCAGAGATTCTTTATTCGTCAGCATTTTATAAACCTACAGGAGAAAGACAGGAAGAGACTCGAACAGGTAAATGTGTCGGCAGCGGCAGAAGGAGAAGAGGTTAGTTATGTTGACCTAGTTTCTGTAGATACACTGTAGTTGCAGGAATATCAACAGCCTGGAATTGATTATGTACTCAAACAACACTAAATGAGCAATATGTCGGCTGCTAGTAAGTACAATTGTGGGCGGCAGTGGCGAAGTGGGTAGGAAGTTCGCCTCTGGTGTGCAGGGTCGGAGGTTTGATCCCCCGTCTCCCCGCCACATGTCGAAGTGTCCCTGGGCAAGACACTGAACCCCGAATTGCTCCCGATAGTTAGCTTAGTTAGCTTAGCACCCTAGTGCTAAGCCTACCCTGCGTGGTAGCAGCTGCTATCGGTGTATGAATGTGTGTGTGACTGGGTGAATGTGTACAAAAAACAATGTAAAGAGCTTTGAGTCTGTGATAAACGGAGATATAGCGCTATACAAGTCCATTTACAATCTGTATTCTTGCACTAATCTGTACACATCCGACCAAACAAATGAGTAGTGTGCATTCTTCACTTCATGAGATGGGATAAGTTATTTGCTGGTGGTGATAATTATAGACATTGTAGATGTTAAATACAGTTCCTTTGTATAGAGCTGTACCGACTTTGTCTGGCAAAAATGAGAGTTAACAAATGGGACAACTTGACAAAAAACTTTTTTTAAGGAAATTATAGTCCGACTCCTCATATTAGATTTTTTATAGCCTTTAAGATAAACTGTTAACTAAAACCTTCAGCTGTAACAGAAGGATGAGATATTGTCGTACAATAGACTCAAAAAATCTATAGGAAATAAATCACAGGAGCAGTGGGCGGACATAATTAATAGTCTTTGGAGCACTGGAGGGAGAAGGGAGAGGGGCGTCATTGTGTGTGTGTGTGTGTGTGTGTGTGTGTGTGTGTGTCATCTACTCACTGAGTCTCTATAGGCTGAGTTTAGTGAGTGTAGAGCAGCGTGAAACACTCTGAACTCTCTGGCTGCTGTCGCTCTGTTCACAGGTTCTAGAGAAGAAAACGCACACATTCAGAATCTCAGTATATTGTACGCGCACACACACACCCCCCCCACACACACACAGACCTCAAATCTCTCACAGACAGAGGTATACATCTCATAAAAGTTCCATGCATGGTAGAGTAGCAAGTCATTCTTCCTGCGCTCTCAAGAGGGAAAACACACACACACACACACACACACACACACACACACACACACACACACACACACACACACACACACACACACACACACACACACACACACACACACACACACACACACACACACACACACACACACACACACACACACACACACACACACACACACACACACCTGCATTGGTCTCCGGTTCGGGCCAGTTCTTCTTGAGGATGTGCAGAGTTGCTCCTGGTTGGATCCCACAGGCGTCCAGCGTCAGGTCGTCCTTCAGTTTACGACCACAGTGAACAAACTCTGATGAGAAACATATACACACATTTTATTCAAAAATACATTTGAATACACATTTTTACATTTAATATGCACATTAGTTATATCTTGCCTGAACGTTTAATACATTCTACTTTCATGTATGTACTAGGCATCTCTGTCTAGTATGCTTGTTATTGTATAGGCTTTTATGCACACTTGTTTTGGAACAAACTGCCAGTGAGGCTATGTGAGGTCTGCTGAATCACTCCGCTCTTTTAAATCCAAGTTGAAGACTTTTCCGTTTAGCCTGGAATGTGTCACTTTTTATTTCAGTCAATAAAAGGATTGGCACTTCCAACGGCAGCTTTCTGGACATTACATTAATTAATTTACGCATGCGTCAGAATTGCCTCTAGCCATTATCCCTCTAAGTAGTGCTACAGGAAAAGCCACTACATACGTCTTTCCAACTAATAACATGTCTTGTGTATCAATTCAAACCTATGAGCTCGGGGTCTGGTATGGCGTCAGACAGTTGAACCGCGACCAGTTGCTTCAAAGCCGCGACTCTGTACCCGCCGGGAGCCACGTCGCCGGGCATCATCTCCGGGAAGTAGAATGTGGATTTGGGTCGGTCCACCAACTTCAGGGACAGCTGCCACTCCGAGCAAGACATCTCCACCTAACAACACAAGCAGGCGATACAGTTAAGTAAAGAAAATAGCTAAAAATGGCCAGAGCAAGACATCTCCAACTAATACAATTAAATGTACAAGTGAGTAAATAGCCTACAGAAAATACACACATTTTTTCTTTACTTTTTCGGAAGAGAAATCAATGGCTATTTTAATTCAGGACCAGGGCAGACAGAGCGAGACATGTCCACCTACCAACACAAGCGAGCGAGACAGTTAAGTAAAGACAATATAGCTATAAATGGTCGATTTCAACACATTATTTGAAGATAAATCAAGAATATCTTTGTTCAAGACCACGCAGTAATATCAAATAAACAATATACCAGCAACACAATGATTGTATTAGAGTTGGAAGACATATTTAACTTCAAGTAAGAACACAAGCAAGCAAATGAAAGAACATTGCTATACATGTATCGTTAGACTAGCATTCACTTGAAGATACATCAATTAATATCTTTGCTCAGGACCACGCAGTGACATTTTATAAAGGTTAGACTATTAACACAAGGTTTGTATTAGACTTAGTAAGCATTCAAAGCTTTATTTTTATGTTTTTCTTAGGGTTTTACCATTGCCAGTTACGTTAGCAACAGCTCAGTCGGGTTAGCTGCTTTAAAAACTCCCAAAAAGATCGGTTAAACGTGATGTATTTGTATGATAAGGCTAGTTTAAGATTGCATATTTGATAAGATAAAAGTAAATGTCATACAGAAAACTTCACGATAACTGTAGGCTTTTTATTTTATTTATGTTTTTGTTAGAAGAACCGCAGACTCACCATTGTTGACATCTGATTCGCTTCCTGGTTTTTAGTCACGTGGTCTGTGTTGCGTTTACGTGCAGCGTTCAAAGCTAAGGCGCTTTTAGTTATGCGTGTCCTTCGCTGTCAGTTTAAAAAACAAAATTCCTAAAATCTCTCCATTTACTATCTTGAGCTCCCCTACAATTCATAAGTATATTATAATTTACAATATTGTATTCAACATCATTTTATTATGTTGTTTAGCGCTTTTTTGCACTAGCCTAGTGTCTTGTTAGTCTTTGTGAGCTCATCTTAACTTTTCAATGTATGTTTTATTGGTGGAGGAGAGGCGAGATGTTAAAATAGGACAACTGTTCATGTAGGCCCACTTGTTGTACACATGATAGATTAAATTAAAAAATGAAACCTGATTAGTCCATGTGCAACGTCAACACGACTTAAGCCGATCAAAAACATAAAGACATTTCCGTTGCCCACAGATAAAGGCAGTGTGAATCAAATTCATATTTAACATAGCGTAGCCTTTACAGTAGCTACAGTGTAGTAGGCTATGGTATGAAAACAGTGTGTGTGTTCATAAATGGTTAACACCAGGGGTCGCTTCCCCTCCCACCCGCTGTAGAATATGACATCACTGCTGGACAAAGCAGCAAAGGAGTGGTTTGATTTCTGTGAGGGAGAACCGTCCCAGATCAATGGGACAAGACCTTAAAAAAAATCTGCCTAAAAAAACCTCGCCTATCCAACGTCCACGCGAGCTTTTCCTCACGTTTGCAGCACAAGAAAGTAGGCCTACACGCGTCTTGAACGGATTTAAAGAAGCCTACTCTGGACAAAATAACGGCAGAGAAACGAGAGACTAAACCGCTGGATGCTTGGGGTATTTTTTTTTCTTTTAAAGTTTCGCCTTCCTAATATGGTAAGACAAGAAAAAAAGTGTGTTTGAAAGCAGCTCATGAACTAACAGACAGAGTATGCTAATGTAGCGCTTATGTGTGTGTCAGTGGTATAAGGACGGAGATAACTGAACTTTTGATTTTCCAAGTCGAGCAACAGCTGGCGGGGATTACAGTGGAGCCCCATAATAGGTCCATGCATAAAACCCAACGGGCTAAAAACTGGTTTACATAGTCCGCCTCTTATTTACCAACACGCGTGTGATTTCCTTTGACGGTATTTTTTCTTCCTTGTATAGTTTTAAAGTGAGACAGAGGCCGCCTGCTTAGCTGTGCAGTGAGTGTGTGTGTGCCAGTGTACGGTTTCATAGATTGGGCTCATGCCATGTATGAATGAAGTGCGCTGCGCCCTCTGTTGACAGAAAGTCGACACTGCAACACAGTGAATTTAATTAGTGTAATAGTTCCATAACTCACTGTGGACATGACAGTTACAGTCATGCAATAACATTTACTTTATTTATTAGCCTAGTTATTTATAAAAAATGTATTCTAACCTATCACATAGTAGCCTAGTCTTTGCAGTTATATAGGGTCTATGGACCTATTTATAATTTAAGAATGTAGGCTAGTATTGTGTCTGCCTCTGTTTGTATCAGGACATGCTAGGTTTCCAACATGATGTTCGAGACCCATTAGGGGTCACAACACAACATCTGAGAGTCATTTACAGAGTAGAAATGCAGTAGTCCATATAACTAAGTATGTACAATATAATTTAATACTAGGCCCATGTGTTTTTCTCCTTTCTCTTTTTCTTTGTGTGTGTGGATAAAATGAACTGTATCAGAGCAGACAACGCTGACAGTCTTGATCAACTTTATGTCAACTCGTTTGCAGATGGCTTGAATTTAAACGTCATTAATTTGTGTGAAAAAAGCTACACACAATAGCTTTAATGTTGAATAGGAGCCGCTGTTCTCCTGACTGAATTGAACACATTGTCGGGCTGTGTATTAAAACTGGATTATTTTTTTCAGTGCATACACAGGATTGACAGGTAACAGATCATGAGAGGCTATTCACAAATGTTGCCAAAAAGTGATTTTGACAAAGTGATTTTGACAAGCGTTTTTTCCAGAATTTCAGACTGCACCTTTAAATGCAAAACCACCTTTAATGTTAAAAAAAGGAGCCACTATTCTCCTAGGCAAGGCAAGTGTATTTATATAGCACAATTCCGACACAAGGCCATTCAAAGTGCTTTACAGGGGCAAGGTTAAAATACATAATACACATTAGAAAAGCAAATTAATAGAAATAAAACATTTAAAAGCACATGTCCCAGCCACATGCATGCTGGCCTTATCACATGACTCCACAGCTGTTAGCTCTGCTGGCAGGTAGAGCTTCCTGTGGGGATTTAGGAGGATGTAATATTTTCCATCCTGACAACTTGTTATAGGAAATAATTACCGATACAGTGGACAGATAATGATGTCATTCCACTTTGTAAGGAATGCTCCACTAACTCTTTTTCTTCTTGTGTGTGTGTGTGTGTGTGTGTGTGTGTGTGTGTGTGTGTGTGTGTGTGTGTGTGTGTGTGTGTGTGTGTGTGTGTGTGTGTGTGTGTGTGTGTGTGTGTGTGTGTGAGTGAGAGAGAGTTTGTGACAGTTAGGCAGTTCGTGTTGCTATTTCATCTGCTTATTATTGCACATATATGTCAAGCTGCCGGAAGATAAAGGTGATAGTAAATTGGATGCTGGATTTTTTTTACAAAAGCAGGATGTTGGAGTTTCTGTCACACATTGCATAGAAAGAGCTATAATACACTGTTCTGGTCTCGAAAATTATATATACAGTCGAGGCTTGTCACTGACTCACTTGCTAATTATCTAATTATCAGCAAGGTAAAAATATGAATGTTGTGCTATATTTTCTTGCCTATTATTGTATTATATGTATGAGACTGATTCATACCCTGCATGGTGTGAATAGTACGTTTTGAGGTCAATTAAAATTGGTCCATTTTAAGGAAAATTGCAGACATTTGAGACAACTAATTATCTTGTGTTGAGATCACTTATCATTCATAGGTAGTGAAACTGTATCTTACATATGTATAAAAACTTGAGTTCCACATACAAAATTACAGTTGTGCCAACTAATTATCTGTCGTACAGATAACAAACAAATCCAGGTCATTCACAATGTTGATTCAAACTTCAAACAGTGTTAATAGTCTGAAAAACTTTTGAAACTACACAATAATACTTTACTTTGTTGAAGTCTTAGTATCTAGAACTCAAAACCTGAAGTTACACTATGAATGATACGTCTTCTCAACAAAATATAAATAGTTGGCTCAAATGTAGGCAGTTTTCCTTCAAACTTAAACCTGCAGTGTGTAGAATTTTGGGTTCTATTTCCTAGCAGACTTTGTAGAAAATAATTATAATATCCATAAGTACATTTAGTTTAGAGCATAATAGCTGAAAAAGAAAGGATCTCATATATGTCCATATTTCTCCATACCTTGGACCAAGGCATTGGCGCCGCCATGTTGGAAGCGTCATGGTTGGAATGTCATCAGGTGCATTGTTTAGAATTTAGAATTGTTCTTGTCCTTGAAGGCCACTGTAGCTTCTGATATTATTCAAAAGGGGTGGGGTTACCCAGGGAGCGTTGCATTCTAGAACTTTCTAGAATTTTCTAGAACTTTCTTGATGATGTCATATTACACACTGCACCTTTAAAACGTTTTAATTAGTCTCAAAACTCAGAAATCTAGTGGGCTAGTTAATTTCACATTGTACAGTTTCAGGCATAACAAAAACTTTTTACTCAATGTCTGATTCATAAAGCTCAATTAACGTTTATGGCGCTCCTCTTTCTTCAGTTCAACAAACTAATGTTTAATTTGATGAAGTATTTCACTAATCGTCTTGACAACTATGGGGATGGATGTCTCCCCATGAAGTAAAAACCAGTCACCCCTAATATAAATATGGCTTACTAAAAATTCTCACCACGGCTGCCATATGGATTTTGAAAGACTTGTACCATCCCACAATGCACGGCCCACTGGGTATCGGTGCTTTTCCCAGATTGGAAATGTCCCCATAATCAAGGGTTGAACGGTTCCCTATAGTTTTTAGTAGCTAGGCAAAGATGCTAGCCATATGCCAGAGTTCAAAAAGTCTATCAAATCCATTATTTTCAAAGTCTTTATATTCAAAAATTGGCCTTGCCGTCACGGAGACAATGAAATGATCAAACTGTTATAGAACGGCTGTCGCCGATTTCTCAAAAGCTAGAATTGCCGTGGTTAAGATGACTTAACTTAATGTTCTGTGATACTTCCAGAATCATGTCTGGTTGCTTTTGACCTCGGTTATAATAATCCTTATAGCGCTGCGTCAGGAATGAAATACACTGGTGATCATGGCTCAAAAGCTGCCGAAGCAATAACTGAAATACATCCAAGCCAGTCAGGATGTCAAACTTCCAGTCTTTCACTGACTGTTTTCTTTTCTGTTGTAATGGTCTTCACTTCTGATGAGCAACATTATGAGTTTTATAAATGTTATTTTATTATTATTATATTCCATACTACTGCGGACTTAAAGGTGGAGTCAGTTATTCTTGAGAATGCTTGTTGTCCAACTCACTTGTTTCCAAAATCAGTGAATATTTCCTCACGATCTGCTATCCGTCTGTATTGTGTGTATGCTGAAAATAATCTCTAATTCTTACGCAGCCTAGGCTCTGTAAATGAGCATGTTTGCTACAGTGATCTCTCTTTATTTACATACCCTTATACATACCAGTTTACAGAGCCTGGGCTGTGTATTAACATCACATGTGTAATGGACAGTGGATCGTGAAGAGACATTAATTGATTTTCATAAAAAGTGATTTTTGACAACAAGCATTCTCTAGAATCGCTGACTCCACCTTTAAAAAATTTGAACGAAACACTACCAAGTTTGAAACATTGCTTGAATATAGTGGTAGACAACACATTCTTTTAAACAACTTCCTACAGCTAAGAGTTAACTGTGCCATTATACTGTATTATTTAGGATGCAACTTGCTTGTGTGGACAGTTCCTTTGATCTCTGGCTCTGACCTGAATGGTTAAAGCTGCTCTGTGGACTGAAAAGGAGGAAAAAAGCTTTTAGTAGCCGGCATGGGGTCAGTTATAGTGCCTGAGTCATGCTGTAAAGAAAGCCTCTTTGATGGTTCCCTGGTGTCTGCACTATAGGCCCAGTCAGACTGTGGTCTAGTGGGTTGGCATGTTAGAGAGGAGAGGATGGCTGTGTTATATGTAAGGTATGATGTATAGCGAATGGGTCAACTTGCTTTACATTATCCTGCTTATTACTCGGCTACTCACTAAATTAATTAATTAGTTGAAGCAAGATATTGTTTAAGGTTTTGTTTTACTGATTTATAAATGCTTTAATTGCTTGCAGTAAAACGTAATAGCGACGTAATGCTATGTAACTTTGCGGTCAAAAAGCGCACTCACGTCGTCTTGACTGGAGTCTTTTCAGAAATTAACCATGACTCTGAAGTTCCCTGTTCTCTTGATACATTCAAAGTCATGTTGAAAAAGTAGCCCATTTTTTTTTTAAAGGGGTAGTAGGCCTAACTGTGTGTAGATGTCTTTCAGCGGATTGATTGATATGGCAGGAAGTGATAAATCAGAACAATGTCTGTAGGTCCATAGAAACGGTGAATTATCCTTAACAGCATTGGGCATTATCGAGTTATAACGTACCGTATAATGCTGTGATTGACCAATTAGAACACACTATTTATCAGTTCTGTGTAATAATGTCCATTCTTCTCTTCTTTGAATATTTCTTCCTATATTCGCATATACAGCCGCGGAAAAAATTAAGAGACCAGTCTGGATTTTTCTTCAATCTTTATCTCTACATTACTTCATGGTAATGCTCTTAATGACAATACTTTTATTGTGGTAGAAATGTTGTCAGTGGTTTATATTATAAAATCAAAATGTTCATTCTACTCAAACATATGCCTCTGAAGAGTAAAACAAGAGACACTGAACATTTGGAGTGGTCTCTTCATTTTTTTCCAGAGCTGTATGTCCAGTGAATAGTAACCCTCATTATCTGCCTCTGACGGGGGGTGAATATCTCAGGAGATTGAGATAGCGTCAACGTACAAGCGACTCCTTTGAGCTATATTCTTGTCAATGTCGATAGTTAGCCTGCTATCGGTGTATGAATGTGTGTGTGAATGGTAACGTGGTAGTTAGCCTGTTATCGGTGTATGAATATGTGTGTGAATGGTAACGTGGGAATGGGAAAAAGTCTCCCTTGCAAAAGAGTCTCCGGTCTCAATGGGATTTACCTGTATAAATAAAGGTTAAAAAAAAAAAAAAATAGGCTAAAACTTTCTGATCGTCCAGTCAGTGTGAGCGAAGTAGTGAGTGTGCTGCTGAGCTGTTGTGGAAAGTACTTTGTGATTATGCTGCACTTCTCTTGCCCACATCCTCTCTTTGTTTAAGTCATAAAGGGGAGGAGGAAGGCCTCATGGAAAATGATTCAGTTAAAGCTGATGAGGTGGAGCAACAGCTGGAGGCAATAATACAATATACTTCACACCAGAACATCACGGCTGGTCTGCTGTAGCTGCCAAAGTGTGTCTGTCCAAAACACATCAAAACAAAAGTTTGCTGGAGTTGTTGTTGTACAGCAAGGCAAGTTTGGTTTACATAGCACACTCCACACACAAGGCAACTCAAAGTGCTTTTTTTTTAAATGTATTTTTTTAGTTAACTTGTATTTTTCCAGATAAAAAAATAAGAACAGTTTCTTATTTACAAATGTTCTTAACAGGGGCATACATACATCACGATTAGACATAGGACACTATTGAAATTTAATGTAAGACAATACAAACAGTAGATATGTTGTAGTTGTAGATATGTCTATTCATTCAGTTTCACTTATGTTCCGTTATGTCAATGATATTTGGGACGTAACAGTGTCTAGTCTGACCATGACTCACCAACAATAGTTACAGCAAAAGTCTGGGAACTCCACACAACTGATGAGGTAGCAAGTGGAAACCTGGAAAAGCCTTCACTCTATGATTTAAATATGCTATTAATGGTGGACACCAGTTAAAAGAGTGTTGCCTATAGTTGCTGTTAGCTTTCTATGAGTTGCACACAACATGTATGGCTTTGGTGACTGCCATTGGTATCAGCAATACACTGATGGATGGGCTGAAAACAACACATACTAGTCTGTGCCACTTTGAGAGATTGACTATTTTGTTCTACAAACAATCAGAATAGTTTTAAAGATGCTGTAACATCAAAATCTGAGGATGACCTTTTCTCAACAAAAACACTCCTAATCAAACTCTCACACACTCTCACTTCTTTGTGGCAATTTATAGGAATACAATAATATTGAGAGAATGGACAGACAGACAGACAGACAGTGAGACAGACAGACATACAGACAGACAGAGAGACAGACAGACAGACAGACAGACATGGACCCAGGGCATGGATAACTCAACAGGAGGAAGAGGGTTTAAATATATTGAAAGAAAAGGAAGCCTCGTCTTGTGCCCTTTCATTTAAATGTGCTGAGATGATGTCCTGCTAAATCAGTTAGTGACAGGAAACCAGATGCTTTATGACGGCTGGCAGATTGTCGCTCACATCATCTTATAAAGCACAAGATACAGCTCCGGAAAAACATTAAGAGACCAGTCTGAATTGTTCTCAAATCTTCATCTCTACAGACAGACAGACAGACAGACAGACAGACAGACAGACATACGGTGACCTCTCACAGACAGAGGTATACATCTCATGCATGCTAGAGTGGTGGTAGACAGGGCGTGGATGGTTTTGTCTGCCTGTCCTCACTCCTGAGGTTGTGTGTGGTTGTGTGTGTGTGTGTGTGTGTGTGTGTGTGTGTGTGTGTGTGTGTGTGTGTGCACACAGGAAGAATGCCTCTGCTGTTTCCTGTCCATTTTGGAAGTTCCCATTTATCATCACAGGTCCACTCCCTTTCTGAAAAGAGAAAATTCACTTTTAGTCTTACTGTATATTCATTATTGGACCAGACAATAGACTGAAAAGGTCACCTTCAAACATACTTTCAGATAAGTTTGTAAGTCATATAAAAGTGAATGTATACTTTCAAATAGCCTACGGGTAGTTGACTTCATTGTCTATATATACACCACCAACCTCTGAGACCAAGCTAAGAAGAAAAAAAATTATAAAATAAAATGCTGCATTCCAGACAATTCAGATAAACCCTGCATTCCAAAAAGCATACTCTTTCTTTTGTTCTATTCTACATACTACATTTGACCATACATCTAGTTAGGATGCAGTAGGCATACACTTGGTTGGTACATACTTTTACTTATTTATTGCATCATAAAAAATTAGATTATGTGACTAAACGCCTATCTATATTGATTTTCAAAATTAAGCATTCTTCACTGGCCCACTGACGCAAATAAATAATGCATATGTATGTCACCTGTTACCTGTGTTCCTGTCTATCTGTATGTAATTTACAAAAGCCGGTCAAGAATTTTTATTTTGCCGTTTTCCTTGTGATTTTCTAGCATTACACTGCTATTATTATACTAGGATGTCGGAGTAATTTGACTTCCCAAGGCAACATTAGTCATAGTCATCCTTCTATCAACAAATTCTCTTTATCCTGCCATACTATTGTGTTCTGTGTGATGATCGCAATAACTTCATTTGTAAAGCACCATTAAAAACAGTAGTTTGCAAAGTGCTTTTACAGTCTCCTTCCTCCTAACATGTCTGTGTATTTCTCTACCCACAGTGCCTTGCCTGAAGAAATTGCCCCTTTGGATTCTCTAGTCGACCCTGTTTGACCATGCTGTCCCTCCTGCTGTCTACTATGCTGGCCGTACACACTATGGGTAAGTGTCAGGTACATTTAATTTTTTAATCTAATTTAATTAAAATTTTTAAAATATTTTATACATTTTAAAAAAATATAAATATTTAATATTTTTTTATATTTTAAATGTTTTATATATTTTATTTTTTATTACTAAATAGAAACATACAGACAAGACTTCATCACAAAACAATCAACATTAAATAACACACACGAGTCAAATAACAACCATGACAACAACATAAGAAATGACCATGATCAACAACAATAGTATAATAATAACACAAACACACACACACAAAAAATTAAACAGTAACAAACAAACATGGTGGGTGTCACCATTATGCCACAGTCACCACACTGTTGTTACTGTTGTTAGCTTTCTGTTATACAATATATACGCCCTATGGTGGCCTATTAGCTTCCCTTCTTCTAAGGCCTTCACTGCATGAGCAAAACAACACTTTGAAATGAGAGAGACTACTCCCAAAAATAATGTGCCAAAAAGTAGCAACGTCATAAATTCTACTTGTAAAAACTTTCATCAGTCCAGATGAGTTGAAGGAAAAAAAACATTTATTACTTTTACAGACATACTGCCTCAAGGGGTAGAAATATATTTTAAATTTAGCACAACTATGGCTCAGGTGGTAGAGCAGGTCGGCCAATGATCGAAGGGTTGGCTGTTCGATTCCCGCCTGCTACCGGTGTATGAATGGTAACGTGTAAATGGGAACAGGTCTCCCTTGAAAAAGAGTCTCTGGTCTCAATGGGAGACTCGATAAATAAAGATTTAAAAAAATAAACATAATATAATTCCTAAAAAGGCAAGCCTTTGCAGGTGAATGGGGTACATTTTTTAACTTATGGATAACATCATCATCAGTTGATTACTGACATCTACTATCTTTTGTAATACAATTTATTTCAGAAATGTTTGAATAAAATATTCATATTTGGCAATATTTAGCTAATTATGGGTAGGCCTACATTTGCATATCTTTAAAAAAAAATCTAGATGTTGGATAAAGCCAGAGTTAAATAGATTTTTGGTTCAGAGTATTATAAAAAAAATAATGTTGAGACTGCCGTGTCTCACCTTAAAGACCTACTTCACCGGTGGGAATATGAAGGTGTATTGAACTCTGTGTTCCTATGTAGTATTAATGTGCTAACATTTTTTAAATCGGTTCATCCTAGCCTGAGAAAAGGCAGAAAGAGTGTTTTTATGGTCTCACTGTCCAACCCTACATTTTGCCCAGTTGTAACATCACAGTGACATCACAAGTTTTTACAGGCTTACAGCTCTATGCTATGGGATTTTTCGTTTTTTTTTTTACTATTCTTATAACCCTACTTGTAAAACTGAATAGCTTTAACCCTTTCAGACAGGTAAGCATATAACATTTGGCCAAGGAAAAGCCCTCGATAAATAGTGCAATAGAGGCGTTTTCTTTCTTTCTCCCTAGCCGTGACTCAGACAATGTGGTGTGGAATTCATCCTCTTGTATTTATAACACTTGTGGTTGATGTTGCAACTGACAATCCATATCTCACACACTCAAAAAAGTTTAACTACTTCAGTAAGAAGAGTAGTGGTGTCATAAAAACAAGTAGTGTGTGTTCAGGCTTGATAACGTCTCAAGACCCGGTAAATAAAAGAAGAGAATTGAGTATGTCAGAAGAGGGGTCGACAGCACATATATTTTTAACACCAGCCCTTGTCCCAGTGACACAGAGTGCAAATAAAAATATTTTAGAAGATGGTATTCCTTTGTTTTTTTACAGTGTAGCCTGAATAAAAAGCAAGAATGCGGCACTGAAATGTTTCCTCTGAACGCTATAACACTACAGTGTCGTGCGAAAGTTTGTGAACCCCTTGAGCCTTTTGGAATTTTATTTATTTTAACCATTATTAATTCATTTTTTTCAATACCAGTATTTTTTATATGAAATAACAGATGTTTGTTTATCAATTCAACATTTTTCTTTTCCAGAAATCAATTGTTAAAATAGATAAAACAAATTATTTGACAAATGTTGTATGTGCAAAAGTTTGTGAACCCTAAGCTGCATTGCTTAAATCGAGCAAGGTAAATACAATCAGGTGAGCCAAATTGATTGATGAAATAGAACAATATAATGAGAGATCTTTAGGGAAGAAATTGGGCGCCACTAGATAAAACACGGATAAAACCAGGTCAGTTTAGGCCCACCAAACTGAACCCATACAGGTCAGACATGCTAATAGGGAAAAAATCTCAGAAGATCTCAGGAATAGAGTTGTGATGCTGCACATTTGTCTGGGGACAGCTATAAATTAATTCAAAAAAAGTTTGAGCTCCATCGGTCCACCGTGAGGCAAATCATCTGCAAATGGAGAGCTTTAAGAGTGACTGAACATCTGCCTAGAAGTGGACTTCCTTCAAAAATATCTTCAAGCGCCACAAGAAAAGTATTTTTTTAGTTAAAAGCCAACCCACACATTACATCTAGTGATTTGCAGACCTCTCTTGCAACATCTGGGACAGATGTGCATGGTTCCACAATAAGAAGAAAACTCAGTCAACATGGCTTTCAAGGGAGGGTTGCTGAAGAAGCCTCTGCTCTCAAAAAAGAACAACACTGCTTGTCACAGCTTTGCCAGAGAGCACCTGGAAATACCTGAAGTCTTATTCTGTGGACAGATTAGTCCAAAATTGATCTGTTTGGTCATAACCAAAACCGCCATGTTTGGGCAAAAACGCAACTCTGCCTACCACCAACAGAACCTTCTCCCAAGTGAAGAATGGTGATGGCAAATGGTCTGCAAATCTCCAGATGTAATGTGTGGGTTGGCTTTTACCTGAAAAATCCCTTTTCTTGTGGTGCTTGAAGATATTTTTGAAGGAAGTCCACTTCTAGGCAGATGTTCAGTCACTCTTAAAGCTCTCCATTTGTAGATGATTTGCCTCACGGTGGGCCGATGGAGCTCAAACTTTTTTATATGAATGTATAGCTGTCCCCAGACAAATGTGCAACATCAAAACTCTATTCCTGAGATCCTCTGAGATTGTTTCCCCTTTGAGCATGTCTGACCTGTATGGGTTCAGTTTGGTGAGCCTAAACTGACCTGGTTTTATCTGTGTTTTATCTAGTGCAGCCCAATTTCTTCCCTAAAGATCTCTCACTACATTGGTCTATTTCATCAATCAGTTTGGCCCACCTGATTGTGTTTACCTTGCTCGATTTAAGCAATGCAGCTTAGGGTTCACAAACTTTTGCACATACAACATTTGTCAAATCATTTGTTTTATCCATTTTAACAATTGATTTCTGGAAAAGAAAAATGTTAAATTGATAAACAAACATCTGTTATTTCATATAAAAAATACTGGTATTGAAAAAAATTAATTAATAATGGTTAAAATAAATAAAATTCCAAAAGGCTCAAGGGGTTCACAAACTTTCGCACGACACTGTATGTTCACAGTCTAGTTTGGGGAACGCACAAAGTTCACACAGAGAAATTCTGTGTATGAACAACATTTTTTTTGTCAGCATGCTCACAGTATGGACAGTTAGCGGATTGTGAGGAGATATTCACAGATTTTGACGAACAGTTATTTTGACAAGAAGCATCCTCCATAATGGCTGACTTCACCTTTTTAAAAGGGCATTTTGCTGATACAACCTCCTGTCTGCCATCAGTGGAACAGTTCAGTCTTGACTCTGTGGACTGAAGTGTCTTCAGTGGTTCATTAGGGAACAACTCTGCAGGCGTCTCCTTACCGTGTGTGTGTGTGTGTCTGTCTGTCTTCTGTCTGTCTGTGTGTGTGTGTGTGTGTGTGTGTGTGTGTGTGTGTGTGTGTGTGTGTGTGTGCGTGTGTTTTCGTGCATCCGCAAAATGGAGCTCTTTAACTCACAGTAATGGTCTATTGTAGCCAGACAATGGTTCAGCTTGTCTGCTAACAGCAACACTAAGTGAATTAGTCTGAGGCTTGATGCTACAGTCTACACATGTATCAACACTGCTGGATGATGCAAAATCACTGCTAGTTTGCAAAGCGTATATCTTATTGTTTAGTGTAATATAACATTACTAACTTCAACTGTTCACCAGTAACAGCATAAACAAAATATGATCTTAATTTCTGTTTGATTCATTGTTAAATAACATATTCAGTGCAGCAGTGGAATGTACTTGAAAGCATTGTAGTCTGACAAATGACTCTATTTTTATTTCACCAGTATAGGACAACAGTAATTATTTGACTATCAAATTAAAGGTCCTTTTAACCTCTTTTGATCTATAAACAGATATGGTTGGCCGCACAAACAGACACCCTACATATTTTAGGCTAGACACTGTAGGCGAAAACATTGTTTTATCAAGCACTGGTCATTTGTGGGCTATTTTTCTTCCATAACATGTCTTATTTTATACAAGTATAAATTAAATGATGTTTATTTTCCTAAAAGGTGCTATGAGGAACTTTTAAACATTTCTGAAACAGTCTCATTGTTCCTCTGGTGACCATAAAATAAATGTAACAGCAAACCAGACCATCAGTGCAAATAATGCTATTTATATATATATATATATATATATATATATATATATATATATATATATATATATATATATATTTAAATATATATATAAATATATGTATATAGTTTTCTTAATACCTTTGTCATACGCTCACCCAGGAACAACAGCTGGCGTAGTAAAAACACTACCGCTTTTGTCCAAAGGGGGTGCAAGAATGAACAAAACCTGAAAGCTCCTCTGAGCACTTTTAAACTTGTCTGTTTGCGTCTGTATATTTCTCCCATACAACCAGCTTTAACGGCAACCATCTCAACATTTGTTATTTTCAATATTCCGAACCAAAAATCTAAAATCTAAAATTGCTAATACCTTAGAAAGGTACAATGGAAAATAATAGCGGTTTTGAAACCTTGACTTTTTTAAACCGTGGTATACGTTGAAACCAGTGGGGTATATGATTTCTGATTGGTCAAAGTGAACATGAGCGTTACACTTTGAACAATCAGAGCGAGGCTCCGATTCTTAAAAAAAAAAAAAAAAAAAATGGCTTATTGGCTGTTGGGACTGTCCATTCACTTTAGCACAGACGTTGTTGGTGTAGAGCGTATCAGGGAGGGACCATAGGGGAGGGACCAAAGAGAACAAGTGGAGCGGTTGAGGTATTTGGATCCTCCACCCCAGCTTTAACTGCCCATGCCTAGTACCAGCACACATCGGCTATCAACAGAACAGTATTTGTGCAATAAAAACTCAGGGACTGCACAACACTGTCAAACTAACGCAGTAGCATTGTCTCTGTAGCTCCCAGCTGTATCCTGACTCAGTAGTCAGATGATGGATCATTCTCTGTGACACACACACACACACACACACACACACACACACACACACACACACACACACACACACACACACACACACACACACACACACACACACACACACACACACACACACACATCCCTGTTGTTACTCATACAGCACGGAACAGCTGTTGTGTGACACATAGCCGTGAGAAGGCTTGTCTGTGTGTTGAGTTGTGTTTTTATCATGTGTGCATACAGTTGGAGTCAGCCGTTCTGAATAATGTCTTCTTGTCAAAATCACTTCTCGTCAAAACCAGTGAATAACTCCTCACGATCTGATACCTGTCTGTACTGTGTGTGCGCTGAAAGAAGCACTAGTGTTGTTAATACCCAGCCTAGGCTAAGGATCAGGAGGAGATATTCACCGGTTTTAACAAAGTGATTTTGACAACAATCGTTCTCCAGATTCAACTTTTGCTACACACACTCACTCACTCACTCACTCACTCACTCACTCACTCACTCACTCACTCACTCACTCACTCACTCACTCACTCACTCACTGACTCACTCACCTTTGACCTCACCGGTTGCTTATAACAGCTCATATTCATTTCTTCCCACTCATTATAACCCACAGACCTTATCTGCAAAATGCATAAAAATGTCAACCTACTGTATGTATCGGCCTGTACACACAGTAATGACTGTGCTGTCGAGTACAGTTACATTCTTGGCTCCCTCTCTCTCTCTCACACACACACACACACACACACACACACACACACACACACACACACACACACACACACACACACACACACACACACACACACACACACACACACACACACACACACACACACACACACACACACACACACACACACACACAGCTAGTGGCAGCCAGTGGCAGCGCTAACTGGAGGCTGTCCGGCTAATTGCTTCTTGTTGTCATACTACTCTGTTCAGTTAGCACAACCTGCTATACGTTGCCAGTTCTGGGCCCTTTGCAGCTATACACACACACACACACACACACACACACACACACACACACACACACACACACACACACACACACACACACACACACACACACACACACACACACCCACACACACTTACACACACATACACACACGCACACACACACACACACACACACACACACACACACACACACACACACACACACACACACACACGTAGCGCCCAGCACAATTGCACAAGCCAAACCCGATTTTCACTCCCAACGATTGGACCTGTAAGGACAATTCAAATTAATTAGCATAATTGGATAGATGGCATCTATGGCTAGTGGTCTATGGCACTCGCTACTAGGCACACATTATGGCAAGGCTACGGAGCGTGAAAATGCTCCCGCCTTAGCATCTCTGGTGTACTTGTTTTTAAAGGTCTGCTAACTATGAGTGCCCTCGTCCTGTCCTCCTCTTTCCCCTCTTCACAGCAATTGATTCTGCAAAGAGGGGACACTTTAGCGCGTGCAGAAACTCAATTTAAGGGCCATTACCCCATATCGCTGATGTTCTTTGCTAATTTGATTGCGTCCAGTGGAGTATCCTTTTTAAAAACAATCCAGGACAGGCTCCACCAAGATTGGTTTCGCCGCAGCGCATACATAATGACCCCGCTGCCTGTTGGCTTATAGCCTCTCTCTATTCTCACAGACAGAGACAGCGTTGCCATGTTTGCTGTTTATAAGCAACTTTTTCTGCAAAGTTGCTTAGAAATATTGGCCTACAAATCTTTCTCTTCTATTGTTTGCACTAACATATATATATAAAAAAAATGTGTAAGATGCTTTAAATGTGGACAATAACATAGTAAGATGATAACTTGTTTGTCGATGCATTAAATAACGTTTTAAGTTTCTGGTTATCTGTCTTGTTATTTTACTAGATTAACCTACTTTTAAGTGATACAAATATACTGTATGACAATATGTACAATCCAAACAAAGGAGGGTGGGTATTCCTCCCTTCAAACAATGAATATGATATAGGAATTTAAAAGTATTTATATGAAAGATTTCAGAAGTTAAGTAGTAAAAGTTATATGGTTAAGATGTAACGTTGTTGATGAAGTGGATGCATTAGCATTTCCTTATTATTATTGTAGAGATAGACACAATGGACTTTATTACAATTGTTGAAGAAATGGTCACTCCTTGTGGGCTTGTTTTTGCCTGGTTACTTGTTTCTTTCTTGAGATGTGGCAACCCCTCATTGGACGTGTAGGACGTGGATGTATATAATGGCTATTTGCAATTGTTGAAGAAATGGTCACTCCTTAAAGGCTTGTTTTATATGCTTGATTCCTTATTTCTTTCGTTAGATCTGGCAACCCCTCTCCTAGCTCCTCTTGACTCTCACAGCGCAGTCATTGAAACGGAAAGAGTCTTACCCAATCAGCAGCACCTCATGGTTATTTCAACTGGTCCCCGAAAAATGCCTAGTGGCAATCGTTAAAACATTGATACGGTTAATATGCCACGATTGCAGTTCTCGGTGTGTGTGTGTGTGTGTGTGTGTGTGTGTGTGTGTGTGTGTGTGTGTGTGTGTGTGTGTGTGTGTGTGTGTGTGTGTGTGTGTGTGTGTGTGTGTGTGTGTAAGGGACCATATGTGGAGGTCTGCTGTGTGCCTAGTGGGCTGTGATGAATGGCTTTCAATGGAGACAACTGCTGCTGATCTGTGCTTGGAAAGCATCACAGCTACTGACTTGCTGAGGGAAGCAGCTGACACACACACAGGAGACACACACACACACACACACACACACACACACACACACAAAGGAGACACACACAGGAGGGACACACACAGGAGGGACACACACACACAAAAGAGAGACACACACACACACAGAGGAGACAGACCAACTCACACACACACAGAGACACACACAGACACTCACACACACACACACACACACACACACACACACACACACACACACACACACACACACACACACACACACACACACACACACACACACACACACACACACACACACACACACACACACACACACACACAGCCTTTACCTCCGGGCTGCTGTGGCGGTGATAGTGTCAATAACATGTCTGCTGTACTGTCACCAAGACAACGCATAGCAGATGACGACAGACCGACCCTGGCTTAACCTCCACTCATTCATGAAACTCTGTGAACCTGTGAGAGAGATCCATCTTAAAGGTCAGCGTGCAGTGATAGTTTTTCCCTTTGGCGCTCCGGTGGCGTAGTGGATGGAGCGCGTACCATATCGGCTCCGGCCTTCGTTGCAGTGGTCGCGTGTTCAAATCCGACCTGTGGACCTTTACTGCAGGTCATCCCCCTCCCCCTCTCTCTCTCTGTGTCTCTGTCTCCCCATTTCAACTCTGTACTATCTAATAAAACTTGAAAATGCCAAAAAATAATTGTTTTTCCCAACAGACAAATGGAAATGGAAATCATTTGAGGTAACACTATACAATAAGGTATACACACAATTGTAGTACTTACGACAGAAATGTGTAACCTACTACACTGGATAGGACTCATGTGGTAAGTAGTACAAAAAAAAAATGTATGCAGCAGGTAACACAAAAAAAAAACCTATCTATGTAGTAGGTAATACAATTTTGTGTACCTTCATTGTAAAGTGTTATACCTCATTTGATAATATATATATATTTTTTTTTTCCCTTTTATTTCTACATAGGAGCAGGGTGCTGAGGCCGCCATGTTTTACCGCCATGTTTCTACAGTAGCACATAACGGACAAACTTAACGACCTTATGTGTTTTTTATATATAGTGGGCGTCCTGTGGAAATGCACCTGTTGGAAGACCAAGAAGAAGAAGAAGTACTATAGAATAAATAACTAAACACATCTTCACCTCATCACTTGATATTGTGGAAAGACTTGAGGCAGTGGTGGACGATGTCGTCTTTAGTAACTATAGCTTCTTGTCCTTGAAGGCCACCGTAGCTTTTGTGCATTCTCCAAACTAGAGGTGTTAGCAAGGGAGTGTTTCAATCGAGAGCTTGTACCACTAGATGAAGCAAAATACTCCTAAATTACACACTGTACCTTTAAATTTCACAAGAGCACATGATAATGGCAATAGGTTATGTGTAAGCTCCGGTGTAGGCGGCCATTATTCTAAATTAGCTGCACTCAAGTCAGATCTGACCCCATAACCATACTGCTACCTCAGGGTGCTTCCTCTCTCTCTCTCTCTCTCTCTCTCTCTCTCTCTCACACACACACACACACACACACACACACACACACACACACACACACACACACACACACACACACACACACACACACACACACACACACACACAATACTGTATATAAGCACACATACACACACAGACACTCTATCTCTCACTCACTCACTCACTCACACACACACATACACACACACCCTCAGACACACTCTATCTCTCTATCACCACACACACACACACACACACACACACACACACACACACACACACACACACACACACACACACACACACACACACACACACACACACTCCCTCCCCATAGCCGCTGCTCATCAAAAGGCTCTCTGTCTCTCAGAGCTCGTAAGCCCGGGAGCTTGGCCCTTATCTGCCACGGTGTTCTCCAGTCCGACGCTATTATCTGACTGTCGGAGACTATTAACGGGTTATTGACGGGATATGAGATGGTACACACACACACACACACACACACACACACACACACACACACACACACACACACACACACACACACACACACACACACACACACACACACACACACACACACACAGAGCTGAGATGGCGAGAGAAAAAAAAAAGATGAAAATAGCACAATAGTGAGTGTGAGTGAGCCCCATTTTTTGATTTACGACTTGGCTGAAGATAAGCTAGAGTCTAGAGTCCTTGTCTTATACCCCATCTGCCATCACATGTTGGCCCAAACCCCCCCACCCCCCTCCACTCCACACACACACACACACACACACCCCCGCCCTCGCCCTCGCCCTGAGTTAAGGGGCACTCACACTTACTGATGACTTCCCGGAGCCAAAATGGTAAAAGGAAAAGAGATTATGCTGAGGGCTTAATGTCTAAAGTGACCCCCTTTTTACACCGCCCGAGGCTCTAAATCGTACATAATCTCCTCCGTATCGCGCCTCTTTAACCGAAGGGGCACGATTTGAAAAGCCAATGCCCAAGACACTCACTCTTTTCTGGGTTTCAAAATGTCTAAATTGGGGTCTATACTCCACACTCCAATCGATATCCTTAATGTTTTCCACATGCTAATTTATTTTTTGAAATGGGAGAATTATGGACATATGTGGCTGACAGAAGCAAAATGCTCGCTCTCCCCTCTGAATTTCGCAAGGGTTGTTTCTGTCATATGAATAAATCGGTATGAAAGGACCTTACTCCATCCTTTTACGGTTACTCACACACACACACACACACACACACACACACACACACACACACACACACACACACACACACACACACACACACACACACACTCACCCCATCCCTTTTTAAGTAAAAATCCCTTTTGATGTTCAAGGTGGTGCAAAAATTTACAGAAAAAAAAAATATTCTGAGCTGCAGTTTTTGTCCGTCACCACAAGGGGGCAGTGTTGTAAAAGCAGATTTTCTTCCAGCTTGCATACTTGCCTGGACTAAACCCTATAACTATATAGTTTATAAGTTGGCCTCTTCTTTTACTAAAGCCTGGATGAAACGTCAGGATGGTTTATATCGTTAATGTCCGTATTATTTATTCAGCATCTATTTTTGGTTTTTGGTCTGTCTGTGTGTTTTATAATGGTGTCTTGTAAGAACTTGTGGGCTGGGCGTGCTAATGCTTGACACAATAATACAAAATTCAATTCAAATGAAGTCATTGCGGTCTGTTAGTATTGCACATGTTAACTTGCGATGCCAACATTGCCCCATACACTGTTGGAGCATGAGTTTTTCCTAATATAATTGTCACATGTTTCAGATGCAGGGCTTTAGAGTAGGCCTACATACCCCTTAAACATGTGTACCTGATGTGTTTAACTAAGTGTGTCTGTGTTCCCGGTCTATTATTGAACTGCCATCAATATATCCTTTACAATGAGAGACTATGGGGTGGTAATCTTTGTGTAGTTTTATTAAGTATTTAACCTGAGTTGAATTGGAAATGGAATAGGAGTTGAAATATATATATATATATATACTGCTTACTGAGCTCAAAGGCCTTTTGATTCATAATGGGATTGCTGCATGATAAAATGTGCATGTGCTGGAAATCAACACATGAACCGAATATGAAGTGAGTGAATTGTGATAATTATCCTCGCAGAAAGCTGCAGTCATTACTAATTTGAACCATGAATTCTGCTTGACTATTGTGTGTGTGTTTGTGTGTGTGTGTGTGTGTGTGTATTCGTGTCACGGACAGTTCTGGGACCTTGACACCTGTGTACTAGTGCTACGTGTGTGTGTGTGTGTGTGTGTGTGTGTGTGTGTGTGTGTGTGAGAGAGAGCGAGAGAGAGACTGTTTTCTGGATAGGAACCTCTGAGCTCGAGAGCAGCTTTGTAAGAGTGTCTCCATTGTAGTGTCTTGTGTCCAATCCCTCAGACAGTGTGTTTCAGTGGAGCTGGAGTCAAACTGCTGTGGAATATCAATGTGAAGCCCTGGCCAATGGGTGTCTGTTTCTGCATGGGATTGCATGTGGGAAGGTGTGTGTATCATAGTGTTAGGCTGTAAAACTGTATCCAGAGGGATTTAAAAATATCAAAAGTATTATTATTTTTTTTGTTGTTGCATTGTTATGCTTTATTGACAGTGTAGAGACAGAGTTGAAATGGGGCAGAGAGGGGAGTGACATGCAGAGAACGAGCGCGGGCTGGAATCAAACCCGGGTCTGTTGCTGGCCGAGGCCCATGGGGGGGACGCCCTACCAACTGAGCTAAGGATGCCCCTAAACGTATTTGTTTCTAAGTTGTTGCTGTAAGTTGTTCCAGGAGTCTGGGCCACTGAAGCTACACACTGTCTTTCCCAGCTCAGACCGGGCTTGTGGGAAATTTAGTATGAGCATATCAGTTGATGTGAGATGGAATTGGGAGTTGGATGCAAACAGGAGGATCACAGCTTGTACAGAGGGTGGTGCTTGATGGGTGACAGAGATCGCCTCTGGAGTGCAGGGTCGGAGGTTCGATCCCCCGCCTACCCGCCACATGTCGAAGTGTCCTTGGGCAAGACATTGAACCCCACATTGCTCCCGATAGTTAGCTTGCACCCTGCGTGGTGGCTGCTGCTATATGTGTATGAATGTCAGTGTGATTGGGTGAATGTGTACAAAACAATGTAAAGCGCTTTGAGGCTGTGAAAAACCAGGGAAAAGCGCTATATAACCGCCATTTACCATTTACACAATGCCGTTGGTAAATAAAATCCAGTGATATCACACATATACAGTTAGTGAGCACACATGCATGCACCCACATACACAAAAACAATACAATGTGAGCAACATATGGGGCCAGTCAGGACCACAGTGGTACAGTTGTTGTCATATCTCACTGGTGCTTTATTCAATCATTCCAATTTGTCAAGTCTTTGTTAATCAATGTGTTCCTAAACAATTCATATTGTTATTTTCGGATTATCTTCTTGATTCTGCTTTTTAATTTGAAATACCAGAAACTGGTGCTCCGGTAGCGTAGTGGATAGAGCGCGTACCATATTGGCTCCGGCCTTCGTTGCAGTGGTCGCAGGTTCGAATCCGACCCGTGGACCTTTACTGTAGGTCATTCCCTCTCTCTCTCTCTCTCTGTCTCCCCATTTCAACTCTGTACTATCTAATAAAGCTTGAAAATGCCAAAAAAATAAAAATACTAGAAAATTATCTTGAAAGTTATATTTCTCAACAGCGGTGGTAGGCAAGGTAACGCTCATGAGAAGCTACAATATGGTACAATGTCACTGAGACCTCACAATGCACTGTATTAGGTCGCAATAACCTTTGTCTTCCAACATCGAATCAATTCATCTTTGAATCGGAGTCGACATGTGTGCAAAGTTATGAGAAAATCCCCCAAAGTGTTCATGGCTTATTGGGTCACTGTGACATTAATACAACTTAGGAAAAATGCTCTTCTGAGTAGTTTTATTCATCGGTGAATACGCTGAGCATATTTTATTCAACATAACTTTATTTATATATTAGGCAGAGACATAGTGGGGAAATGCTGATTCAGGCTTCCACACAGTAGCTCATTCTGTATTCTCATGTCTGTCTGTAGACACCATCAATCTTATTTGAAAAAAAAAACAAAAAAAAACCAAACATACTCTGAATGATAAATTTTACGTGATTGACAGGCACACAGTATTTCAATGAAAAAGGCCAAAAACACAATTACACAGACACAGTTCTATTTGTGTGTGCCAAAATAAAAATGTGGAACAATATTCTTTCCAACTTTGAACTGTATGGTAATATTTTGAGTGATGATTTGAAATTGTTTTACAGGCGCCTGTGACATTATTGTAGTTTTTGCGTTCCTGGCAGCTTTATACTTTTTCAGACTTATGGCTTAGTTTGTGCTGAAATAAGGGATACCGTGCATGTAGGTTAAGGAGAGTTTAAAAAAATGCTAAACAAAGACAGAGATAAATGCATAGAAAATGAGCAAGAATTAACCTAAATAGACCAAGAGTGCAAAACAAAAAGTATGCATACAGCTTAAATCCAAGCTTATAGGCCACAAACTATAACAGAAACAATGTTGGAAATATGACTTTTTTTAATGCTTTAAAATTATAATTTTTTTCCAGTTCACTCCCAATTGGGCATTGCATAAAGGCAAACGTATGGTAGAAAGCGTCATCCTATTTACTCAATTTACAGTTTTTATTTTATCCTGCCGCCCCAAAAGTGAGCAAACAAATGTTGGACCTTGGCATACACACACACACACACACACACACACACACACACACACACACACACACACACACACACACACACACACACACACACACACACACACACACACACACACACACACACACACTCATAGGCAAAACACACTTCACATATTTTTGCTCACCATTCCCGATTGGTAACAATGCCATATTAGTGACAAGACTTTACGTACGAAAAATACATGTGGTGAGCTTGTGGGGCTACTACAATCCAACAGTCACAAAATACAGCTTTTTCTACTGAGATTGAAGTTGTGCATTTTGAATTTTTGGTTTTGGCGTCCATAGAAAGGGCTTGGAGCATTGGACTGAGGACGCAGATAGACAGCAGAGAAGTGGATTATGCTGCCGGACTCTTTATGGTCATTTGAAAACTGATTGTGCAAACTGGTCACAATTCAAATCCATTTACCGACATGAAATCAAACTTTAAAGCCATAATTTCAGGCCTGCAGAAAGGTGTGTGCGTGTTTGTGTGTTTGTGTGTGTGTGTGTGTGTGTGTGTGTGTGTGTGTGTGTGTGTGTGTGTGTGTGTGTGTGTGTGTGTGTGTGTGTGTGTGCGTTTGCAACTCAAATTAAACCAATTTATTGCCCAGAACTTGAGAGAAAAGTGTGAAATAGCAAAAAAAAAAAAACTCAGTGCTCGGAAGGCTGAATTTTTTATTTTTTTTTTGGATCATCCTTCAGTTATACACATAGACACGATCTAACCGCATGCTTCAGTGAATGTGAGTTTCAGTGAATGTGTGTGTGTGTGTGTGTGTGTGTGTGTTTGTATCTATATGTGTGTGTGTGTGTGTGTGTGTGTGTGTCTCTCTCTCTATCGGTGTGTGACTATGTGTGAGTGTATGTATGTGTGTGTGTGTCTCTCTCTATCGGTGTGTGACTCTTTGTCTGTGTGTGGTCTTTTAAGTGGAGTTGAGAGTGGTGTGAATATGTGGTTGTCTGAAGCCATCGTCGCTATGGCTTGCTGCTGGTCGCTGGGGCGGTTTGCCAACGCTCGGCAAAAAGGCTGTAATGACTTTATATCACGTCTGCTGTGAAAGTGCCCGTCTCCGTCTCACAGGCACTCAAACAGAGCCGGGGCCCACACACACACACACACACACACACACACACACACACACACACACACACACACACACACACACACACACACACACACACACACACACACACACACACACACACACACACACACACACACACACACACACACACACACACACACACACAGCGGAGGCCCATAAACACAAAGTGCACTGTGTAAATCCCCTACTGTCTGACACAGCCCAGCCTGCCCTCCACGACTCCTAAGCATCTCTTTATCCAGAGAGGAGAAGCCACACACACACACACACACACACACACACACACACACACACACACACACACACACACACACACACACACACACACACACACACACACACACACACACACACACACACACACACACACACAGATTTTTACGGCTATACTTGTGAGGACGCACATTGATGTAATGCATTCCATAGCCCCTTACCCTTACCATGAAAACTGAAAATGCCTAACCCCAAACATTACACTAACCCTAACCTAAAACTAATTCATACCTGAACCTTAAAACCTAGTGTTAACCCTCAAACAGCTCATTTGAAGACCTGTCCCAAAGTGAGAATCGGCCAAAATGTCCTCACTCCAAAAATGTCCTTACTCTTAATGTGGAATACTGAAATTGCTTCTCACAATAAAAAAGTACACACTCACTCACTCACTCACTCACTCACTCACTCACTCACTCACTCACTCACTCACTCACTCACTCACTCACTCACTCACTCACTCACTCACTCACTCACTCCACCTACCCCCCCCCCCCTTTAGATCAAGACATCCCCGGCCTTAGCTATCCCCCACCCCCCGTATCACCTATGTTGTAATCTTGCACCTCCAGCACTTAGATGCACTTAGATGCATTCACTACACTGTTTGTGTAGTGAATGCATGTGGAGCAGAGCTGAGCACAGGCCTTCAAACAGCCACAACATGCTGCTATGTGCTGTAGACAGAAGCAGATCAAACACAGCCCAGTGCGCAATCACTCACCCATTCGCTCTGGCTCCTGTTAGTTCACCTCTGTACACCAGGACATCAGATGTGTGTTTTTTTTTTTTTGTGAGGACAGCTGGCCTTGTGTGACCTCTCCCATTCTGTCTTGCCAATCCCCTACCCTAGATGCAACGCAACATACAGGTAGAAATAGTTCACGGCATTTTGAGATTAATGTTCATCTTCCGATTGCTGCGGTCCTTAGAAACATTTTCAACCCAATCATTTACCTCTTTTTTTTTTTTCTATTTCAATAATTGCAAATGGCTTGACAGAAATCCAGAAGTCCCGTATGGCAATATCTGACAGAGCCATGGCCAGGGAAGTGCAATAGACAATGCAATTAAAGGTGGAGTCAGCAATTTTAGAGAACGCTGATTTTGACAGAAAGTGATTTTGACAACAAGCATTATCCAGAATCGTCGACTCCACCTTTTAAAGTACATTTTGTTTCTCATTTGATATTATTACTAAATTGTTGTATCGAATGCAACACACAAAAAAACAACAGCAACAGCGTGATATCAGCGTTATATATTGAGCATCAATTACAGTAATCTACTCTCTAAATAGCAGTATCGGTATCGACATTGACCATAGAAAAACCCATATCAGTCGACCACTAACCACTAACTCAAATTCCCCCTTATCCTAAGCCGATGGCGGGTCACTGTCTCCAACACGAGGTCCCTGTATAGAGCCTCTAAGGGCCTGGGGAGGGGGAGGGGGCCAGTGGTAGGTCACCTCTTAAAGAAGGCAGCAGGTTGTAGGATGAGAAAGTTATTTTCTCTATCTGTCTCTCCTCTCTGACACGGCTTTGGTCGGCGCTGAAGGATTAGAGTGTGTGAGTCTTCAGCACTCTTGCCTTGGCTTGTTCCCAGATATTATCTTTAAAGTGTGTGAGCTCAAGGCCAGACGGACTCTCATTCTCTCTCTCTCTCTCTTTCTCTCTCTCATTCTCTCTCTCTCTCTCTCTCTCTCACCGTTCCCCCTCCTTATCTACCTTCCTTTCCCCATCCCCCCTTTTTTCCCGTATGAAGTCGGTGACGTGAGTCATCCCGGGCTGCTAAGGGAGTGATTTAATTGCTCTCTCTCTCTCTTTCTCTTTCTCTTCTTTCTCTCTCTCTCCCCCTCTCTCGCTCTCTCAATATCTCTCTCCCTTTCTCTCTCTCTCTCTCTCTCTCTCTCCCCCTCTCTTGCACTCTCACTATCTCTCTCTCTCCACCACACCACCTAATAGCCACGTTGGTCCTCAGCGCAAAACATAGTAGTTTGACAAAAATGACCTTGAAATTGTGTGTTAGTTACTTTTCCCCACTCTATCCATTTCTAATGGACAGCGGACATCTCGAGAGGGCTGTCACTGACCCTTCCACTCCAAAAAAAAATGAAAGAAAAATGCCAGGGACCTATTCATTACACAAAAGGTTAGGACAGCAATAAATACACACTCCAGAATTTTTTTTTTTTCGGTTATCCCCCATTGACGGCTGCACAATAGCGCCCGCTCCTGCCATGCTTTAGACCCTGAGAACTCTTCTGTATTGCCTGGACATAGCTGAGTGAATGTTGTGGGTAGAACACTGGGAGATAGACACAAAACCCTTCATAACACCAGAGGAGCTTTTTTGTCATCACTGTAAAGAAAGAGAAGAAAAAATAACGTTCGCCATTTATTTTTTTGCTATACAGGTCAGGCCGGTACACCAGGTTGAAATCATGGAGCAATTTGAAACAATAGTGGGCTATGATAGGTATGTTGTGACAGTCTTCATGATATGTTCCTGTTTCTATTTTAGTTTGAGTGTCAATGAATTTCATACAAAAGTGTCCAAGATTTCAACTTTCTTTTTTCTTTTCAATTTCTAGACACTTTTTTTTGTTGGTCCATTCCAATGGATGGTTAAATTAACATATAATAAAGTATTTTATTGTATTTTTTTTTATAGTTGATGATTTACTTTTGCAGCTAGAATATAAATCCACCATTACAATATCTTGTTTTGTGTTTGGATCAAAACGGCTAAAAATACTGTACCTTTCTCAATGTAAGAATTTCCAGTAGCAGTTAAAGCCACGAGTAACATTTAAATATATTTTAAACAGCCTCATGTTTCCTCTGATAATCATAAATTACCTTTAACAGCAAACGAGACCATCAGTGCAAAGAAAGTGTAACGGCTGGATCAGGAGGACACAGGCGCGGAGACAGTAACAGTTTTAAGAAGATTTATTTTGGAGGTAACCAGCAGGGGGTTAGGACCGTGATCCGGGGGGGGGGGGGGAAGCTGGCTGTCATGGGGCTCCAGGGGGGAGAGCAACGGGGCAAGTCCAGGGAGCTGAGTGTGAGCAGGCTAGAGCAGGCAGGCAGAGGGGTCCGGGAGGAAGTGCTGGCGGGCGAGGGCTGGAGCTGGTGGCTGGAGTCAGGCCGGGAGAGCTGTGGCAGAAAAGACAGGAGTTAGCCAGGAAAAAATGCAAAAAGCGGAGCTGCAAACAGGTTATCTTAGAGAGAGGACTGTGTGGAAACAGAATCTACAATCTGGCAGTGTCTGGCAGGTAGGGCCGGGTATATGAAGAGCAGTTGATTGATGATTGATGGCAGCTGTGAATGCTGGTGATTGACTCCAGCACACCTGACTCCAACCCTGCAATAGACCAGCACATAGACCAGGGTAAAAGGGAAAAACAACAAAAGGGCTAGAGGCCCAAGCAGGATCATAACAGAAAGATGTTTTTACATAGTTTTTATTACTGCGTTTGGTCTGGTCACACACCCAGTCCGATTTTCGGTTCACACGTGCATGATCTATGGTCACATATCCGTATTGGTCGCAGATTTTAGTGTGGAGCAGGAACGCGATTTGAGAAGCCTATCCCTCCAGGTGAGGGAAGGGGAGCGGGAGCCTTGTTTGAGACAGGTATTTGTCGTCATAATGACTGATAATGGGGCTGAACCATCAAAGAAAAAAAAGAAAATGCAATGAAGTAAAGCTAAAAGGGAGAGTGATAGACGGGCGGGAGGAGGCGAGGGCATTGCCAAGCAATGTGTATACAATTACACGGGAGCAAAACTAGACTGCGGTGTTTACTCCTAAATGAGCGGTACTAACAAAAAGTTTACTTTGCTTCACCATCATCAGATGACCATTTTTCATCTGAAATAGTCATTATTTACAACAACATAACCACATTACTTCATCGTGATCCATAGGCTACTAACTGCCGTCTCTCGCTTTCTGTGAGGACACAGAGTCTTTCAGCTCTGTGAGAGTAGTTAGGTGACACTGCTGCATCAACTCATGTACAATCAGGCATTAGTTGACGCTGTGTCACTGACCACTCTCACGGAGCCGAAAAGAGTCCGGTGCCCTCACGGCTTTCAACACACGGACATGCACTATATTGCGTCCTAATCAATTGAGACTGGCACGACCGGCACACGCTAGAAAACAGTTTCACGACAGCTGGTGTCGTAAAAATACTACCGCTTTTGTCCAAAGGGACCGCCAATGGACAAAGTTACTCGTAGTGGCTTTAATATTGAGAACAGGCTATTTTGGACAACAGTATTTTAGTCACACTTCTCTGCACTTGGGAGGTTTTGCAGTAGGTGGCACTGTTCCTACAGAAGTGTGTGTGTGTGTGTGTGTGTGTGTGTGTGTGTGTGTGTGTGTGTGTGTGTGTGTGTGTGTGTGTGTGTGTGTGTGTGTGTGTGTGTGTGTGGCAGGGGAAGTAAATCATTGCATATTCTGAAGCAGTCAAATTCCCCTCCATAGCAAAAGTGATTTAAACACTTACCAATTGATAGAGACACAGCTCAACAAGGGACTGAAATGAGGAGGCTAAAATGTCACTATGATTATAACAATTAGAGAGACTGAGTATATAGTAGAATGTATAAAGTGTATTGCTCGGGGGCACCACTGGCATTTTTTCACCCCTGTGACGTGTGTGAGTGACAAGTTATTATGGGGTTTACTTTGCCCGGATTGGATTAAGGACATCAGGCCCTTTCAACAGGAGATCGTTCATTCATTTCATTTAATTTTCATTTCATTTTCCTTTATTTATTCTCGAAAGATCAATTGAGGGGTGACCCTCTTTTACAATGACGTCGAGACAGATACACAATATACAATGAGAATACACAACAAGCTTACAAAGAGACAACAACAATTAAAACATTCAGATCAATTGAATACTTAGACTCTTGAATTTTTGGCTGCTATTCCATACGATGCGTATTGGTGTTGTCAAAGAGCGGGGATTTGGTGCTATTAAGTGGCTCACATACCACACCGGTCCTTTCCAACTGTCAATACTCTCCTTGCTAAGTTTTCTCGCTGCTCCTCTTGCAACCATTTCATGCACTTGCGCTGTGTAGGCAGCCTGCCACTCTGGATCCTTCCTGAGCTGTTTCTCTGTCCGCAGAAAGGTAGCCTCCACTGCACTCCTGTTATTAGGAAGAGAAGTTGGGTCCTCAACTCATACTTTGAGTCCCAGTGTGGAGCATTGCTGTGGGCGTCTGCTTTTACATACGTGAGACCTTGCTTTATGATTTCAAGCTCCTTCTCATCTTCATAGCGAGTCCTCCGACTCCCTGGACAACTAGAGTGACCTTTTCACTCCTCAACTTAAGTCTTTCAGCAGCTCTGTGTGTGATGTAGTTAGTGTCCGACGCTAAATCAATCAGAGTACCAAATTTCTGACCTGCATTGGCAGTGACTTCTAGCAGCATCATAATAACCGGTAGCTCTTCCAATCCATTCATCGCCACCAGTCCCAGCTGCTCCTTCTTTGCACAGTTTGTTATTGCAGTCATGTTGGTAAAAGCCCGCATGCATTTTTCTGCCATTTGTGGGGAGAGTTCGGCCATAAATTGTTCCTGTTCCTCTGTAAGCTTAGGCTTTTTCCTCCTGTCTTTTCCACCTTTGTCTTCCTCGCTCCCTCTGGATTCCCCTTTTGGACAGAGAAAGAAATGATGAGTTGATGAGCTCCCCTTTCTGCAATCCTTATTTCTGCACAGGTAAGTTCCTATACATTCATCCTCTTCTCTATAACATCCCAGGCACTGTTTACATGCTCCCAGCTTATTCACAGCGCTTAATTTCTCAGCCAGTTTCAATCCCTTGAACCGCTTACAGAAGAAAACTTTCTCTCTATGCCTTTCATCTCCACAGACGACGCATCCTTCTTCCCATGTGGAACGTGTGAAAGCATGTTTTATTTCCTCTCTTGCCTCTCTGGCTTCTCAGTTACTCCGAGCTGTTTCAATTTCTCCAGAATTTCCTCTTGAGTTTTCAGGAAGTTTAGGAGGCTATCAAAATGATTGTCCCTTGTGACATTATTGCTGGGCTTTACCATGAATACAAGCCAGTCTTTCTTTACAGCGTCCGGTAACTTGCTTTCAATTGACCTGGTTACCAGAGGGTTCTTGATGGCTCCTGTGTCCCCGAGCTCTGTGAGGTCTGCCAGAGCCTTCTCAACGGTTTGGATTAAGTCAATCACCTTCCTTGGCTGATTTCTTCTTAAGGCAGGAATTTTCTCAAGTTCTTCAATTATCTCCAGGGCAATTGTAGATGTATTTCCAAATATGTTTTCCAATACACGGAACATATCTTGAGCTGTGTTGTATGTTGATAGGTGGAGGTCTCCGGAGATTTTTCCATCCACGCTGTCCAAAAGTTGTAGTTTTTTCACTTCAACTGAACCAGTGGGTTCTCCCTGCTTTTGTAGGCTCTCCCAATCTCTTTTCCATCGGTGAAACTCCCTTTTGCAACCATAAAATCTGGGCAGACTAGTCGGCTTAATTCTCACAATTGGTGCGGTGTGTGCAGCTGGTGTGGTTGCTATTCTGGCAGCCGCCTCAGCTCTTTCCTCCTTTGCAATCCTTTGTGCTACGGCAAACTCTCCTCTTCTTGTTTCAAGCTGATTCTTGATCAATTTAAGGTCCTTTACTCGGCCTCCTAGAACAGGTTTCTCCTTAGGTGGAATCCACAACTCCCAAGCCACTAGGCTTTTAGTAGCTTCTTGGACCAGCTCTCTCATGAAGGTCATCTGAACTTCATAGCCATCTTGATTTACAGCAGTGACCGTTAATGCAGAAGCATCATCACAAGCTTTCTCTGCCTCCCGGATTGCAGTTTCCAGCTCATCCAGCCCATAGCATGACCATAGCTTGGCCTGAACCAGCTCCCTGACTTCATCCAATTTAGTTTGACAGTCGCAAAGTGTTTTCTCCAGGTCAGCCTCCTGCTGCTTGTCAAGCTCATCTTCTTCACCTGAGTCCTCAAGGTCTGCTATTAAACCAGCTTTGTAATCATCATTTGTTTCACAGAGCTTTCTTGCTTCGCCGGTGACCTTTTTGAACTCCTCTTGTAGTTCAGTTTTAGCCATGCTTTGTGCTGCTCGGGTGAGAAAATTAACTGCTTTGGTGAAAGCAGTTTTAGCCAAGGTCATTTCCTTCTTCAGTTGGCTCACTGTCTTCCCAAAAGCTTCCTCCGCCATTTTGTGCTCATTAGTTTGTAACTGAGTCCAGTTTTCCTCCTGCTTAGACAGCTTCTTTCTTGACTTTTCTCAGGCCTTTAATCCTTTATTTGTCTTCACTGTCATGCGTGGTTTTCAACTGACAAGTTATTATGGGGTTTACTTTGTCCAGCTTCTGCCCAAACTTGAAAAAATGGCCTGGCCAACCATAAAGAAAGCAATGGGACAACTGTTTTCCTTTCCTCACTTTTATTTTCTTGTGGCAGGAATTATTAGGTTGAAAACCTTCAAACACAAACAGAAATGCACAACCATCATTACGTTCAACAAACAAATCTCTTAAATGGTTTAGTCATATTTTAACATAATCTATTATTCAATTCATAATTGTTATTAACTTTAACTTAAGTGTTTTAATCTTTACAATATATGATTACCATGTACCTCCAGTTTATCCAGTTTAACATTTCAACACAATATAATTTTGGTTCATCCATACCAGTAGCCTTTCATGGTTTAACCCAAGCTGGATAGTTCTTTCTCCTCTGTTGTCTGAATCCTCAGTCAGTGCGTTTACATGCAGACTCATAATCGGATAACTAAACGAATAAGACCTCAACAGGACTTTTAAACTGCATGTAAACACCTTTATCCGATCTACTTCGGACACACATCGGCACAATAACGGACAAGAGAAGTCGGATAAGAACACCTAGATAATTCGTTCATTGTCGGCTTTCTCTCTGCATGTATACAGGGATCGGATATCGCATATCGGACTTCTCGTTCTGTGCTTGTGTGCCTACGCGTGATAGGCTACACCATAGGTTATTGACGGAAGGGAACTGGACGTGGCTCTAAAACCACTTGTTGAAAGCATGGTTGAAAGGGCTACAGCGCCAACTAGCATAGTGGAGACAGCCATGCATCGGACATTTATCCGATTTCTGAAAGGCCATGTATACTCAGACAAGTGACACGGTCCGTTCGAGTGTCTTGTTCGAAATATGTGATAATCCAATCTAGTTGTGCCATGGAAACGCACTCACTGAGTGCAGAGTGAGTGATCCTGCTGAAAAAGCTGCAGGCAGGTGATCCCAGTCTGCTAATCAGCTGGAGTTGGTTTTGGGGATTTTCCTCTCCTTACTAGGGAGTCAATACACTACCCCACTTGTCCTCCGGGTGTCATGGTTTCTTTTGACTTTAGCTTACTTGACTTTTGACTCAACAGTGAGTGTGTCAAGAGTTAGTTAAGAGCAGACAGGGATCAATGGAGAATACTGACTACTATGGATGTGCTATGGACGTACTCACACACACACACGCAGGCAGGCACAAACACACTCACATACAACCACGCACACACACACGCACATACACACGCACGCACACACACACACACACACACACACACACACACAGACTCACATACAATCATGCACGCACACACACACTCACTCACATACACACACACACACACACACACACACACACACACACACACACACACACACACTCTTTGCTATGGATGTACTCTGGGTTGCTTGAGATAGCTCCTAATCCACAAATCTTATGCAGTGTACTCTTTGCTATCAGCCTAGTGTAGACAAACAAATAACACACACATTTCGTGTACATATACACAGATGCAAAGACAAGTCGGTAAGAGCCTTTGAATAGAAAGGGATCGGCAAAACTATAGCGGGAGTCACAAAATAAAATACACACATATTTTGTTTGTTGTGTAGATTAAAGCAGCGATTTAACTACTAAAGCGGTGGTGTGCAGGTGGTGTTGTTGTAGAGGCAACCGGGAGGCAAAGCCCTATACGAACACAAACACAATCCTAGCGCTTACTCCGCCAGATCCCACCCCTTCCACACACACACACACACACACACACACACACACACACACACACACACACACACACACACACACACACACACACACACACACACACACACACACACACACACACACACACACACACCTCTCCCGCTCAGTGCTGCCATGCTGTACAAACACACTTTGGATGTTTCTAAAGCAGTCGCGGAATACATTTGAAAAATGCTCCATTGATTTTTTTTTTCTTCGTTCTTTCAAAGACATTCATATTTGAGTAGGTGTCAGCGGGGTGACTTAGCGCTGTGATTCTGTGGTAACACTGTTTGTGTTATGCTAATCCTGGGGCCAAATAGTATTTAGTAATACTGTTTATTGTCTATTTTAGACTATAGCCAGGAGACAAATGTTTGGCATGTGAGATTAACAACAGTGAAGGCTGCAGATTCAATATGATGGCGAGAAAGAACGTAGGAGTGTGTTTAGTATATTTTTCTCTTTGCCTGGCTGGCAGCCTAACTAACAAACATAATTATTGGCAAGACACTGCAAGTGAATAGGGTAACACCTTTAACTTAAAGATATCATCATGAAACTTTGCCAGTTGATTGCTTACATTAAAACAATTGTATTTTAGTGTTGCAATTTTTCATTTGGCATGTTATCAAAGCAAAATAGACAATTATCTCCAAATTGACAACGCTTACAAAATATATACTGGTACCTGCATTCCAAATGTAATACTCATTCTTTTTACTCTACTATATTG
>CM049395.1:37942500-38007500 GCA_026929865.2 Hyperoplus lanceolatus
TATCTTCTGACTTTGATTATTAGCTGTTGTTACGGCCAATCAGCCTCCGCTAACTTCTCCACTGATGTTTTACTACAGAGCACCAGCCTTTTACAGCACAGAGACTTTTAGTTATTTAGAATGATACTGAAAGAAAGATGGATGGATGGATGGATGGAGGGTCGGTGGTAGGGATGGATGGATAGATGGATAGATGGATAGATGGATAGATGGATAGATGGATAGATAGATAGATAGATAGATAGATAGATAGATAGATAGATAGATAGATAGATAGATAGATAGATAGATAGATAGATAAATGTATTGATAGATAGATAGATAGATAGATAGATAGATAGATAGATAGATAGATAGATGCACTTTTTTAATTGACAATGATACTGTGTGCCTTTGTCCCATGTCTATATCTGTTGTGAGATTGTTCCGGTGACCAAGTCTCACAGTGAAATGTGTAATAGCGATGTTGCTCCACAGCTCAAAATGTAGCAGTTTAACAATTTTTTTGTTGAAATTATGAGTTATCTACAGTATGTTTATCCTATTCATTTCTAATGGACAGCGTACATGTCACGTGTCAAAATGACTTGTTTGTCAAAATCAGTGAATATCTCCTTACGATCCGCTACCTGCCTGTACTGTGTGTGCTGAAGAAAAATATATGGTGTTATTAATACACAGCCTAGGCTCCGTAAACTGGTGTGTAAACAAATAGTATGTAGAAAAAGGTGTCCCGCAGTAGATAGAAACATACCAGTTTACAGAGCCTAGGCTGTTTATTAACGCCATATTTTTTTATCTTCAGCACACACAGTGCAGACAGGTAGCGGATCGTGTGGAGATATTCACTGATTTTGACAACAAGTATTCTCCAGAACCGCTGACTCCACTTGTAATGAATAATATTTGTGTCATTTTTTCTCCCCTGGCTTGGGGCGAGTGAAAACAATGTCTGCAACAGTGACAAATAGGTCCCATCTTATGCATTAGATTTTATTTATAGACGTGCTATTTTGGGCCACCGTTTACAGTTAAAGGTGGAGTCAGCGAAACTGGAGAAGGCTTGTTGCCAACATAACTTTTTGTCAAAGGTGATCAGTGAATATCTCGTCACAATCCCCTTCCCGTCCGTACTTTGTGTGCTGAAAGTAAATCAGGTGTTAATATACAGCCTAGGCTCTGTAAATTAGTATGGAAACAAACTAATTAGTGGGCCAATCATAGCTATAGCAACATGCCCGTCTAAGCATTCTACAGAATTGCGGAGTCCGCCTTTAGCATTTTTTCTTTCTTTCTTTCTTTCTTTCTTTGGTCCGCCATTTTACAGTTAACATTGGACAGTGGACTTGCTTCCATGCTGTGCTGAGAGAAAATGAAATAAGCCCTTCTGTGGAATTCATTCTGTCAGTCAAACAGACAGATAGGGGAAGTGAGTGAGTGTGTGTGAATCCATCTTTGTATTGAGAGAGAGTCCACTTTTCTAAACAGCAGCTATAGGGCAAACGTATATGGTGTCGCCCCCAGATTCAACCCCACTGTTTGCCGTGCAGTGATTGGTTCTGGGAATATGCCGCTGTCACGCACACACACATGCACACACACACGCACACACACACACTTACACACTCACTCTTTAACTCAAGGGATTTTGAGAAGCGTGATTTCTACAAGGGCCAGATTCACCCCTCCCCTCACCTCAACTCCGAACCGCTCTTTTTCACGGTGCCATATTTTTCTATTTAGTTTTTCTATGTCACCTTTATCTATACAGGCTGGTCCTCACAGAACAACTTCTTATTTACATTAGCAGTCTGATAAGCTTCGAAAAGCCACCTTAAATAAATATAATCCATTGGACATTCTCTACAATACAATTTCTAGAAACGGGAACACAGACAGCAATCGACCTTTTTTTTTTTTTTTTTTTTTTTTTTTTTTTTACAATTCCACACAATACACAATTTTCTCTTGCAAATATTCATACATGTAAGTGAAAGCCAAAGGCTTATCAGGTCCCGCCCCCATTTTCATCAAATTCGATTCAGATAAGTTATTCAGAAAATAAAAATAAAACAAAAAACTATTTTTTTTATATATAGCTATATATATATATATATATATATATACATACATATACATATACATACATACATACATACATACATACATACAACACACAACATACACACACACACACATATATATCACATATATCACAACAACACATACATACACATACACATACATTTTTTTTTTATTTATTTTTTTTTTAAGAATCTCAGTCCAATACACAATCAATTTTAATGTAATTGCTTCAAATAACATGGTAAGTGCACAGGTACATGGGTGAATAAGAAGGGAGTTAGCTTACACTCACTCACTCACTCACTCACTCACTCACTCACTCACTCACTCACTCACTCACTCACTCACTCACTCACTCACTCACTCACTCACTCACTCACTCACTCACTCACTCACTCACTCACTCACTCACTCACTCACACACACACTCACTCACTCACAGAGTATTGGGAACTATCATTTGCATGGATCAGTGAAGATGTTTGAAATGGCAAATTAAGGCTTGAATCGCCCCTCAAATCTCAAAATATTGCCCAGGCACGCAATGTTTTTCCTATTGGGACACACTCAGTGCTCTGGTCCCCCTCTAGAGGGTTCAGTTTAAGAGTGTACTAGAGAGGATGCAGCAGGATGTGCCACAGATGCTGTCTGTGTTTGGCGGGATCTTATAAGCGCTGTGTTATGCTAAGCTCCCTAAATATAATTAAGAATTTAATGGGAAACATGTCAGACATTTCCCAGGGTGACTCTCTCTCTCTCTGGCTGTGGAGAAATCTAACTGAAGTCAGTACGTGCTTTTTTCTGCTGCTCCTGTTTATCCTTAGTCGCCCTTAAACAACCCAAACCAACCCAAACCTTCCCTGCGTTCCAATACCCATACTTCCCTACTATTTAGTATGCCAGAAAAAGATTTTGGATGTCCCAATACATGCACTTCGATTGTAGTATGCTGAAAATACATAAATTGTGAAATTGAATAGCACTTATTCTTATTTGTTAGAATGACTGATATGTTGCACTGTACATTGTTTTCAATTATTTATATATGTATATATATATATTTATTTCTGTTATGCATTTTCTTATTTTTTTTGTATTATTACCTATTGGACCTATCTGAGAGTCTAAAATAAAAAATGAGTTATTGATTGTCTACTCTTACCTTGTTTCACAGCCCCTTACTCTAAACCTGTTGTGACCCTGGAGCCAGAATCCAACCTGCGTCCGGGTGATGAGGTATTGTGTTTCTATTTTACATTGTATCCTTCTATCTTGCATTGTTGAAAGGATCCTGGGACTTAGTCATTTGATTGCTAATGCATGCTGTTGTAATTATTGCGCATTTGGGGCGACTGTGGCTCAGGTGGTAGATCGGGTCGGCCAATGATCGGAGGGTTGGCGGTTCGATTCCCACCCTGCCACATGTGTCATGTTTGATTTGTCCTAGGGCATGAGCCTTCACCCACCTTGCCTGGTGTGAATGTGTATGACTACTGTATGTTTGATGTGGTCGTCGGAGGGGCCGTGGGCGCTGAATGGCAGCCACGCTTCTGTCAGTCTGCCCCAGGGCAGCTGTGGCTACTACCGTAGCTCACCACCACTGGTATGACTGTGTGTGAATGAATGATGGCTTGGATACCTGTTAAAGCGCTTTGAGTGCGAAAAAAGCGCTGTATAAATCCAATCCCTTATTATTTGAAAAAAAAATAAAAAAATCTATCTATCTATCTATCTATCTATCTATCTATCTATCTATCTATCTATCTATCTATCTATCTATCTATCTATCTATCTATCTATCTATCTATCTATCTATCTATCTATCTATCTATCTATCTATCCACCATGCTCCCTTGAATTGAATTTAATATCAAATATATATAATATCTTTATTCTGGAGGTGTCCCTGACGTGCGAGGCCTACGGTGGTTACCCTCAAGCGGAGGTGGTGTGGCAGGACGGAGGAGGACGGAACCTGACGGAGAACATCACCACCTCGGCCGTGGCCACAGAGGAAGGCCTGTTCACCATGACCAGCGTTCTGAAGGTCCTGCTGGAGCCCAACAGCACCTACAGCTGTCAGCTAGTCAACCCTCTGCTCGGAGAGGAGGGCCACGCATTCGTCACTATCACAGGTAGGGTCTGAATATGTGTATATTTATCAATGTATTTCAATTCAATTCAATTCAATTCAATTCAATAGATAGATAGATAGATAGATAGATAGATAGATAGATAGATAGATAGATAGTTCGACCCTCTGCTGGGAGAGGAAGGGAACACATGTGTCACTATCACAGGTAGGGTCTGCTTATGTCTTTATCAATGCATTTCAATTAAAATCAATTCAAGGGGGCTTTTTTGAGCATGGGAAACAAGAGATAACATTACAAATGAGCAACACAAAAAATAAAAAAAATAGAATGAATGAATTTTGATTTAAAAAAAAACATCTACTGGGAGAGGAAGGGAATGCATGTGTCACTATCAAAGGTTGGGTCTGCATGTATTTATCAATTTGATTTGATATGATTCGATTCAAGAGCTATATAGGAATAGCCTGGCTCCGCCCGCCCGCCTACTTCCGGCCAAATGTTATTTTCCCTTCAGTAGTCAGTCTGGGTGTACAGCCCATTTCCCACTTTTGCCGGAGATTCGACAGCCGGTCCAATCAGCGAACAGAGCGAGTGGCTGAGAACGATGACGTCGAAGTCGCGCTCCAGTTTCAGTTGCCAGAAGCATGGCCAGAAGCCGGCTCATGACACACGTGACGACCAAACGTTATGCGATTGGTTGGCTAATCCAGAGTGGCACTGGGCAGATCCAATAGTTTTAAACTTTAACAGACACCCGCCTCCATGAGGGAACGTTTGCCAATTACAGCACTGCCAGACCTTCTGTACAAATGAAATGAAGTACGATGGTCTGGTAGCACCAGGCTAATATAGGCATGGAACACAATCCTAAATACGCAAAACTTTGACCCAAAGTATTCACAGTAACGTATTTATAACAAACCAAACACAGTATTTATTTATCACTTGAGTAAAATACATCCTATTCTATCTTGAAAACCTATAAGTAGAATGCGTTGTTTTTTTTTCCCCTATAACCTATGCCACATCGAAAGGTCAAGCAAACATTCTATTGTTATGTATGTGCATCTGGTGCCTTGCTTTAATCTGTCTAAAAACCCATATGCTTCACATATACATTTCACTTCAACTTCAACTATTAATGTAGCCAGTTTTTGAGCTTAAGCATTGATGATTGAGTTTCGATTTTATGTTAGACTTAGTCTTACATGTAGAGTAGCGTTTGTGTTTTTCTGTGAATTTAAATGATAAGTATAAGAATCTCTCCAAATACGTGTGTGTGTGTGTGTGTGTGTGTGTGTGTGTGTGTGTGTGTGTGTGTGTGTGTGTGTGTGTGTGTGTGTGTGTGTGTGTGTGTGTGTGTGTGTGTGTGTGTATGAATGAGCGCATGCAAACACATCAAATCAAGTAAAGCATGATTAAAGGGGGCCCATTAACTGGACATTTTTAAGAAACCAGTCATATTTATATAAAAAAGTTTCTAGTTCGTTCAGTCAACATTGTCACCTCCGCTCTGGTGGTGCTTCAGTAAACGCTCCTTCATATTCACTGGTGTTCCTGCAGCGGTGGACTGTTTTCCGCTCAGATTAATCCTTTTCTCACTCATGCATACACACAGTTTCTTATTAAAGTCGTGTATGCTTTCATGAATCAATCCATCAATCAAAAATCCTATCCTTTGGAGACTCAAATACATGCAGTTCTTTGCTGTGTTTTTCAAAAAACCTCTCTCTCTCTATGTCTATCTGTGTCTCTCTCTCCCTCCCCCCCTCTCTGTCTCTCTGTCTCTCTCTGTCTCTCTCTCTCTCTCTCTCTCTCTCTCTCTCTCTCTCTCTCTCTCTCTCTCTAAGAGTTACAGTTTAGCCCCGAAGAAAAATTAATGACAAAATAATGAAATGTCCAATTATGGTTCAACGAGTATCACCCATCAGTTCTCATGCGCCGTTAAATTAAATCAGTGTGGTGATTATTGCTGTGAGCGTAGCCATAGCGATCCATCAGTGATATTTTTCAAGAGGCCAATGCACTTATAATAGAATACTGTGTGTTATAGATTATAGATGGTCTCCATAGCAGCTGTCTGTCTACACAGAATGTTTGCTCAACCCGGAAGTGGATTGATAGGTTTGCCCTATCCGTGATATTGTTTGATTGTAATCTTGAGCGTGTGTGTGTGCGTGTGTGTGTGTGTGTGTGTGTGTGTGTGTGTGTGTGTGTGTGTGTGTGTTTGTTCGTGTGTGTGTGTGTGTGTGTGTGTGTGTGTGTGTGTGTGTGTGTCAATCTATCTGCCCACCCCCTGCCTAGCCTATAGGTCCAGTGTTGGGGAATAGGAGACCCCATGTAATAACACTTGTAATGTAACTACATGTTTTGCAGTAGCTTACTGGTCAAGAAGTTATATTAATTTTCTTTGCCATTTTGTGTGTGTGTGTGTGTGTGTGTGTGTGTGTGTGTAGTTACCGACATAAACTACAAAGAAAAAGGAAAGGAATATTTTTTTATTTTTTGTTACCTTCCTAATTGAACCCCCTGACACTTCGATAAGTTATTACAAAGTGAGTTTGTCTATTTTTTCTATGCAGCTTTAGTTAACCAAACTAGGTAAATGTTTGCTCACCCGGAAGTTGATTGATATGTTTACTGTTATCTGGAGCTGCTTGTGTGACAGTATCTGTGTTATAAGTCTAATAGTTTTCCTCAATCCACCCACCACCCACCCATGCCCCCATACTGGCCTTAGCTGGTGTCCTATATGTGTTGAGTGCAAAGCAGAGAGAGCCCTGGTGGAGCCAGCCAGTGCCTGTGGTCTCTAATGGGAGCAGCACTGTGTGAAATGGCTCATAAATAAGTGGAGGTGGCCCGGGCCCTTTGCTGTGGCCTGCTGGTGGGTTGCCTGCACACACACACACACACACACACACACACACACACACACACACACACACACACACACACACACACACACACACACACACACACACACACACACACACACACACACACAATGTGTACGTGTGTGTTGAAGGTGTAGGTCGAGGCAGAGGTCAGGGGGTGCTGCTCCACTGGGCTGGGAAATCACTGTGGCTGTCTGGATATGGGACGGCTCGACTGGCAAGGCAGGATAAAGGGAAGGGTGGGTGGCATTTTCCTTTATTTATTTTTTATTTATTTTTTTCCCAAAATTGATTTTTTGTTTGTTCACAATATCAAAACACATTATATTTGTTTTGCTATAGCAATATATTTAATTTCTTAGATTATTTTTTATTTACCACAACTGATTTTTTCCTCTTTCAAAACAGCACAGATAACCAGTCATATGGAACATTGGGAGAGTGGAAAATGCATTAAACAACATGGTTAGAATGAAAATGCATGGATGGACGGATAGATAGATAGATATATAGATAGACAGACAGACAGACAGACAGACAGACAGACAGACGGACTGATGGATGGATGGATGGATGAGATAGATATATATAGATAGATAGATAGATAGATAGATAGATAGACAGACAGACAGACAGACAGACAGACAGACAGACAGACAGACAGACAATCATTCATTGCAGCCCCAGTAGGATCAAATTCAATATTAGAACAGTTTTGTATAGTCTATGATTGTCTTTGCCTTCCGTAGTCAGTATAATGGTCCTGCTGCTGTTATCTAAATGTAGGAAAATAAAGGAATAATTCTGAACAGACCCATTCAAAGAAAAGTCCCTAAAAGTGAGACAGAAAACAATGAGGTCTGGCCAAAGATTATTGTTGGGTGATGGAGTGAAAACGCAGCTGCGCTAATACACTGGGAAAAACCCTCAATTAAAAACAGTGGTGATCACAATTTTTCAGCAATTGGCCGTTCATGAATATGAGTAATCTTTCTATGTGGGAACGCCAACACAGCTTGATGATTGCCTGAGTCGTTTGGTAAACACACACACACACACACACACACACACACACACACACACACACACACACACACACACACACACACACACACACACACAAATAGAATATGTACAGTATAAAGGTGTTCTTGTTTGAAATGGAAATTTATTTTGCATTTGTTTACCACAGCTGGTGTGTGCTTAACAGCCTCTGTAATTAATTTTGACCCGCGCATAACTCTCTTCTGCTTGAATAGCGTATAGTGTGTAGTGTGTAGTTTTCATGTTGATCTTGCGAACACACTTGCTTGTTGTATACACTTACTAACAACACACAATATATATATATATATATATATATATATATATATATATATATATATATATATACTATAACACACACACACACACACCACACACCACACACCGCTAAGTAAGTGAGAGAAGCCTATTATTAGAATTGGTTGAATCTACTTAAAATTCAAAATGGACCCTAAGTGAAAAAAAAAAACAGAATAAGAAATTGGAGCGACGTGTGTGTGTCTGTGTGTGTGTGTGTGTGTGTGGGGGGGGGGGGTGTGCCTGCGTGTCTGCGTCTGTTTCTGTGTGTGTGTGTGTGTGTGTGTGTGTGAGTGTGTGTGTGTGTCCGTGTCTGCATGTGTGTCTGCGTGCGTTTGTGAGTGTGTGTGTGTGTGTGTCTGTGTGTGTGTCTCTCTCTCTGCGTGTGTGTGTGTGTGTGTGTGTAAGGAGGGGTAGCGGAGAGTTGAACAAGCATGTTGAAATTTCACACTCTCCCCAATTTCCTGATTGAACACTTGCAACAGAAATACAAATCTCCCTCCAGGCAGAGCGGGATATTGACAAGGTTAATTCTGAAGTAAAATGAACCCTTTACCCACACTGAGCACACAACACTATGTCGGCTAGCTACACCCTGAGAGTGTGAAGTCAGCCCTGTTAATCTTGCATGGTTTTTTAATATAGTGGCCACCAATTTACCTACAGCACCTTACCAGAAACATCCAGGCTGGAAATAGCATATTGTTAGCCTCATAGCATGATTGCCTAAATCATATTTACTCTACTTTTACTCTACATCTACTCTATACTACATCTACTCTATTCTACATCCACATTACCCTACTCTATAACCCTTAAAATATGACTTAGGCAATTATGCTAATACGCTAACGAAAAGTAGATGTAGAATAGATGTAGAACAGAGTAGAGAGTACATATGATTAAAGCAAGTATGCTATGAGGCTAACAATATGCATACCCCACACATGCACACCATTATCGGGTGTGTTGGAGAGGCGGAGCGCAAGACAGTTTTGAAGCCTGGGCTCTGCAATAAGATATGATGTACACAATGTTCGTTATAAAGGGACATTTGTGTTGGGTTCCAAACCACTGCATCACAAACATAAACCTGTGACAGTGTACAGTACATACACAAACAGAACATAAGTTACATTGATAACATATGCACTCAAGCATAATAGTGCTTAAAGATGGAGTCAGTGAATCTAGAGAATTATTGTTGTCAAAATCCCTTTGGTTCAAGTGGTTGTATTTTAATCTTGTCCCTGTAAAGCACTTTGAATGGCCTTGTGTCTGATTTGTGCTATATAACTACACTTGACTTGCCTTGCCCATAGGGTATAGCTTTGCTCTAGTTTCAACTTCTTACAGTGTAAAGTCAATGCTAGTTTGAAAAGCTAAGATTTCAAAGTAGCATTCCCAACACTAGAACACTAGTAATAGACTGAAAGTGTTTTTATGTTGCTGGGACATTGATATGCTGTCTTTTGACTTTTTTGTATAATATTTTGTTCTAGTTTCATTTCAAATGTACACAATGTTTTACTTCCAGTATGAAGTCATTGGTAAATTGCAAAGCTATACGATTTCAAAGACCCCCAACACAGGTAATAGTCAGTGTGTTTGTGTTTTTGGGACATTGATATGTGTTGCACTGTGCAGCAGAGGGGGATACCCACTGGAACAGCTGCTGCTAATGAACAGTGGAGTGATGGAAAGGAGCAGCTTTGGACCTCAAATGAACCGTGGCCTGTCTGCCTGCCCCGCCAGCGTGAATAGTGCTTGTGTTCCAATGCCCATTACACATGCACGCACGCACACACACACACACACACACACACACACACACACACACACACACACACACACACACACACACACACACACACACACACACACACACCACCTGTTCTGATGGCTTACACAGCATCACTGCCAAGCTTATCCTTACCACTTTGTTCTCCTCAAAAAGAATAATATTTTAATTTTTAATGATTTTTTTATAGATTATTTCCAGATTATGGCGCTTTAGCTATGAATCCCATCTATACTGGATCAGTGTGATTGCTGCAGTGTGTACTTGTCTGATGGCTAGGTTTCAGGGCCTGACACACACACACACACACACACACACACACACACACACACACACACACACACACACACACACAAACTCTCACACACACACACACACACACACACACACACACATACACACACACAAACAACGTCTGCCCTGCTCTCTCAATGAGGATGTCACCTTTTCCCCGGCAAAATACAGTACACTGCTGGCACAGCGTTTATACAGTGAACAGCGCACGGATGGAGATGTATAGAGCGCAAAAAGGAAGGAGACAGAGAGATGGGGCAAGGAGATAAAGAGAGAGAGAGAGGGAGAGAGATGGAGAAAGAGAGAGGGAGAGAGGGAATGAGAAGGAGAGTGGGAGAGAGATGGAGAAAGAGAGAGGGAGAGGGGGAAAGAGAGAGGGAATGAGAAGGAGAGAGGGAGAGAGATGGAGAAAGAGGGAAAGAGAGAGTGACAGAGAGAGAGAGAGAGACAGAGAGAGAGACAGGCAGAGAGAGGGGAGAGAGAAGTGGATGACAGCAAGCAAGATGGAGACCAACACGTTTGCTGAGCTCAGAGTTGTGGCACTATACGGCCCTGACAGGCAGACGGAGTGTCTGTGTGTGTGTGTGTGTGTGTGTGTGTGTGTGTGTGTGTGTGTGTGTGTGTGTGTGTGTGTGTGTGTGTGTGTGTGAAGTCGCCCCACTTGGTGTGGGAGTTGAGGTTTTTTGCTGATTTTAAGTGTCTATCTGGCAACACAGCGGCTCAGTGGACTTAACACTGTTGCTTCACAGAGAGAAGATCCCAGATTGTGTCTTTCGCAGTATGTGTGGCGCTGCCAAGCTGTCTGCCATGTTTGTGTAGCTTTACTTCTGTCGCCTACAACACAAAAAAGACATTTAAAATATCAACTAAACAAAAAGGCATTAATACATTCTTTAAAAAAAAATATTAAAATAATTAAATACACATACACATTTATTGAAAATGAATGAGTTAATGAAATAAAATAAAAAAAATATTTTAAATAAATAAAATACTTTTTTTTATTCAGCAAATACATACATTTAAAAACAGCATGTCTAACTCCCATTATGCATTATATATTTTTTTCTCTTTTGTATTTACTTTTAAATGTCCTATACTTTTTTTTCAAATGAATTGTGTTGCCCAGAAGACAAAACATTTGCCTTTACGATTTTGTTCATTCATTCATGACTTATTTTGAATCTGAGAATGACTTTTACCCTTGACTATCAAGTAAGACCGCCCACCATTTCAGCGATACATATTTTTCCCATTAAGAATAATATAATTTTCCACACAGGTTTATATAGCTTCAATAAAGTCAACACATCCGTATAAGAGATAAGATAAGATAAGTCTGTATTGTCATTGTGCAGTCACCTATACAACGCAACTGGGAGTGACTGCCAACTGAAGGTGCATTACACGTACAAAAATCAAACTAGCAATTTAAGTTAAAAATAGTAAAAAAAAACAAGACACAGAAATAACAAGAACAACATTCCAAGTATGTATGTCCTTGGTTGTTTGCCTTGTGGTCTTATCCGGTCAACACTGTGTTAACCAATAAGAACAACGCCTTGCTAGTGCATCTGTATTCTCCCCAGACCATTGTGTTAGGATTGGTCAATTTGATTGGTGCAATATCTGTGTGTCAGCCAGCTGTAGGGCTGATATTGTTAGTTGTTTCTTTTTTAACCTCAGCCCCTATACAGTCGGATTAAGTTTGAGTATGTTGCTGTACTTTTCCACATGTCTACACCATATTGCAAACATTTTCAGTTTTCAGTCAGACCCTTGAAAGAATATCCCTGCATTCCAATCTCCATACTTCCCTACTATTTAGTATGCCAGAAAAAAGACGTAGCATGTCCCAATACATGCAGGTCAATTGTAGTATGCTGACAATAAATAAATGCCCCACTAACTCCAATTGCATTCTGGAGTATTCGTCTTTATTCTCGACATTTCTCGACATAATAAAAAAAAAAAAATCCTTATCTGATTATATTCTCTCCTGTGGCCCAAAATCTCTTCTGTACTTTAGTATGTAGTGAAGTCAAAATAAAAAGTATGTGATTTGGAATGCAGAGTATATTTATTTTATTGTCCTCCAAATATCACTGCTTACGTAGACAGGGGGGGGCAACTTTCCCCCAAGGAGAACGTTTGTTAGTGTATGATTGTGACGCACGTACTTAGCTAAAGCAACCTTCACTGGCTCACATCAAGGTTAAAAAACATATTTAATTGCTACACAAGCATTGACCTTATACTGTGAAGATTGGAAAATGCACAGGTGATAATGCTAGGTTGTCTTTGTGAGGTTACACAGCTATTTATTGCACGCCTAGCACTAGCAGTTTTATTTTCTTAATTTGACGTGTGCCGGCTTGCTTCTTGCCCCCTTCTTCCAGCAACTATGTCATTAAGTCTTCAGATGTTGATCAAGTTGCCATATAAATAGCTACCTGCCACACTACCTCAAGCCCTTAAAGCACTTCTTTCTATTGTTTCTAAGAAGGGTTTTTGCACAAATGTTGTTGAATATTTTTTTTCTCCCCGCGAATCTAGGAAAATATCATATGGCAGCTGTGTCTTAAATTAGAGCAAAAGACATGGATGGCTGGGCTGTCAATGCCAAAGGGGTCACAACAGAAAGATACAGCGACTTACCGGTTCAAGGATGACTCTCATTAGGGTTACTGTTGTTGTGAAATTGAAGTAATTGCACATTGTTGCCATCGTGTTTGCTACAATCTCTGGTATATAAAAGAGTAATAGGGCCATGGGTGAGGGAAAAATGAGAAGGGACTTGTTTTTTTTTCACTTTATATGCACTTAATGCACACACGTTTTGAGAATAGGGTTGAAATACAATTGTGTGAATAAATTGCGGTATATTTGGAAAGATATGTTGAGGGATTCAAACTTCCGGGATCAATAAACCATAAGCAAAACGTCATTAAAACACAAGCGATGCGTCCTTGCTATTGTCATCATCAGACAGTCAATGTTAACCTTTATTTATACAGGTAAATCCCATTGAGACCGAAGACTCTTTTGTAAGGGAGACCTGTTTTCCTTTCCCACGTTACCATTCACACACACACATTCATACACCGATAGCAGGGTAACTATTCAACTATTTCAACTCTATACTATCAAATAAAGCTTAAAAATGCCAAAAAATAATCTTGAAGAAAAATATATACATATTTCCACTTAATTCTCGACAGTTTGACTTAATTCTTGAAGTGCATAACTAAAAAAAAAATTATTGGATCTTCCACCAAATTCCCTGTCAATCAACTACACCCAGAATCATGTTATTGCTTAAGCCTTCTAGCTTCTGTAACAAACTCCCATGCACTTGGTCCTTAGTTCTCTACCGAACACCGACTAATTTAAATGCAATTAACAGAGCCTTTCGGAGTAGCGGGAAAAACAGCGGTACAAATGAATGTGTTGTCAGCGTAGCAGCAGGCAGGCAACTTTCCCCCTACGGAGCACTGTATTAATTAGTGTCCGGTGCACTAATGGGAATTCTTCTTTCTCTTGCTTAACCCCCGCGTGCTATGTCTAATCAGGGACCCAGAGCTAGTGGGGGAAACAACCCAATAGATGGATGAGGTCATGCAGGCAATCGAAAAAAAAGTCAGGTAGCGTTAACACCATTTGTAAGCACATTAATTGCTACCAGGATTATTGGTAAGTTTATAATAATGTTCATTTATAACTGATTCAAAAGTCATAAATAAGTCATTAGATAATGATAAACTAATAATGTATAACACATATATATATGTGTGTGTGTAGACTATTAATACGTGCTATGTTAAAGGCCTGCTTCACCGGTGGTAATATGACGGTGTATTGTTTTGAACTCTGATATCCCATGAAGTATAAATGTGCAAACATTTTAGAAATTGTTTCATCCTAGTCTGAGAAAAGGCAGAAAGAGTGTTTTATGGTCTCACTGTCTAACACTACATTTTCTTATGTGTGACATCACATGTAGGGTTAGTATTAACAGGACAGCTGGGCCAAGGGAAGACTGAGGGAAGAAAAACCTCATTCATTATATTTCAATAGCGATTTTATAGTGATAGAACGCCGGTTCCGTATGGGTGAAGTATTCCTTTAACATATCACGAATGTGTTCTATAAAGCTTTGAGTAAATCATGAAATTCTCATTAACAAATAATTGGTAAATTATTAAATCAGATTAAGTAATTTACAAAGCGTTCTGTATCCCCCTAAAGTGTAATCTTAACTGTGCGCAACTTTGTCGCTGTCAGTGCCCTAAGACATTTGGCATTGTCCTCTTTTCTAGGGTTTTCAGTATAGGGGGATTCTTTTGATCCCTGTATTATTATGGGCCGGGCCAATGTTATTTGTCATGCCCCCGGTCTTGGTGTTACTGTGAGGGATTGTTGGTATAGGATTCAGTTGAGGGCAGATTATTTTGGTCTGTGTGTGTGTGTGTGTGTGTGTGTGTGTGTGTGTGTGTGTGTGTGTGTGTGTGCGTGCGTGTGTGCGTGTGCGTGTGTGTGTGTGTGAGTGCGCGCACTGCTCTTTCACAAACGGCACAATCAGAAAAAGATAAACTGAAGCTCCATCTCTTTTGTGCGGGGATTTATTTTCCCCCTCTTATTCCACTTTCTTCTCAGCCATCTTGACTTTTCGATGTTAGATCTATTTTGTTTTGTTGCACTGGTTGGATTGGATGTCTAAAACGCTTTTATTTGCCACAATTATAAGCCAGTTACATCATTGACAATTTTGTCTGTTTGTTTTTTTGCATTTGCTCTGTTGAAACGGTCTAAATAATGTAGCTTAAAATACATGTAGTGATTTTGTTTGTTTCCTTCATTTTGGAACGTAGGTCGCATTGCGTAATGTAATGCAACTTTATTTAAACAGGGACAACAGAAACATTAACCTTGGTTGCGTTCCGAATCGCATACTCTTTCTTTTTTCTATTCTACATACTACATCCGACGATAAAAAGAATCTAGTTAGGATGCAGTAGGCATACTATTGGGACATGCTTTACTCTCTTATTTCATCATAACATTGTGCCTTGATCTTACCTCTTGCTTTTATATCCGTCGCATTCCCGTTTGTTTTCATATGGAGGCTCTCGTCGATGTGCCGTCACTTCACGTGCGCACTGGATTGTGGGTCAGAATCGCCCAAATAGGAGAGAGGCACCTATTTGCAGACACATGGGGAAACGGAGCTCCACCGGAAATACTACATTTCTTCTTCGTTTTTTTTTTACTGGCGGCGATCACCTAGTGGTGAATAATAACAAAATACCATGTATATATTTAAAGCTTCGGGGTTGTTGGAAAAAGTTGAACTTTTATCTTAGAAGTCCTGGAAACTAATGTTTGTCTTTTCCTCTTAAACAAAGCTGTAAATAGCCTTTACGTAGTGTCAGTTGGAGCCTTGTTGCAGCAGTGCAGGCTAATGCTAACTGTGTTCGGATTAATAAACCTTTTGTATTGTATGTAGCCTATCTCATTCTGCGGCTGCACGCGATCGTTACTGTTCACTTGCGTGATCACAAAGTCACAGACGAGCCTCGTTAAATAGCCTAATATGAATATAGAAATGATATAATAATTAAAACTGTGATCACTAGAGGACAATGGGTCTGGTAATAAATCAATCAGGATCTACAAAGGAAACTGTCACTCCCCATTTTTTAAAATGTGTTGTTTATTTTAATTTGGTGGCACTTTTTGTGTTTTATTTATAAAAGTTTATATTTGTATGTGATTGATTGACCTACTTGTGATAATTGTGAATTAAAGAGACGGATTTCGGAAGATGTAGGCCTACACAAAGCTTCGTTGCTTCATTCATCTTCTACCTCAACATCTCCTTTGTACCACCGTCCTGGCCACTTGGGACCCTTAACAAACTGACTTATTTTACTGTCTACTAGCAACATAACCGGTGGAAACTGTGTCTTGTTATTATTCACCGCTAGCTGAACACCGCCAGTAAAACAAAAAGAAGAAGAAATTTCGTATTTCCGGTGGAGCTCCATTTCTCCATGGGTCTGCACTCTTGAAATAGGATGCACTTTTCAACACTAACAATCTTGGCCGCATGAAGTAGGACATCCGGGTACTTCTAACCATCCTAAATCTGTCCACAAGAATCGGGACTTCCTAAATCTTTTTTCTACATACCATATAGTAGAAAGTATGCGATTCGGAACGCAACCCTTGTGTAGAGCAAAGGAGAGATGCATTGTACCAGGTTTTAGCAAACTGCTATTTCCACCTCTCGTCCTTGGGCAGGTAAGAACACTAAATACTACACTGTGATGTGTTCAAGCGCTGTTCAGTTAAAATGGGTATTTGGGGAATGTGACTACTTCAATGTCATCTCGTAAAATGTAGCGTAAGGCAAGAAACTAAAACAAAAAGGCTACAGTTTGAAGCAGAACATCGGTATTAATACCTGGCGATAATAACGTATACATGGGTAGACTTTTGGGGAAGGTTTACAGATATCAAAAAATGGATACTACTCAACACACACACACACACACACACACACACACACACACACACACTAGGAGGGTGCACTGACACACACAGTGTTATTGTGTCTGCCAGAAGTCTTCTGCACGTCAATGTAAATGTGATTATAAACCGAGTCCATCTTTGCTTCAATACCATCATATTTTGACAATGCGATCTTACCCGCTGCCACAAATAGTGGTCTGACATCTTTATGCCTGGTCTCTCTCTTTCTCTCTCTCTCTCTCTCTCTCTCTCTCTCTCTCTCTCTCTCTCTCTCCCTCCCTCTCTCTCTACCTCTCTCTTTCTCTCTCTCCACTCCCTCGCTTTCCTTTTGAGTTCGCTGTATTAACAACGGCAGTAAACACACACACAAAAGCCCCTCTTTTTTTGTTATGAATGGGGTTGATTTTTGATTTGGACTATCATTGGGCCCGGTCCGGTGTTGGTGGCCCTGCCTTCATTGTACATCTCACACGGTATCGGGCTAAAATCCTGTAAGAGGGATTTAGTTTCGGGAGGTTTCTGGCATCTGTCTTGGGGCTTGACGATTTTGAAATCATATTAGTTTCAGTTTTTCAAGAGTGACTTGGAGAGAGAAAATGCCACCGACAATCTGTCTGTGTCTTGCTTTTGTTCTGGTGTCCAAATTAGTGGCCGGCCGTACATACAAAGAGCATTGTCGAGCGATTATAATGTGTTTTCAATTAGGAAGGCCGGCGTCGGGAGATTTAGCCTTATATTCTCTGGGATAGGTGGCGGTGGCCGCTTTTTGGTTTGGGATAGCTCCAGAGACCAGTAATTGATTAGCGGGTGTGAAATGGAAGTTAATAACGGACCGCGGGGTGGCTGTGTCCCAAAGGAGAGGAGTTTAGAGTAGAGAAGGCCCTTTAGTGTTGGACTCAGCTCAGCTCCTTCTGTACTGACAGCTTGACTTAAAGGCACAGTGTGTAACTTTGGCTGTGTTAGAGAAGTGGACTTTTTCTAAGGGATAGTCTCTTAACTGAATAATTAAACTTTACTCACAGGAAACTATGTGCAGACTCTGTAAATAAACAAACCCTTGTACACTGAAACTGCATAGTGCACCTTTAAAGTTGTAGTGCGTACACATTTTATATGAATGAGTGTTGATTACATTTGAGCCATCGCCAACTGACTTGACACAAAGTTGATTAAGCTCCACAAAACTCTCTCAGTATTTCTCAGTATGGCAGCGTTTACAAACTGGTGTTGCCGCCCCCTGACACTGGACACTGAAAAATCCCAAGAAGAGCCCAAGAAATGTTTCGGTTGTTGATTCTACTGCTAAGAAAAAACCTGGACATACAGTAGAAGGTATAAAATCCATGCTCCATCCCCGAATGCTCATCTCATGTAGATGCACCGACAGTGGTGCTGTAATTACTCAGAATTCCTCATGGGGGGGGGCAATATAACATACGCACTATAGCTTTAAGAATACTTCAGCACTCACTGACACTGACTTACTGCGTGAAAAGAAACACACCTATTACAGAGCCCTTTGTTTCAACCCACAAGTGTCAAATATCAGGATATTTTAGGCTTTATAAATCCCTTATCAACACTGTTTAATCAGTGGCGACGCATTAAAGTGGACAGAATGTAAACAGTTCCATCTAGGTGTCCATACATCAGGGGTTAATCCACACCTATGGAATGTTCTCCAGCCAATCAGAATAGAGTATTCACACAGACTATGGTATAATGAATGTTATCAGGCCATGGTGCTATATGGCGCTCCTCTTGATAGCAGTGTGAATGGACAGCAGCGTGCGGTGACTCAAAGGCCCGCTCAGTTTGCATTAATATCTCCCAGCGCTATAGTTCGGACTTTCCCTAACCATGCCTGTCTCCCTACAGACAAAACACACTTTCCGTGGTCACACACACGCACAGACACATAGCCTCACACACAGACACACACACACACACAGACACAGAGCCTCACACACAGAGCCTGACACACACACACACACACACACACACACAGAGCCACACACACACACACACACACACGCAGAGAGCCGCATGCACACACATACATACCTACACAGAGCCGCACGCACACACGCACACATATACATACATACACAGAGCCACACACACACACACACACACACACACACACGCTGACACACTAGGAGGGTGCACTGACACACAACTCTCATCTCTTCACAGGCAAAACTGTCCACAACGAAACACTCTCGCTCCTCTTACCTTATTATTACTGTCAACTGTGTTTAATTCACATCGCCCGCTCTCTCGCCCTCCTAGTGTGTGTGTGTGTGTGTGTGTGTGTGTGTGTGTGTGTGTGTGTGTGTGTGTGTGTGTGTGTGTATGGGGGGCTCTGTGTTTGCGTGTGTGTATCTACAGTATGTGTGTGTGTGTGTGTGTAGCCACGGATTTTTGTCTGTCAGAGCGCGTTGGAGACAGCTCAGTGAAGCACACACCGCACAGACTCTGTCATATCTATAATGTATCTGTCGCACCGCTTTCACCCACTTACTACCACACAGATGAAGAGTGACGCCATTTGTAATGTGGACTCAGTTCTGCTGATGTGGTTGTTAAGAGAGAGGGAGGTTAAGAGCTCCCCAACACAGTTTAACTGACGGGAGTTTATTTCTCAGAGTACTGTACTGAAGGTGAAATAAATATATAGACTCATACATGCAGAGTGAGATATTCCAAGCCATTTATTTGTTATACTTTTGATTATTAAGACTTACAGTTTATGAATTCATAATCTCAGAACATTTTAATATTACATGGAATCAATAAAAAAAGGGATTTTAAATAGAGAAACATATCATGTCATTATATGAGTTTCACCTTTTAAAATGGATTGTTCAACTTTTGGGATATTTTGTGCTTTCTGGTGTGGTGTTCGAAGGATTCTTTTTCCATTTATCTTCTTAAATATGCAATAATGCCGCGGCCAACCGTTTGTTTAGTTAGCTTAGCACAAAAGACTGGGAACAGAGGGAAACAGTTAGCCTGGGTATAGGGATGCTGCAGTGGCATGCCCTTTGTCTAAGTGCAACCTTTTTAAGTATTCATTCAACCTGTTTATGTAACTTCCACACTCGCCCTGAGGTCACACAAGGGACACTTTAGAGGCTTAGGCACTGCTCTGATGTGACCTTAGTCCATAATTTAAGTCTTTTTATTATTATTATTATTATTATTATTAGTATTATTATTATTATTATTATTATTATTATTATTATTATTATTATTATTATTATTATTATTATTATTATTATTATTATTATTATTATTATTATTATATTATTCTTTTTTTTTATTACTACCGTTGAGGCAACCTACTAGTATATGAGACGCTAGCTTTGTTTGTTTGTTTGTCATACGAAGGGTGGGCATAATGGCACGTTTCAATACTTCATTTCATCAGAGGGGCATTTTAGCTGCGTGTTTGTGTGTCCTAATTCAGCCAACACTGATATTCACTCTAATATCTGGGGGCTTTCAGCATGCTCACATGATCCTGACCCCAGTATGTCCACATTTTGTGTATACCTTTTTTTTTAAACTATATCCTATTAGCAATTATCAAACTATGTCTTTGATACATCATAAATATATAATAATATATAATGCATCATTCATTATCAGTGACGTGTTACACACTTTTAAGCACATGGCTTTATTTTTTGCCATTTTGTGAAACCTTGTTTTGTAAAAAAAGACATGGAGAATATTTGAATGTAATATTGCACTATTTACTCAGGGCCATATTCAATTATATATATATCCTCTGGCATCCCAATACTTATGCTGGTTATGCACACACACACAAACACACACACACACACACACACACACGTGTCAGACTTATGCCCTTGGATTTCAATATTTCAGCAGAGCCTTGTGACATGACGTTATGACATTGTGGGGCGCGATGATGTAACCACTTAAAGATTTTGAAATATGTGCTGCTTCAGCAGAGTGATGACTTACATGGAGAGAGAGAGAGGGAGGGAGAGGGGGAGAGAGGGGGAGGGAGGGAGATGAAGTGTGTACTGTGTGTCTGTGGGAAGGAGGGGAAGAGGGAGAGAGAGAGAGAGAGAGATGAAAGGAAGTGTGTGTACTGTGTCTCCTGTTTTGTATTGAGTGCCATGCATGAGGAGAATTAACACCGCTACTCCAAAGCAAAGGAGCTGTCAAGGTTAAACAGTAAAACAAGAATTTGAGTTCTAATCCGATACATTGTAAATCTGCCATTGGTTTATACAGGAATGTCTTAAATAATGTTTCTCACAGTATTGTCTTGTTATATGTCATGCATTTTAAAGCAGGGGGCAGGAGGCTTCTAATATGGTAGCAGTTTGCATCACAATGGTTTACATATGACTTAAAGGCATAAAGGAAAATGGACCAGCTTTTACTTTTATGTTTCTTCAAGGTCTACGCGACCTCAAGATTCTGTTGGAGCATCTGTTGTATAACAAACAATACAGCCAACTGTAGTACAGTATTTGTGCTATTAGGCTGTTTGAATAGCATTGCACACACTTAAAAAAAAAACTTTGGCCTTTACATATAATTAAATCAAGATTCAGATATATAAGAAACCCAACATTAGCATTTAGAAGAGCACCCCCTCCTTCATTTCTTCTTTTTCTCAGTCCTGGTATAATCTGTTTGTTTTTTGTGGGAAAGGAAAATGTATTATCGTATTATATATGGCTGCCACAACACTGTCCATTATATATTGATTTGAACAAACTGGTACAAACAACCAACTAGCTTCTTGTCCTTCAAGGCCACTGTAGCTTCTGCAAAAATGATCTGATATTACACACTGTACCTTTAAGAGTGATCCTTGTTTAAAGTTGAGGAAACAAAGCCAATTTTTTTTTGTTTTACATGTGTATTTATTTGTATAAATCTGGAGTTCAGTTGTTTGTTGGATATCTTCTATATGGGTTTATTCATTGTTTATATATTTGAACATGCCATTTTGTACAATTCCCCCATGGTAGAGGATCTTGAGCAAGTATTAAAGATAACAGGGAGGTTATTTTGTTTCTTTTAGTTTGTCAGAATAAACAGAGTAGTATAGAGATCCCAGCTTCACAGCCTCTTTGCTGCAAGTCTAAAAACACAACAGAGAATCCACATGGTACAATGTCCTCAGTAAAGTCGTCCTATTTTGTTTTATATTTTAGCTTAGGAAGTTGATTGCTCAGCGTGCGTGCTGTTTATAGCTCTGGCCTGATCACACACACACTCACACACCTGGGAACAGACTCACACTGGTTCTGCCAGTCAGCCACAGCTCCACAGGAACACTTTGAAGGGTTAACACTCTGTTCAAGGACAACTACACAACAGCCTGCAGCCTTGTAGAGTGCTGCGTGCCATGTTAAAATTCTACAAAATAAAATTGTAAAAAAATATTATTTATATATATACATATATTATTTTCCCATCTGTTTTACTCTTTCTCTCTCTTTCTCTTTCCTCTATCTCTCTCTCTCTATCTCTGTCCCTTTTAAGTTTTCCTTTTTTTCTTGAGAATAACAAGCATTTTTTGGTCCATAAATATCGTATTTGTGCATTAGTGTAAGAACATATTTGTATTAATATAAGTTATACATTTTTTGACATTTTTGACAAGTTGAAAATTATTAAAATTATTATTTTGTTCAGTTTATTTTTTAAATATTCTTATTGAATTGTCAAATATACAATTAACAAAAGTGACAAGATGCACTAAGTGATCTACACAAACAGATATATAAACGTGCATATACAATCACATCATGAAATAAGACTACACACAAATAAGTTCAAATTCAGGGAACCTAGGCCATTAACGCTTGGATGCAAAATTAAATTGAAAATGATTATTTATATAAATTATTTCCCCATCTGTATCATTCTTTCTAGACTCTCTCTTTCCCTATTTCTTTTTTCCTTTATTTCTTGGGCATAAGAAGCCATTTTGGTGCTGACAAAAACTGATTTTCTTCATCAGTGTGAATAACTTACTCATTTATTGACATTTTGAAAGTTGATCAATGTTGGATGTAATCTTTTATTTCCTCTCTCCCTAAGACTTTTTTCCAGAAGCGATTTGCATTTCCCCAAGCTAAGCCCGCAGTGTAAATAGTTAATGGTTATAATGAGAGAAAAGAACATCCAAAATGTAGTGCCAAAGCTGTAGCCCTTGTTTGGGTCGTAATATATTGGTTTTGTTTAAAGTGCTTTCCCTTGTGGGACACTGCTGTGTGAACATATTGTCTCTGGCATTCTCTCAGGCTAAGTAACGTAGCTTCACACAAGTTGTTGAGCCTGCGATTATAGCTATATTCCACAGAGAGAGGGAGAGATGGAGGGAGGGAGAGAGAGGGAGAGAGAGACACACAGAGAGAGAGGTTGAGATACAGAGAAAGAGAGAAATATACAGATAGAGACAGAGAGAGAGAAAGAGAGAGAAAAAGAGAAAGAGAGAGAAAAAAGAGTGAGAGAGAGGGAGAGAGAGAGAAAAAAAGAGAGAAAGATTTACAGAGTCATTTTTTCCAGTCTGTCCAAGATATCGTTTTATTTTTTTTATTTTTTAAGTGCTGCAAGGAGACAAAAGTATATTCAAGCCATAAGCCACGAGAAGCCATACTTGACAGTGATTTTGGAAACAGCTTAGAGGCATTGTTAAGGGCTTCTCTTAAAGGAGCTCTCTCAAAAGCATAGACCACAGTATATATTAGCTTTATGCCTTTGTATAATGGCGGCAATAAAAAAAAATAACGTCAATGTGCCATAAATTGTACATTTTAATGTGATTTCTGAAGTAAAAAAAAACTATTTTACCCAATTGAGGGTTGCGAGGTACTTTGCAAGAACTTTAAACACACTCCATCAAAAGTAAGAGGAGAAACAGTGTTATGATCTGAACTCAATAGATGAGGGGCTACATGTATTGATCTGGCTGAGCCCTTAATGGCCATTGGAAAGATGTTTCACTGTTTAAAAAGCCCCAACATCTTTTTGAAATGTCTATTTTGAATCGTGGATCTCGGAGTAGTCTCATAGCTTCCCAGACTGCGGTCATTTATTTAAGAACACACACACACACACACGCACACACACACACACACACACACACACACACACACACACACACACACACACACACACACACACACCACACACACACACACACACACACACTCGCAATGATTTATGGTAATGAAAAAAAATTGCAAGGCAAAGCTATGCTCTGTCCTTCGAGTTAGGTATGTGATAAGAGAACTAATTAGAACAGAGAAAAAAAAGTTGAGAATAACAAATTGAAATTTATCAGAGGCATTGTAGGGTTTTGATCTGTATTTTGTGGTTTCAAACTGTGTCCAATTTATCTTGCATATGCCTCACAACAAAATCACACACACACACACACACACACACACACACTCACACTCACTCACTCACTCACTCACTCACTCACTCACTCACTCACTCACTCACTCACACACTCATGCAAACACACACACACACACACACTCACTCACTCACTCACTCACTCACTCACTCACTCACTCACTCACTCACTCACAAACTCATACAAACACACACACACACACACACACACACACACACACACACACACACACACACACACACACACACACACACACACACACACACACACACACACTCCCACAATATGTAAATCACTTTCTTTTTTTTCAGAAATGCACTCTGGGAACTATAGACTTTTCATTGAGCAGATAATTGAGAGAGAATGTATAGCCTCTTGTTCGTAATGATCTGCCCTGAACACTGTCCTCAAATACCATTGTACCAGCTCTACTCTACTCCACTGGTTTTCCACTATCTAAAAGTATCTGGTTTTATCTACTTTTTTTTAAGATTATTTTTTTGGCATTTTCAAGCTTTATTTGATAGTACAGAGTTGACATAGGGGAGACAGAGAGAGAGGAGGGGGGGGGGGATGACCTGCAGTAAAGGTCCACGGGTCGGATTTGAACCCGCGACCACTGCAACGAAGGCCGGAGCCGATATGGTATGCACTCTATCTACTATGGGGGGAAACATTGAGATTAAAACAATAAATGTATGCACTTTTAGAATAAGGTGGAATGAAAAAAAAAACTTGAAAGTTCAGGACATGCGGAAAGATGTTACCTAAAGAAGACATCCTCCAAGCTTTACGGCAGGCTCCAACTGCCAAGTTCATTTTGGGTATCACTGGCATTTCGTCTTCATTCACAGAATTTCTTCACACTTTATTCTCGAAGTGCATAATGAAAAACTTCCACCTTTACTAACACTCTTTCGTAGCCCCTGCATTACAATCTTGCCCCCGCACACCAACACCACCAGCTGTTCTGCCAGGGCTACAAATACACACACGCACACACACACACACACACACACACACACACACACACACACACACACACACACACACACACACACACACACACACACACACACACACGCACACACGCACACACACACACACACACACACACACACACACACACACACACACACACACACACACACACACACACACACACACACACACACACACACACACATGCTTGCTCCAAGACTCTCCCTTCACTTGTAGAGGGACAAACTTGGCAAACTGAGAGGGATGGGCGACAGCTTTTTGTCCTGTCAGCATCTTTTCCTCTGGGCCTTTTGTTTCTCCTCTTTTCTCTCTCATTTCAATACGTTGCCTTTCGCTGCGATGCTTCTAGCTCACTGTCTTATTGGCATGCAGTGTGCTAGGCCATGTCTTTAGGACGACCCGGTTGCCCATTTACTTACACAATTTGTCTGACATTATTGCCCTTCCCCTGATGCCGCGGGCTCTCCTGGCAAACACCAGACTATGATGTGCAGACGCGCATTAAAACAGAGTAATGGCTCTGCATTTATAGGAATAAAGTTTCTAACAGCCCCTCTCTTTTTTCTCTCTCAACGAGAGAACTATAAAAGCCATCTGGTGGTTAGTAGTGTCGGTGTGTGTGTGTGTGTGTGTGTGTGTGTGTGTGTGTGTGTGTGTGTGTGTGTGTGTGTGTGTGTGTGTGTGTGTGTGTGTGTGTGTGTGTGTGTGTGTGTGTGTGTGTGTGTGTGAGAGAGAGAGAGAGAGAGAGAATAAGGTGGATGAGTAAAAGTGAGTCAGTGAAGGTTGAAGCGATGGGGCTAAGCTTGTGAACAAAAACAAGCAAGTTAATGAGTTTCTAGGTTCTCAGGCACACTGCAAACATTCTAAATCTTAGTATATTGGTCCAATTTCTAGTCAAAATATCTTATGACATCATACAAGACACAGTCACCTAACAAGCAATATCGATTAAAAGGCTGGCTTAAATGACACATAATGTCTTCCCAATAAAAACAAATGCGCAATATGACTATTTATAGCGAACGTCAACATGTCAAGTAGGTGATTATCCTAAATTACAGTGTAATAAGATATATTTTTTTAAACTAAATCCTTTACGTAACTTTTTTTTGTGTATCCCAACCATATTAAAACACGACCAAGAGTCTGACAGTCACTTATTTGTCTAGAGGGGGGGAGCTAAGTCCCAGGTACATTTCAAAGGGATGATTTCCAAGTCTTACTCACATAAGCCTGGGGCAAGGTTAGAGTAGAAATGTCTCATCTTTACATTGGAATGTAATCCCAGCCGTATACCCAGCAGACTGGCTAATTAACTAGAAAAATACAGCTCGGAGCCAACTGCATGCTTGTCGTGTTAGCAATGCAGAGGCTGTGGAGCACACACACACACACACACACGACTAAACAATGGCCTGGGGAGGGCAGAGCAACTAGAATATACTTTTACAGATATACAATACATGCCCTGATGTGGATTTTGGCTACACCATTTATTTTTTTGCTAAATAATGGATGTTAAATGTCACGTCAAATGGAGTCGAGAGAATGAGGATTACTTGGTGTGGTAAAGAAGTGAACGTGCTTTTCCCTTTTAAAGGTGCAGTCAGTGATTCTGGAGAACGCTTGTTGTCAAAATCACTTTTTTGTTAAAAATCAGTGAATATCTCCTCACTATCCATTACCTGTCTGTACTGTGTGTGCGTCGGAAAAAAAAGATAAAGTGTTAATACACAGCCTAGGATCTGTAAACGGGCACATCGCTAGCTAATATGGCCACTTTGTTTACATACCCTTTGCTTACATAACAGTTTACAAAGCCTAGTCTGAGTATGAACACTACATTTGTTGTAAGTGCACACAGAGTACGGACAGGTAGCGAATTGTGAGGAGATTTTCAATGATTTTAACGACGTGATTTTTTTGCAACAAGCGTTCTCCAGAATCCCTGACTGCACCTTTAAACACTAAAACAGATGCACATTTGAATGCCAAGTAAAAGAAAACCAGTGAATATATTTAATCAGACAGCTCAATAAAGACGGCAGCAAACCAAGAGGCAACATGTCAGGGAGAATGAGGAATGCTTGTTTCAGCTGTGACACAAGTAGCGCTGGCACTGGTGTAAAACAAAAAGCTACGTCGCTTCCAGAGAGTCCCTGTTCCACTGATAAGACTAGGCAGCTGTGGAAATACATGGGGAACACAGGATTCTATGGTGCATTAAAAAAGACTAACACACAAAGTCACACACACACACACACACACACACACACACACACACACACACACACACACACACACACACGGCTGTGCAGTGTGATAAGCTCTTAATTTCCACCAGGTATGAAACGCTCCTCAACCACAGAAGTAAAACCTCTTAATGGTTAATTGATCATAACTTTAAATTAAGCTAATAACCTGTTACTATCCTGCATTTGATTGAATTTAAGGCCTGGAGTTGGCAGACAAAAATACTTGTATAAATACACAGGCAGGCAGTGCACTGAATTTTGTTGTACTGTCTCATGCAATGAATGTCGATAATTTACCCATTTCTCCTGCACTGTCTCACCCTATAGCCTAGTTCAGACCAAAGATTTGGCCTTGCAACTGCTTGCGACGAGACGGTTTTAGAACGTCACGGGGGAGAAATCGCAGCAGCGTGACCTGCTCGTTGCAGCGCGTTGCAAGCCGTTGCAAGGCGTCGCAGAAGATTCAACATGTCAAATCGCAAGGTCCAGTTTTAGAACGTCTCAACCGTCTCGTCGCAAGGAGTTGCGAGTTGCAGGCAGTTGCAAGGCGAGTCTTTGGTCTGAACTGGGCTTAAGAAGCAAAAAAAAGAGCCATGTATGTTTACCGTCATATTTATGTCATGGCATACTGCCCATACTGCCTGGCCTAGGATTGTGATCAAAGTAGACTTCAGCCATTTCTCACTACTGTTCCTGCCCACCTCATCCACCTCTTTGCTGGGATAGCTCTCTCTCCCATGACCCCCCCCCCCCCCCCCACCCACACACACACACACACGCACGCACCCACCCACCCACCCACCCGCACACACACCCCTGTCCCACTGGGCCCTCAATTAAAGCCTGCTCTGATGTCTAGTAACTGACACAGACTCCATCACTTCCACCCATCCCTCCACAGACAGACACACACTGGCATTAAGATGTGGCAGGCAGAGTGCACTATTGATTTTCTTCTTCTTCGTCTGTTTTTTTTTAAATTTCTTGCGGTTGCTACACGTCGTCACTTACTTAGGCCCATATTTGCAATGTTGGCGGAACTTGAGTGCAATAGTCACTTTACCACATTGTGTGCGCGGTCTAAATTTTTAATTAGCTTTTAAAACAAGAGGGGCTAGGCCCGAATCATCAGTGACAGCTATCACTAGCAAAAACACACTATCGGGGCGAGTTGATAATACCAAGCACAGGAGCGTGGAGAGTATAGAGTGACAAGGACAAATTGGAATGAAAGGGCTTAATAGCCATTTAAAAGCAAAGTGTGTATACTCTGCATTGATTCTGCTGAGCAAACCCAAACTTCATTTGTCGACCTGAGCTACAATTGGCTCTTCTAAAAGCATTGTTAATTATTTTGTTCCAGGAGCTTGGAGGCAATTGTAATTAGCTGAATATATTGTCTTCTAAACAAGCTACGATGGCAAACAGTTACCTATATACACTTTGAGCATTATTAGCTTTATGTTTTATTTCGACCAAGATAAATGTTATTCCAATATTTAATCACGTTTAATTTTTTTCCAGTATTTTTTCAATACTCTGAACCTTAAAATCTCAACTTCTTAATCGCTTATATCAACTAAACTTTCCATAATCATTTGCAGCACTATTCTGAAGGTTATTAAATAAGGATTTGTTCATATATTGTTAACTGTCTGATTTATAATACACACACACACACACACACACACACACACACACACACACACACACACACACACAAACAGTTATTGCCGAAACAACTCCTTGTGTTACATCATCAGCATAGTGCAAAGTGGGTGAGAAGAAATATCAACCCGGATATATATCTTTAACGGTGTTTTGACACCTATTATTGAACTCGGCCAGTGTTCATTTAAGTCACACACACACACACACACACACACACACACACACACACACACACACACACACACACACACACACACACACACACACACACACACACACACACACAGGAGTTGCACAAGTTACTTTCTTGTTATAAATCTGTAATGGAAACAGTTCAACAGCAGAGGCACTTTCCCCAAATCTTGTATGCTCCAGTTAGAAATAGTCTTGTGCTTTTACAAAAACACCATACAACATTCATTGTTGATTCTGTCTGATAACAACGATCAAGTGTGTTTATGAAGCAACAAAAGTCCACAGTAAAAGTTGCTTCTAACATGACAATCTCATTTTCAAATCCAAAATGGCAGGATGTATAAAGTATAGTTAACCTTACATCACACAGTTATGCAAGTTCCATCCTAAGCAGTAAAAAATATATATCCCCGGACCTCTTCAAAGAGCTTGTTAGTATGCTTCTCCCACTGCAGTATTACTAGGAGAATATATAATGACAGATTTATTTAAAAAGACATGGCTCTGTATGTCTTTGCCTAGGGCTCTCATTATAAAACAGCATTTCTCATTTTCCTACACTGCCATCTTGAGTGACTAGCGGAGCGATAGATGAATAATCGTAAAGCTCTCCAGTTAAAGGCCGCGTTTGGGCTATAGTGCAGGTTTGGCTATTTTTCTGTTAGTGGATCATCTCAAGAACAAACAAATAACAACATACTCTTAATGTGATCACACCAGAACAAGCTCAGTTTGAATGCAAATAAATGCAAACACTGCTGAAACTACAGTAGAGTTCAAAGGTCATTGCTAACCCATTTGAAGCAGAGAGATGGTGCTTTCCCATTGCATTGCACTAGTTCTATGCTACTCTACTCTACTCTACTCTACTCTATCAGGTATTTTTCTGGAGGTCGTTTCTACATTATAAGATAGTAGCCGACCAATAGAAGTACCATTTTTGCGTAGCTGGTCGGTATAGCGGCAAACGTTGAGCGCCTTTCTACTCAGTCGTCATCAGGGATATTTTTCGCACATTTTGATTTTGGAAGACAACGTCTCGTCTTATTGATTTATTCATTTTTTTCAACATGCGTAAGTGCTCCGCTATCTATTCAGAGAGTTGCTGGTAGACTCCATGGACCTATAAAGAAAAGGACAGCGGATTGAAAACATGGCAGCCATTCATTCGATTCATTCCTATGAAAGCATTAAGGATATAATTTATTCGGCATCATGGGAGCCAGCCCCTCCCTAGCACGTGACATGCAGTGTAGGTTTTCTCTAGCATTGTAAGCTAGAAGTCAAAGGCCCCACCCCTCCTCGGGCTAACGGCTAAAACTGAAAATAAAACGGCTAAATAAACGCTTGAGGTGGTGTTTTGGAACGAGAAAACTTTCATTGCACATGGTCTATAGATAAGTATGAGCCTATGATTGATATCCAGGAACATTTTGTGGAGACACATTCCTGTTTCATGCTCGTATTGGAGTGAATGGGGATGTCCGCTTCCGGGCCTCATGAGAATGAGTGGAGACAGAAAGCTCATAAACTGAGACCTCTACAGTAGATTGGCTGTGTGTTGTGCAGGATAGGGTGCCACCCGCTGATGATGCAACACTATCTGACCAATCACTGGTACCTACTTGTTTTGGAACGTCTACAGAGTTGGTACCAAAAAAGTATAGTTACTTAGTTAAAGTAGATAAATCCAGGTCGCTCTGGTGGCGTAATACTCCTCCATAGTGGATGAACGGGTAGGGTTGAGATATTTTAATGGACACCTTAAGGCCAGGACACACCAGTCCGACTACCCAAAAATGGAGACTGCCGATTCAGGGAGCTCCAGTCTTCCCGTTGCGGCCGAAAAAGTGCAAAGAACACACCAAACCGACTGCTGACTTTCCGTATGCTCTGCGCTTGCGCGGGACGTAATGTCTCCATAACAGCAGGCGGCGCTAATCTGTATTGTGGCCCAAAAAAATACGGAAGCCGGAAATGATGGGTCGGCTCTCTAGACCATAAACATAGATAGAAATACGTATTTATATTTATGGACCATAAAGAGCACCATTTTTAACAGAGAGTGTCGAGCATGGTGTCGAGCAGTCAACAAGGGTTGATGCATGTGAGTACTCGCTGAACGAAACAAACAAACACATTAAAACGATGGCTAACTGTGGTTAGCTGTTTGTGCTACCCGCCTCACTTCCGGGCTTCACTGATTCGCTAGCCCTCCACAAATCAAATTGCTCCAACTGAAAGACTGCCCGCCGCCGATTGAACATGTTCAATCGGCTCAAAAGAAGCCAGACAACATCTACGACGGCCGATTTCACGGCACACACCAAACAGATTTGTGTCCCCAACCCCTCCCGACTCTACGACGGCGATTATCGGGCCGGTGTGTCCTGGCCTTTAGAGGTGGGCGATAAAAAAGCTTAGTCATTGAAACTGAAACAAAATCAAAGTCATTCGTTGTCAATGAAATCCTAATATTCATGCTCATGTTTTTCATTCTGGTCTATAATCCATATCCTCTCAAACCGAAGGCCATATCATCTCTGTTTCACGCTGTACATTGTTACAGCTACTGCCAATCTCATTCTACAGTGCTACTCACAACCTGCATAATGTACTTTAAACATGTCTGCGGTGAGCCCTGTTTGCTCTGGTTGAGGTAGTATGCATCAATCACTGCACCAGTGTTGGGTGGATTTGATTAAAGTGTGAGCTCCTGTTTTGTCTCAATGGGTTTTACATCTCGTTCACTTTATTGGTTCTTCCCTTCCCTGCCCTTGTATTGTCTGAATGAATGTATTTATCACTACCACCACGAGACTGATGTATATACATATATTTATATAAGCTTATTTTAAGAGTCCTGCATTTGGCCTTGGCTGTGCTTCTTTTTTTTCTTCTTTTTTTAACCTTTATTTATACAGGTAAATCCCATTGAGACCGAAGACTCTTTTGCAAGGGAGACCTGTTTTCCTTTCCCACGTTACCATTCACACACACATTCATACACCGATAGCAGGCTAACTATCGACATTCACACAAGGCAAGGTGGGTTAAGTGTCTTGCCCAAGGACACAATAACTATGACACAAGTGGCAGGGCGGGGATCAAACCTCCAACCCTTTGATCATCGGCCGACCCGCTCTACCACCTGCTCTTGGGCTGCTCGATTATGGCAATAATCATGAACGGGATTACTTTGATTGATGTTGAGATCATGATTATGTAATACAATTATTACATTACATTTGGAAACATCATGCATTAAGTACATTTTCATTTAGAATTTTTTCGAAAATCTGTCTTTTTTTTACAGTGGATTTCATTGATTTTGATATAGTTCAACTGCTAAAAATCTAAAATAATTAAAAAAAGCTGTCTCAAAGCCTTGTCCTGATTTAAAAACATTATTTTGTAAAAGTCATTTATTTATATCTATCTATATTTTAACAATTGTTGGAAATCCAGATTGTAATTGCTATTCAAACTCAATGAATTTCACAGACAGCCCTACTCTCTACTCTCTACTCTCCAGAGCTGCATAGGCCCTCGAGCAGGGATTAACCCCACCGCTGCAGCTCAACCCCTGGGCTAGCCCCTGGTCCAACCAGCTCTGCTGTGATCTGCTCTGGGCCCTACTATCTCTTCCTTTCATTTTCACAACCAGGCAGAATAAGGCCCAGCTATCCCCCCTAACAATTACATTACACTTAAAGGCTACATTGGAATTTGAGTTTTCGCATATCCCCCTCTCAAGTTACCACATTTCAGAGGGGGTCAGAGCGCAGGGTCAGCAATAGTACAGCACCCCTGGAGCCGTTTTGGGGTTAAGTGTCTTGCTCAAGGACACAATGGTAGAGATGGTGGGCACCGCCGATGTAGCCCGGGGGAACATGGTAATGTTACGTGAGTCAATTTAGTCAATTGTACACAAGGCACATTGAAATCTGTCTTGTTGCATCTCCCCTCTCAAGACACAACACTCCAGAGGTTGTCAGAGCGCAGGGTCAGCCATTGTACAGCGCCCCTAGAGCAGTTGTGGGGTTAAGGACACAATGGTAGAGATGGTGGGCACCATATATGTAATAGCAGCCACCACTAGTTTTGCTACTAACACCCCCTGCCTGGTGCTGGGGATCCAACCAGCGGTTGGATCTCCGGCACCAGACAGGTAACCACCTCCATGGTTACTGGCAGGAGGAACCAGAGACCTCATGGTTACTGGGAGGAGGAACCGGAGAGCTCATGGTTACTGGGAGGAACCAGAGACCTCATGGTTACTGGGAGGAGGAACCAGAGACCTCATGATTACTGGGAGGAACCAGAGACCTCATGGTTACTGGGAGGAGGAACCAGAGACCTCATGGTTACTGGGAGGAGGAACCAGAGACCTCATGGTTACTGGCAGGAGGAACCAGAGACCTCATGGTTACTGGGAGGAGGAACCAGAGACCTCATGGTTACTGGGAGGAGGAACCAGAGACCTCATGGTTACTGGGAGGAGGAACCAGAGACCTCATGGTTACTGGCAGGAGGAACCAGAGACCTCATGGTTACTGGGAGGAGGAACCAGAGACCTCACGGTTACTTACTGGCCCCTCTTTCCTCTACTCCATCCTACCAGAATATGCCTATGGACCCTCAGTGGACTTCCCCTGCCCTGATTGGATATCAAACCCTGGTTTCCCCCATAGCAAAGTCAGTGGTGTAATCTATCCAGCTGCCGTTACTATGAGAGAGAACAAAACTAATTGACTCTTCCTCCGCTCCTCTTCATCCTTACAGCTTGTCTACAATCATTCTTGAGGCTCGAAGCTCTCCCTCTGTCAGGGGACATTACACTCCTTCGGTCACAGCTTAAGAAGGGGCCTAGCTGCTTTCCCTTCTAGGCAAAAAAGGTAAAACTGGGCTGACAGTTGTAGAGAGAGATGGATAGAGAGAGAGGGAGGGAGGTATAGAGGGAGGGGAGAGAGACAGAGGGAGGGAGGTATAGAGGGATGGGAGAGAGAGAGGGGGGTGATAGAGAGAGGGAGGGAGAGATATAGAGGGAGAGAGAGGGGGGAGATAGATAGAGAGAGGGAGGGAGATATATAGAGAGAGAGACAGAAAGAGAGAGAGAGAGAGAGAGAATAAAGCAGCTTTGATGTCAACCACTGTCTCCACACGTATATCAGAAACCAAGATGACAGGCAAGGGAGTCTTAGGAAGCACTTTACTCCAACCAAAGGTGCCGCGGAGAGAAAACACCCAGGGCTTGTAAAAGATCCTTGCAAATCTTATGCTCTCACATTCACTGAAGCCCTCACACACACACACACACACACACACACACACACACACACACACACACACACACACACACACACACACACACACACACACACACACACACACACACACACACACACACACACACACACACACACACCCAAACAATACCTAAGCGTAGAGTCCCCACACTATAGTGTCTTTGAGGGACTGAGGGAGTCTCATTCCTCAGTGGTGATGTGCCCTGTGTTACGGGCTCCATATGGCTAGTGGTGTTTTATCATACTCCTGCCTGGCCCCGTTAAAATATCTATTTTTACCTTATAGCACGTCTGCTGCTATTGCGGACGGCAAATGAAACACAAACCACCATAGGGAGAGGCACCACATATAAGAAGTAATAGCTGAGGACATGTGTGGTCGATATAAAGCTATGAAAAACAAACATTAATTTGAGGGTATATTTGTAGCTATAGTGGTAGCTACTGTTAGCACATGTTTGTTGTATATGTTTAAAGACAATTGATAGTGCACATAATTGATAGTGCACAAAATCAAAAGGGTGCAATTTGGAGCACCATACACAATAGTATAAGAGGTTATATGAGGTGTGGTCAATATAAGCTATACAAAAACTGCAAACATTAATTGTGGGTATATTTGTAGCCACTGTTAGCACATTTATGTTGTATATAAATGTTTAAAGGCATTTGATAGTGCTCAACAAGAAACAAACTGCAAGTTGAAGCACCACATATAAGAAGTAATAGCAGAGGATAGGCTCCAGGTGTGGTCGATGTGAGCTATGAAAAACAAACATTAATTTTGGGGTATATTTGTAGCCACCGTTAGAACATTTTAGTTGTATATATAAATGTTTAAAGACATTTGATAGTATTCAAAAAAGGGATGGTTGGACACAATAACATAGTCCATTAAATGTGTAATAAAAGCATAGAATACAACAGCATAGTTTGATAGCCTCTAAATCTACCAAATTGTTGACTCAATGCACACAGACCCAGTTTCAATAAAATCTGTCTGTTTTACAAAGGTTATTATGTTGCATTTACATTATACTGTGCATGTGTTTGTGTATGTGTGTCAATACATAAGTAATGTATCAGACATACATCTCCGGAAAAAAATTAAGAGACCACTCCAAATATTCAGTGTGTCTTGTTTTACTATTTAAAGGTATATGTTTGAGTAGAATTAACATTTTGGTTTTATAATATAAACTACTGACAACATTTCTACCAAATTCCAATATATTTTTTGTCATTAAGAGCATTTCCAACAAGTTATGTAGAGATAAAGATTTAATAAAAATCCAGACTGGTCTCTTCATTTTTTTCCTGAGCTGTATGTGATGGCCACATATTAAGATGTGGATTGTGGCACTTCTCTAGCCTGGCATTCCCAGACCTGCCACTAGGCGCTGGCAAATTAAATTTGCTGCGCGTGTTGGTCTGGACACGCTACGTTGAAGCTTTATCAAGAAAGCCAGAAATCTGGTTATGGTTTCAATTGGTTCTATCTCATATGGGCGCGCCAGAGCCCCTTATATGGTACTCTGGGGAGGACGTAACCGGATGACGACAGTGACGTGCATGCGACGTCGAAGCCGTGATAGGAAACATCAAAGGTGGCTGCGGATATGTTGTGTGAGTTTGAGACTGCTTTGGCCTCGACCCTTAACGATTTGGAAGACGGCACTCAAATCTTTCATTAGCAAGTAAGTGGAATGTTCTACTTTGCCGACCGACAACGGCAAACGTTTAAGTTAACAGTTTAACAGCTGTTCGCTAAACGAAAGGGGCTTAATACGTCACCTTGTGCATCGCTCTGATTGGTTGTAGTGCTATCCAACTGCGTGCAGTGGCATTTGAAATGCACGAGTAGGAGCCGCCCCTTGAGTTGGAAATTACTATTGATCGTGGCCAGACCCTCTATCGTTCAAGATATCAGGGTCTGGATTTCCAGGCTAGCACTTCTCAAGACCACAGCGCAAAACAGGGACACCTTATAAAGAAAAAGCAAGAACAACATGTGCAAATGTTGCAATTTAAGTGGTGTTGGACAAATCGGAAAAAAAAAACAAGTCTCCGAAATGAGAAAATGCATGTAGCTACTTTAATTTATTTTTTTTTGTGGTCGTAAAATAATATTTTTGACATTTTTACATGACAAAAATGAACGATACAGATATGCAGATAGTCATTGTGGATGTGGTGATTTCACAATGAGGTAACAGGGATGGATTTATGGAAAACACTTGCAGGAAACTTTAACCTCTGTAGCTTTATTGACACACTTAAAACTTATAGAATCCAATTAAAAATAAACCGCTGCAAAAAACATTTTGCATGCAGTTTAAATGTGCTGAAATGCCTCATGACTCCACGCTTTATTGTGGTCGTAAATTATATGAAGCATACATTAAGTAAGGACGTAAATACAGACAAGAGTGGGTGGCATTCACTTCTGTTTTTTTATGATTGTCTTGTTTCACTCTCTATCTAATCATGTCAGCTCTTCAATTATACAAGTTAGCTAACAAAGTCTTCAAAATAAGACATAATTCATACATATTTAGCTTGCTGTAATTTATGTTATGGTGATAAAATAATACTTTTGACATTTCAAATAATTGATACACATACAAAATATATTATAGTATTTTATTGACACACATCAAACACATAGAATCCAATAGAAATTGAAATTCACGAATGCTGCATGCAAATTAGATATGCATCATTTCATTTCTACTCCAGGCTTATTAAATGATGGTAGTAAATTATATAACAACTAATTAAAACATCTACTGTATCTATAGTGTTGTTGTCTTCTCATACACTGACAGTTACATATGTCTGTATTAGATGAGGCGGGTTATGCTCTGGTTCTTATGACACAATCTGTATTTTAAACCAATTACGGCAGTTCTCTGCCCAAACTTTCTATAAAAAAAAATCTACTTTTGCCAAGAACACTGTTTGATGTGTCCACTACGCCCACAAAGTCCTGTTAAACGGTCTAGACAGTAAAACAAATATTTTTTTTTTTAAACTAAGTTTTCTTATATTTATGAACATTTATTTTAAATAAGATTGTTTGTCAACGTTTATTGAGATACTCATGTTTAATACCATATCTTGATTTGAACTATCTAACCCCAGGTGTGTAGAGGCTTTAATGTGCATTCTAATGTGCACCACCTATTCAAATATCTAAACAAAAAATGCCACACCAGTAAAAGCTATAGTTTTGGCCTTGTTTTGGTTGAGCTGCTGTGAAGTGTTGCAGACTGTCGGTAATGTGACAGTGCGACCCAAAGCACTCCATCCTTTTCCCGGCAGCGCACGGGGGGTGGGGGGGGGGGCACAGGAGAGGATAGGTAAACAGAGCCATTAGAGACAAATCTATTTCTGAGGAAAAACAAAATCACATCATCAAACAAGTGAAAAAGAAAAATATGATCCCCGCAATGCCTTTGGGGGCCCCTGCCTTATATATATATATAGCGATGATAGCCCCGACGATGGCATTTGTCTTTATCAGTCTGCCTTGAGGGAGGAAGCGAGAGAGCGAGAGAGAGAGAGAGGTGGGAAGGGGTGAGAGAATGGAAAGAGACAATGCGAGAAAAAAAATTGAAAAAAAAATCTTCTTTACCCATCACAAAGAGAGACATATTTGTGACTCTTTCGGCTTTACGATGCGTGTACAGACCCTATATCATTATCCCTCTATCATACATGTTATTTGTGGATACGCTGTTGCTACAACGGCGTGGCGATGAGATAGGCATTCTTTTAAACATAACATAGTGAAGAGGGTCTCGGAGGACAACGCGACCAAAAGTATCATCCGTCATGGCCCGGCCCCAGGGAGGCACACGCAGCTTCATCACAATGACAAGATTGACTTTCCAGATCTTTATCCTTTTTTCTGTGACATTTGTGTTGTTTATCCTGGTTTGCAGTATAGTGCGACCGGAGATTGACTATGAACAGATGGGGGGGGGGGGGGGGGGGGTAGGAGGGGGGCTTGTGTGTTGGGACGCACTCTTGAAATAGACTTATATATGGTTAAAAAGACCGCAAAATGAGGTTGTATTAATAATGTTAAATACATATCATGTAATAATACATTTACATTTGCCTCAGCGAGAATTGAATGTATTTTATATTGGAGGCAGTGATTATTTTGAATATTTTAGTAACAGTTGACCAATTATTAGTGTCATTACAAGAAGCCTGAAGTAGCATTAACAATACTTTGAGTCTACAGCCACGCTAGCAGCTTTGTGGGGCTGTATTCAAAGACGACAGCACTTTTGCCTAAATCCTTAAAGACTTACTTCACCGGTTGGAATATGAAGGTGTAATGAACTCTGAGATCCTATGTAGTATAAATGTGCAAAACAAATTTAAATCGGATCATCCTAGCCTGAGAAAAAGCAGAAAGAGTGTGTTATGGTCTCACTGTCTAACCCTACATTTTCCTTCTTGTGACATCACAGTAAGGGTCAGGATTAACAGGACAGCTGGGCCAAGGGAAGACTGAGGGAAGACAAACCTAATTCATTATATTATAATAGTGATTTTATAATGATAGAACGCCGGTTCCGTATGGGTGAAGTATTCCTTTTTAAGTCACCATGCCAGGACATACCTTGGATATTTTTTAGCAATCTATCCAATAATTGTTGAGACTTTTTACTCAAAAGGACAAATATGAACCTCATGTTGATGCAAGAAGGAATGTCAATGGATCAAACATGTCATGGAGCTTTAGACCTCTGTGGACATTGAATATCTGAACAAACTTCCATGGCAAACCTTCAAATAGCTATTGATGTAGAATATCAGTCTGACCCAAAAAGACATAACGACATCCATCCAATAGGGGTGGATTTTTGTGTTTGTTTAAAGGTAAATCCCATTAAGACCGAAGACTCTTTTTCAAGGGAGACCTGTTCCCATTTACACGTTACCATTCACACACACATTCATACAACGATAGCAGGCTAACTATCGACATTCACACGAGGCAAGGTGGGTGAATTGTCTTGCCCAAGGACACAACAACCATGACATAGGTGGCAGGGCGGGGATCGAACCACCAACCCTTCGATCATTGGCCGACCCGCTCTACCAACTGAGCCACAGTCGCCCTAGAGACAGAAGGACAATCCCGTCCTTAGATCAAGCTCTTCAAACAATACTAAAAAACCCGCATAACAAAGACTAAACAGGTTTTTTACATAACCCTTTTTTCATATAATCATTGAGTTCATGTCCCATCTCCTGTTCCCCTTAGTGCTGTGTTTGGCGGGACAAATCAGGGACACATTTATTCCTCAGTTCCTTCCAAACGGGGGCTGGATTTCCATCTGAGAATCCCTCACGTCCAATCAAAAGCCTCTAGTTGCCCTCCATATTGGCCAGAGCCTGTATTATACCCCCACCACCTCTATCTCTCCCTCTCCCTCTCCCTCTCTCTCTCTCTCTCTCTCTCTCTCTCTCTCTCTCTCTCTCTCTCTCCCTCTCCCTCTCCCTCTCTCTCTCACTCTCTCTCTCTCTCTCTCTCTCTCCCTCTCCCTCTCCCTCTCCCTCTCCCTCTCCCTCTCCCTGTCCCTCTCCTTCTCCCTCTCTCTCTGTCTCTCTCTTTCTCTCTCTCTGTCTGTCTTTCTCTCTCTCTCTCTCTCTCTCTCTGTGCCTAGTGCCAGGTCCTTACAGATGCTTCATCAATTCCCTCTTTCCAATGCCAGTCATTTTTTCATTATTATCTTCCCAGAGCGGGCACTCTCTCTCTCTATTCTCTGAAGGCTGAGACCCCTGTTTGTGGTATAGCCAGACCAAATGCTATTTAGTGGCCGTGCCGTTTTTTTATCCCTTTCTTGTCCCTCTGTTAGGTTTGACAGAACCCCAGGGAAATTTGCTTTGTGTCTATGATATCCCTCGTGTCCTGCTGACCAGTTTAAAAAAAAATGTCCTGGTCAGTTTGTAGTCAAGCCAAGATACTGTCACTCATCCTGACAGCTAATTGACTCCAGTATGTTATTGTAAAACGTAAGATAAGGTATGAGACACGTGGCGAGACACTGCTGGTGAACAGGGCGACATTTGTAACTTACAGATAACGTTGTGAAACTTTACTAGTTGATTTACTTGGTTTACTTTTTTGCAAAACCGTCTTCTCCAGAAATGTTTGAATACGTGTGTGGATTTTTAAATATTTAAAGGCCTACTTCACCGGTTGGAATATGAAGGTGTATTGAACTCAGAGATCCTATTTAGTATAAATGTGCAAAAAAAATTTAATCGGATCATCCTAGCCTGAGAAAAGGCAGAAAGAGTGTTTTATGGTCTCACTGTCTAACCCTACATTTTCCTTACTGTGACATCACATTAAGGGTCAGGATTAACAGGACAGCTGGGCCAAGAGAAGACTGAGTGAAGACTGAGGGAAGACTGAGGGAAGAAAAACCTCATTCATTATATTATAATAGTGATTTTATAATGATAGAACGCTGGTTCCGTATGAGTGAAGTATTCCTTTAACTAATTACGCGTATATTTGCATGTATTTGAAAAAAAAGAGAAAAATGAAGTTGTTGGATAAAGCCAGTGAAAATCGCTATTTCTTCCTTATATTCTCATTTATATTTATATATATTTTTAGGTCATATTTTTTAAGATGTTGTTTTCATTTTACAAAAAATTATTATACTATACTGTACAATTCCCAAATAGTTTGAACTTCTCAAATGTTGTTTCACTTATTCTATTGCTCTCTTCCTTGGAGTGCAATAATGCACATTTAACTGCTATTCAATGCTAAATCAATCACATCAGAACTTCTAGGACATCTGAGTAATGTTTAGCAGCAGGCAGGGGGTGGGATAGTTAGCGCCGACACACTCCTAACGCTTCGCCAAAGCTGTTTGAGTGAAACCACAACACAGACGTGCGCGACTGGTTAGCTATATGTACCATCTGTTGTTCAGTCAATGACTCAAAGTGTCTTAATTGGAAACTAGCAAAGATAGAAGCTCACATAAAGCATCTATTGAGCCCTACTGTGTCTTACCCTGCGTTCCAAATCGCATACTTTCTACTATTTAATATGCCAGAAAACAGATTTAGGATGTCCCAATACATGCACTTCAATTGCAGTATGCTGAAAATGATATTGGGCTATACAAATACAACTGATTTCATTTGATTTCATTTCATTTGGATTGATATATATGCCTAACTCTTTTTAGATGGTTACTATCATACAACTGAACTTAGTATCAACTTATTAAGAAGGATTTTGTGCATTTGGGTTAACAGGGGCTTTATAACAGCAACACTGTCTTATGGTGAAATAATGGTGATGGATACAGCTGTGGCTTATTTTAGCTGTGTGAGAGTGAATAATGAGTCCCTCTGTGTGCCCTTTGCCTAGTAAGGGCGGGGCGGGGGCACTGAACATACAAGACTGGTCAGGGAATGTTCTCACAATACATGTTTGATGATCTTAAGATTTCCTAATCATTATAAGACATTTTGTTGGTGATATTATGTGTACAGTTGTAAAGGCTTAATCAACACACTAATTCAAACAAAAGAGCAACAAATATACAAGTCTTATTTTAGCCGTGTGAGAGTGAATAATGAGTCCCTGGGTGTATCTCTGCTTCAGGTCAGAACATGGCCTTCCCGCCCGTGGCCCTGTGGGTGACTGTGGGTCTGGCTGTCTGTCTGCTGGTGCTGCTCATTGCACTCGCTGCTGTCTGCAGACGCAAGATCAAGGAGAGCTGTGAAGAGGCACGGAGGGAAGGTATGGTAAAAGGGAGTGTGTGTGTGAATTTGTGTGAATTTGTGTGAATGTGTGTGTGTGTGTGTGTGTGTGGGGGGGGGTGGGGCATTCTACAAGGGTCAGTGTGTGTTCTCAAGGGGTCTATAATACATTTACAAAATGTTATGTTCAAAGGTAAAAAATACAAAAAAAAATTTTGCAACGGTCTGATTCCAATATCTGGGTTTTGGAAATCCAACGATAAGGTTACTGTCCGATCAAAAAGCTAATTATAAAACATGTTTGTTCGTGGTCATTGTTTTGTATAATGTTATACTGGCTTGAGCAACAGTATATACAATATCCTTTTCATCAATTCTGAAAATGCGGAACCTAGGACCAAGTTATTATATTTCAAAACTAAATATATATTTTTGCAAATAGCTGCAAATACAATTGGTTTAATCAGTGGGTCACATGCTCAATCACCATTATTGTAATCACTCTTTAATAGATAGTAACTTAACAGATCATTGAGTAGATGGAAATCTTACAGAGTACAAAATGAAGGTGACGTGAATATCAAGTATGAATCAACAGTGTTTCATTTTGAGCTAAATGCAAAAAAAAGATAAAGTAATGAAATAATTTTCTCTTTCTTTTTCTTGCACTGTATCAGCCTACTGCACCAAACCCAGTTCAAGGGCCCTAGCTGTTGAATAATGCATGCTAACCTATCGTGCTCTCAGGACCTTTCCAAGCCCTTTTCTCAGGGTCCTTCATTAACATGCAGAGTGACTCCTTAAAAACCCCCTTCACACAGCAGGGCCAGTAGATGAGGGGGCATAATTGCGACATGTTCGAGTGAAAGCCAGTGATGAGATGTTATAACCTAGCTCAAGGAACTTGATTAAAAATCCAGAGGGAGTTCTTGTGCTTAATACGTTGTAGGCAGAGATCTTGAATGGTGAGACACATAGACGAACATCATTACTAGGCTTCAGTCATTAGCGTTGTAGCAGAAATAGCTAAGGCCATCGCCACAAGTGCAAAAAGCGCAAAGAAAAAAAAAAAAGTTTTGAAAATGAGAAGAAAAAAATGATATAGCGCATATAGTCCAATGCCACCAGCTCTGTTGTAATGAGATGTGCCCAGAATAGAGAGAGACATTTCAATAAAAGGTCAAGCCGAGTGTCCCTGCACCCAACCAAAGCCCTGAGAGGCTTTAAAAATAAATATGGAATTGACACAGTAGACTCAGAAAGAGAAAGAGTAAATAGATCCACCATTGGAAACATATGAAATCAAATGAAATGGAAAAAAAAAAATATATATATATATTGTAGTTCAGTTCTTCCCAAGGGCGGGTAAGAGCCTAGGGTTGCATGGCCTTTTTTTTGTCCTTCAGTAAGGCTGGATGAGGAGTTATTTTTGCCCCTAGCAGGAGCACCGAAGGAGGGATTGATAATGCGATACGCCGTCCGCCCTTTATTGAAATGTTAAGTCGTATGCTGTCGCCCCTGCGTGTTGTGTGTGTGTGTGTCTGTGTGTGTGTGTGACTGAGTGAGTGAGTGTTGTGTGTGTGTGTGTGTGTGTGTGTGTGTGTGTGTGTGTGTGTGTGTGTGTGTGTGTGTGTGTGTGTGTGTGTGTCTGTCCATACTCTTCAGTATGTTGGTGTTTTTTTTCTTCCCGAACACAAACTTGGAAGGGTATGTGACGCAGACTTATTGACATATCATATTGTGCCGACTCTTACTACGATACTGTTTGAATACAGATGTGGACACATATATAAAATAGGATTTTTCTATGAACATATCTGGAGATGCAAGAAGAGGGCAGGGAAAGCAAAGGAGTGCAAAAGTAATTGTGGTTTTCTTGTCTTTTAAAGCTGTAGTGCGTAACTTTTTTTTCATATAGATGAATGTTTGTTACTCTCAAGCCATCGCCAAATGAGTTGACATAAAACGTGATTAAGCCTATCAGCTCCACAAAAAAACTCTCTCTGTATTTCTCAGTATGGCAGCATTTGCAAACTGGTGTGTGTGCCCCCCCCTGACACTGGTGCATGAGCTCAGAAAAACCCCAAGACGAGCCCAAGAAATGTTTCAGTTGTCGATTCTACTGCTAAGAAAAAACATGGACGTACAGCGGAAGTTAAAAAATCCATGTGCGATCACCGAAGACTTACCTCATGTAGCTTTGCCGACATCGTTATTGTAATTACTCAGAATTCCTCATGGGGGCGACATAAGTTACGCACTATAGCTTTATTAGCGTTCCAAGCTTAAGGCTCTCTTCAGCGTGTCTATAGTGTATAATGAGGTTGGAAGGGTCAGTAAAAGTGGAGGAGTGTGTAAAAGTAATTGTTCTTCCTTGTCATAACGTATACGCGGCAGAAGCCAAAGTGTGTATCGTGACCCAAACAGAGCAGCTTGTGGTGTTGCACGCCGGATGTGAGAGCTTAAATCCCAGGGGCAGTTTTAGTATCTCAACACCAGCATGGCTCTATATGTTGCCTTTGGTTATTTTTCTTTCTTTCACCCCATTCCCCTCCTGTTCTGTCGTAATTTGACATAATAGTACATCCTTCTTATTTTCTCTTTTTTTATTGACACTAAACTATTTTCAAAACTAGGAAGGGAAGATATGACATACACACAGATCATGCAATTATGAGAAAACAATTGTGGAATGAATTTTTTTTTATAAAGACAATGTTGATCGAGAGTCTCTGGTGAAATTCTATACTAAAATAAAAAATAAAGAATATAACAAATAATAATTGTAACAAATAGTACAAATAGAAATAATTTGGTAAACAGGTCAAAAGGGCTTTATAATGCAAGGCAATATAAATTAAAACAACAAGGATTTTGACATATTAAAATTACTTTTTTTTGGACATTTTATTCATTGTTCCACACTTACATAATGACTGTGTTTATGATTGTAATGTGCGCTTTCAGTGACCCATCTACTGTTCCAATCCCTCCAAAAGCTCATTTTACATGTGGATAGGCATATGATCTAATCACAGCTCACGCTCAGAGATCTCATGTGTAGATGACGTTATACTGAGCTCCCCTGTGTGATGAATGACAGTCCTAAGAGAAGCATTGTTTCTCTCTAAGGGTCTGTAACCCATTGGTGCACATTATGGAGTTAAGCTTCTGGTTTATTTATACTTTCTAGTTCACTCACAGTCAATGTAAGACACCTTCACACACACACACACACACACACACACACACACACACACACACACACACACACACACACACACACACACACACGTAAATGTATTAATTGCTGGTGAATAGGGTAAAATATTTAACATACTGTATATATATCATCATGGAACTGTTGATTACGTACATAAAAAAATAATCTTTACACATATTTTTTCAAATGTTTGAATTAATGTGCAAATGTGGCTATATCTAACTAACTATGGGTCGATCGGCATCTCTTTAAAAAAAGATCTAAATGTTGAATAAAGCCAGAGTTCAAATCTTGATTTATTTTTTGTCTGATGTATCCCTGCCTTCAATAAAATAATACATATTTAAAGGGGGAGAAGATTAATCAAAACCTTCACAGCAGAAACAAAGGATTTCAAAATCAAAAAAGGCAGTGCTGTTTGTAGTGTGCAATAATGATATAATTGGGCACTTTTAATGATAGTATTAATATTATTTATGGTACTGTAAGGCAATTTGAGTTTATTTATACACTAATTCAGATACAAGTCAGTTCAAAGTGCTTTACATGGGTACATAAATACATCAAGATTAGACAATCGGAAATATTAACATTGCATTGAAGAGAAAAAGACAAAGAAAGAGCAAAAACCGGCAGCCAATTGTTAAAAATAGTATTTATTTATGTATTTATGTATTTAACCTTTATGTATACTAATATATACTATACTATATACTGTACTATATACTACTATATACTAGTAAACTGCAGCTTCACTATAGCAGAAAGCCATTTGCTATTGCTTCCAATGGAGTCACTCAGTGTTGGAACAGTTTCAACACTAGTAATAATGCACCATTTCTGTGTCAGGAGGGAGGATGATGATGTATACAGTATCTCTCTTTTAGCTTCAGTGAATAACTGTTACTTTCCCTCTGACTCTCTCATCCTTTATATGGTTGGTCCAGCTTTTTGTGCTTAAGCTATAACCGCCCTTTCACACCCCCTACACATTTGGGAAGCGGCCAACAGGGGCATAAAAATGTAACACTCTGAACTTATACTAGAAAAAGCAGTTCTCGCTATCTATACTAGTCTTGTGTGGATGCCCTTGTTTTTTTTCCAGGGGACTGTAAGGGACCTTTAAATGAGCCTCAAGGCATTTTACACAGTGCAGACACAGGGGTGGGACTGTTTTGGTCGATTTGGAAGGTATTGAATGAAGCAGTGAAGGTTGACGCAGGCTTTCCAATCTGTGATGTTAGATGTGTGTTATTATATTGCTTTTTTTCCTGGTGGATTTGGGGGATTTTTTTTTACTCTGAAAGTGTACACATTTGAACAGGTTAAAGAGACTATGAGGAACTTTTACATGTTCATGAAATAGTCAAAAAAATGATCTCCTGATAATTATGTATGACCTATAACAGCAAACAAGACCATCAGAGAAAAATGGTTCTGTTGTTATGTAGTTATAATTAATGCCTTTGCTCGGGTCACAATCCCAGTCAACTCTGACCAAATGATAAATGGAAGGCAGACCAGAAAAAGCCTGTGTTCCCAGAGTTTGCTTTGCTTCACCATCATCATATTTCCATTATTATTGTGAGATAGTCACATATTAATACATTACCTAATGGCCATGCATCCTGCCGTCTCTCTTTCACTCGCTTCCTGAACAAATGCATGCGCCGCCAGCAAGCGCTAGTAAAGATCTTTATGATGGCATGATGGCAGATGCTGGTGTCATAAAAAAAAAAAATAAAATTCTAACTGTAGTAGCTGTGTATCTGAATCTTATGGCAGTGGGGGCGGGACCCGATAAGCCTTTGGCTTCTCCTGCTTCCCTTCGGACGATAACACAAAGTAATATGTATGAATATGCAATGAGAAAATTATGTATTGTGTGTAATTGTCCGGAAGAATAATAATAAATAAATAAATAAGTAAATAAACAATAACATTACTGCTTTTGTCCAAAGGGGGCACTCGAATCAACAAAAACTGAAAGTTCCTCGTAGTAACTTTAACTCATAATGGTATTCTAGACCGTCTCACACCGCCCTGAACTCTGCTCATGGTCCTCGTTAGTGGGTGAACCATCCAACACTTCGTGAATTCTGCTTTATAATGATAGGAAGAACCAAATTCATAGATCAAAAAGTAATGTCTCTATTCGCTTGGCCTCCACACGCCAGTTATATCTGTGGTAACTTTTCTGACACCTCTTGCTTAAAACTCAAAAAAGTCAGAGAGATTATAAGGCCCCTACATTCACTGTCTGTCTATATATCTATGTATTCATACTATAACATCAAGATCCAGACACTTTGGCCCTACTGCCCTTCTGAGGAAGAAAATAAAACAACTTCATGACCGAGGCCATATTATAGCTTGCACTGACTATTAAAAATGTGTCATGATGAGGGTGCTCTGGTGGCGTAGTGGATAGAGCTCGTACCATATTGGCTTTGTCCTTCGTTGCAGTGGTCGTAGGTTCAAATCCGACCCGTGGACCTTTACTGCAGGTCATCCCCCCTCTCTCTCTGTCTGTCTCCCCATTTCAACTCTGTACTGTCAAATAAAGCTTGAAAATGCCAAAAAATAATCTTTAAAACATTTTTTAGTCATGATTAGGTGGACGTATACTGTCAATTCTTCTGTCACTCTCGCTGAGTTTTCTCAAAAAAAATCCTGTTAAAGTTTTTTTTACTGGAAGTTTTTCCTCAGACCAGCTTAGGGTCTCAGGGCAGAGGGTGTCATATTAGGGACCGTTTCCCCAATATTTGACTGTAATGCTGCACATTTCAGATGGGCTTTATCAGACCCACTGACATGCTCATGCTTTATGTCCCACAAGCCCAGTCGGAGCTTGGAAAAACAGCTTTTTAGCTTCAGTGCCCCCTGACTCCTGGAACAACTTACAGCAACAAATCAAAATGAATACCTTCATAATTCATGTCATTTAACCAATGTATCCTAAATCTGCCAAACTCTAACTGTGACTGTTTTGATTAGGCTATATTGTACTTACACTCATTTCATTTTAATTTCAACCATTCCACATCTCTGTGTGAATGTATGAAGTGTTGTTTTTTCTCTTCATCAACTGGATGTATTTGCATTGTATATTGTGTATGTTTTGTTGTTTTTGCTTTGCATTTGTTTGACTCAACATCATTAAAAATGAGGATCACCCCTCAATCGATCTCTCGAGTATTACTAAAGGTTAAAAAAAAAAAAAAAATGGTAAGCTCACTGATATGACTATTTTCGATATTGGGCTATTTAAAAAAAAAAGAACATTTGATTTGATATAGTGCTATTTTATCTTACAAAAGCCCATTTCAAAGTTCAACATAACACGATAAACTGGTGAATGTTGCGTGGGAGGACTTGTGCATAATATACTGGCTGCTTTGCACTCAGCATGTTTCTGCAGCTGTATTGATAATAGCAGTTCAGAGTCCCTGCTTAATTTCCCTCGAGGATTAAAGACGCTGCTGTCAATGTCACGGAAAAATTCAAGCAAACGTACGAGAATAAAACTGTATTAACAAAATATATTGTACTAGCTTGACATTTAATTTGTGTTTAATTATCAGTTGGATCTCACGTGTCAGACTTTAAATGGTGGATCTCGTTGCCTAAGCCAGAATGGAATGAAAATTATGAGAAATAATTGATATCACCTAATGGATACACCTAATCTATTTTAAGAAAGCGTGTGTGTGTGTGTTTGTGTGACCGTGTGTGTGTGTGTGTGTGTTGTGTGTGACCGTGTGTGTGTGTGTGTTTGTGTGTGACCGTGTGTGTGTTTTGATAGATGCTTGCAAGTTTCTTCTTTATGCACCAAGGAATCTGATGTTTTACCCATGTCTTTCCAACGCTGCCTTGTCTCACCATCATTAGGACAGTGTGGTGTGTGTGTGTGTGTGTGTGTGTGTGTGTGTGTGTGTGTGTGTGTGTGTGTGTGTGTGTGTATTTGTGTGTGTATTTGTGTGTGTGTGTGTGTGTGTGTGTGTGTGTGTGTGTGTGTGTGTGTGTGTCGTGTACCTTGTGTCTGTAAGTGTGACAGCCATCAGTGGGTTGCCTCTGTAACTCTGTTGACAGTGGGGTTTTGAGAGAGCCAGCAGCTAAAGCCTAATGTGATTACTGTCTTTGTGCAAAGGGCCTGGGATAAGAGGTTAAGGGCTGGTATGATTCTCTGTGTGTGTAGCTATGTCATTACAAAGTGACTGTGTGTGTGTGTGTGTGTGTGTCTGTGTGTGTCTGTGTGTGTCTGTGCGTGTCTGTGCCTTTGTACTTTGGCTAACAATGGCTCCTTTGTCTTTCCCAACAGCGGAGGAGGCCCGCGAGCTGGAAGAAGAGGAGTCAAAGACAGGTAAGCACATTCACACCGGTTCAAAAAAACGTATCTATCTAGAAAACGTATATGTATCTATCTGTATAGTCAAATAAACACTTAAATGCACATGTTGGATCCTGTATGTACATTGGTATGAATGAAGACATGTTACGGAAGCAAAATAGCCAAAAAACTCATCTCAGAGCTGTTACTGTAATTATTTACACATGCAAAAATGACTAAAAAGTTCCAAAAATATCAAATGACATAAAAATCCCCCGCGGTTAAGTCTGTCTCCCTTAAAAACACACATCCAGGTGGCAGGATGGTAGGGACCCAACGGAACAAGTCACTGAATGTTACATTTGATTACTGAAGTGTGTGTGAGCGCTGATGAAGCATGGTCGCACGAGAGAAATGAAACCGGCTCGAGGCACAGAATCCATTCAACACAGTACACAGCAACCCGGTGGCATAGCTCTTCCACTGTGTGTATGTGTGTCTGTGTGTGTGTGCCTGTGTGTGTGCCTGTGTGTGTGTGTGTCTGTGTGTGTGTGTGTGTGTGTGTGTGTGTGTGGGTGTGTTTGCGTGTGCTTGTGTGTGTGTGTGTGTGTGTGCGCATGCGTGTGGGTGTGTTTGCGTGTGCTTGTGTGGGTGTGCGTGTGTGCATGCATGCTTGCATTTGTGTCGGTGTTTGTGTGTCCTTCTGTGTACGTCTGTGTGTGTGTGTGCCTGTGTGTGCGTGCGTGCATGCTTGTGTGTGTGTGCGTGCTTGTGTATGTCTGTGTGTGTGTCTTTGTGCTAATTTAGTGATGCCAACAAGCTGTTTCACATTATACCTTCCCCTCCTAAAGCTCAGGCTATAACAGTGAAATCTCTATTGTCCATAAATTGAATGTACAACAAGTTCCACAAAGTTTCACAGGTTTCACAAAATTGCAGCAACAACAACAACAACATCAGTAGCTGCCACCCGTGTCCCGCACACTAATGATCCTGTTTACCGAGCCAAATTGATTTGGGCTCTGGCAACGGAGCCTCGGCTATTATTGTTGTCACTTGGAATAAGTTGCTTTTTGAATTTTTTTATGATGACATATCCTGCACAATATACAGATATCACCTGTGGCACCGAGCTATGGCGAGACACTATTGGTTTCAAATGGCAGTTAGTTTGAATCATTCCAACAAAAGGCAAAATGCCCTGAAGGAGGGAGCTATGAGTTCCATATTTAGAAAATGTTGCCCGTAGCTCGGTAAAGAGACATTTCACAAATTGTTCAAAGCCGAAACCTTTTAGACAGGGAAATAGAGATGTGTGTGTGTGTGTGTGTGTGTGTGTGTGTGTGTGTGTGTGTGTGTGTGTGTGTGTGTGTGTGTGTGTGTGTGTGTGTGTGTGACTAAAGAGTGTTACAGCCACTCCAGCGGCCCTGTGAGGTTGTGCTAAGGTAGAGTGGGGCTTTAAGCTACATTTTAATGTCAGCGTATTCAGTATACTGACACGCGAAACAATGACAGTGCTGGTGTCTGTTGCTGTAACAAATGAGAAATAGCATCGGGCTACAGTGTTATGTTTTGAGCTTTAAAAGGTGCTGGAAGCAGATTTTGAGACCTGACCTTTTAGCTAAAGATATGAACAAGCTACAATATAGCTTAAAGGTGTAGTGTGTAAAGGGAATAGGCATTGTTTTGGTAGAAATTAAATATAATATTAATTTTTGCTTGAAAATAAAAGTTTTTTTTTGGATTACCTTAGAATTAGACTTTTATGTTAAGGTGCCCCCCGCCATGTTGCTCCGACATGTCTGTACAGTTGCAGTGGGTGTCCACCGGAAATGCACCTGTTGGAAGAAGCAATCTAGAATCTCACCATTTAGATACACCTTATCTACACACTGTACCTTTAATATACAGACAGCAAAGTGATAGTCCATACATCAGGGGTTAATCTACTACACCAATGGAATGTTCTCCAGCCAATCAGAATAGAGTATTCGCAAAGACTATGGTACAATACCCATTCAGTTACAAGTCACAGATATTCAGCCGATTTCTCTCACTTTACATTAGTTAAAGGTTTTGCTGAGGACTCATCTCTGGCTTTACAAAAAAACGCTATTGAACCATGGGCAAAATGCTTCTATTATCGTTTCATTCTCTCTGTGATCGGAGTGATGTGAAATGTTTTGCTTAGTTTAAAAAATCATCCAGAGAGTCTAGAATGAATTCAGCCGATTAGCAAGGAGCAGAGCCCTGCCCCGGCTCGGCCTTAGCGACCATAGACCCAGCACAGCCCTGAACGCTTTCTCCCTGAGGCGTTACTGTAATGTCATTAGAAGTTATTCATTTGACTCCCTTCTTTTGTCTGATTGAATTATTTAGCCTTTCAGCTAAACGGCAAAGTTAATACTATGTGATTTTAATAAGCTGGGAGGTGAAGGAGAGAGTGTGTGTGTGTGTGTGTGTGTGTGTGTGTGTGTGTGTGTGTGTGTGTGTGTGTGTGTGTGTGTGTGTGTGTGTGTGTGTGTGTGTGTGTGTGTGGACAATTACTTTTTATACTCTAATACCTTTCTCATGAATGTTTCAGAGAGATGTGTGCAGCTAGGAGTGGGGTCAGCTAGTGCTACTTAATAGTTCAGCTTTAGCTAACGGGCCCAGGGCAAAGGGGAGTGGAACTGGGTTAGGCTGACTGTACTCCAGTGGGACACCCAATATTTTTTTAAATTACATTGAAAAAGTTTTTCGTACAGATGAACCGAATATATTGTTGGAAAGGTCTCGACGTAGAGAATAAAATATGTATAGCATGAACATTCTACGTGTTTCCCACTTTAAACATAGGGACCTTTGGTTGTCTTATCATTATTATTATTATAAGACCAATATTAGTATTATTAGTATAGGATTGTTTTGCTTTTTTGGTTTTGTTAATGACTGTGTGTTGTATATGTGCATGCATGTAGGCCTTTGTATGCTGATAAATGAAAAGATGCTGAATAATTTATTTTTTAAATAGGGACCTTTGGGAAGGCTTGGTATGGTTTGTTTATTTTGTTACTCTTTCCAACTTTTGACAGCGGAATTGCAAATAAATGCATGCAGAGCCGCACCATACTGAACTGCACCTCTCAGTTGAAACAAGGCTTAAGTGTTCTCTCAATTCAGTATGTACAACTTTCAATTTCTACATTACAAATGGTTGGTATCAACCAAATAACCCTCTACTGGTGGCTGCTGGTAGCCAGGTAGGGCCCTGTACATTCCCAAATAAACTTGGGCCTTGTTTCCACCGAGTAGAGCGGGTCGGGTCGGAGCGGCTCAGAGCGGGACAGCTTGCTTTTAAGAATCTCGGTGGGGTTTCCACCGCCGACCCTGGTCGGGCGGGGTTTAGGCTGGACTGCGATAGCCGCCACCAGAATATGGGTCAAACTATCGGGCTGTGGAAAAACTGTGGTCAAGCCAGCGGTGTCTAGTTTTTGAAATGATTCTTTCGACCGATCAACGGACGGCAGTGTGTAGCTACGCCTTTTCGGCACCCTTCCAAGCGGCTGGTTACCTAACGGAGGAATACCGAAAATAGGCAAATGGAAAGCCAAAATAACCTGACCGAACCGCTCCGACCCGGCACGCTCTACTCGGTGGAAACGAGGCATTGGGGAAATGGGCCCTGTCCAAGTTCAAGTAGTTTATTGTCATTATATTGCGGGTCAGACAAAAATACAACGGAATGCAGGTAGCACTACCAGGGACATAAAAAACATTTAGTAGAAGCCATAGTAACAACAATACACACAATAGCCTCATCAATACAATACGTAGACAACAGTCCTATCGGGTAAGTTGTACTGTAATGTAAGACAACCACTTGCATGCCCACCCTTTGTCCCGTCATACCCCCCTTGCACCTGGCTGCTTCCAGGTGGACGTAGTAGGCGGTGTGTGTGTGTGTGTGTGTGTGTGTGTGTGTGTGTGTGTGTGTGTGTGTGTGTGTGTGTGTGTGTGTGTGTGTGTGTGTGTGTGTGTGTGTGTGTGTGTGTGTGTGTGTGTGTGTGCGTGTGTGCGTGTGTGTGTGTGTGTGCGTGTGTGTGTGTCTGTGTGTGTGTGTGCGGGTGTGTGTGTGTGTGTGTGTGCGTGTAGTGGAGCTAGTGAAGTTAAGCTAATGGTCCTGCCTCCTGAGATGGCTGTGTAAACACTCCAGACAGCCCCAGCTTTGTGTTGCCATCTGGCTCCGATCACACTGACAAAAGGCAGAGGTTCCATGCGTGAGACAAAGGAGCTGAAATGAGCCCCACTTTAATACACCGTGGATGACGGGGAGCCACGGTTTGTGTGTTATCTTAATGAGCTGTCCAAAAGGAGAGAGCGTGCACCGCCGCCTCCCCATTCAAAAGCACAGCCTGATTCCAAACAATAACCCAGTGATAACTAGGGACCCGGTGCTCATTCATTGGCAGTGGGGTATAGGAGCCCCTTTTGTTTTGCCTTTTACAGCAGAGGCAAGCAATGTTTAACAAACAGTGGAGTGCAAAGTGGGGATTTGTTTTGCAGGTGCTACAGCCAACAGCAAGCTCTTTAGACAAGGGCGTAGGTCTCGTTACAACATTGAGGGGGAAACATTATGCGAAGTGTGGGGCTCTGGGGGTCCTCACCTGGAAGATGTTGAGTGTCAAACACTTAATTTACTGAGCACATGTGTTAATTAACATGACATTTTACATTGGTAATGAAATGCCAAGGCTAACACTGGAAATTGAAAGGGTGTGCTATCAGTTGGCTGGCTGTTAGCTAATTTTAGGTAAGGCTAACATATATAGCTATAGCTAGCTAACGTTGTAACGTAACGTAAGGCACATGCTAGAAACTCTACAATGTCAGCATTCATCTGTAGATACTTGACACAATCTAATTCAAAAACCCTGAAGGTAAGAAGGTGAAGTGTATTTCGCTACGCAACCTAGCTATCAAGCTACCTACATTACAACACTGTCTGAATTGCCTTGTACGAGGCTAGTCAGAAGCCACTGCAATGTGGGGTGGTCGCTATAAGATTAAAATGGTACAGTCCACTTTGAGGGGGTCTGAAAACATTACAGGTTAAAAGTATATAGGCCTAAATGGTTTGACCCCCTGAACTAATGTGCAACCCTTTTTGTTAGAAGGGTGTTGTCTTACATATTTTTTTGAGGGTCACACATTTACCTCTTATAAATATCAAGCGCATATTGCATCCATCCCCATCCCCAACTACCCAACATCTTCGCCTGTGCCTTCATACACATGTACAGATCCACTCATGCACACGTGTGCAAAGGGACATGCCCAATCCACACAGCGGGGAATAACTTCTCTACACACTAATCTCCCTGCACATGTGGCGGTGTGCAACGCGTAGTTATAGCCTACAGCTCTTGCCCGCCTTACCCCTTTGTGTCCCCCCAACTTCCTCCCTGAAATGTGTTCAGTAATCTGGGCATGATGTGCTGTTTAAAGGGGGCTGCAGTCACGCAAGTGCAGCTTCTCCTGCTGTCAGAAGCTGGCTTTAGCTTGTGTGCACTCGCCCCTGTCTCCCCTCTTAAACCCCGGACTCCAAGGAGCTCCGGCCTTAGCAACAAGACATCTGCAAGAGAGAGCGTTCTAGTCAGCCAGCATTGACCCAGTTATTTCATACATTCTCAATACATTGGGAGGGGTGCGGTGTGTCTGTGTGTGTTTGTGTGTGTGTGGGAGGGGAGGGGGGGTGTATTTGTGTGTGTGTGTGTGTGTGTGTGTGTGTGTGTGTGTGTGTGAGTGAGTGGTTGTTTGTTTGTGTGTGTGTGTGTGTGTGTGTGTGTGTGTGTGTGTGTGTGTGTGTGTGTGTGTGTGTGTGTGTGCATATGTCAGGAAAGAACAATTTGAAACGCCCCACTGCAAAGTAAGCTCCATGCGAGAAATTATTTTTATTAACCCTTCTTAAGTGCACCAAGGTCCAACACACACACACACACGCACACCCTTATAAAGCTGGAGAATGCCCCACCCAAGGCCACCACTCAAAGATGGATGACAGCAGCTGCTAAAATCGTATTAAAGCCTCAAGCCCAAAAGCTCATCACCCTTAATGTTGTGTTGTGGTTTTAAAGAAGCTAGCTAGCTAAAGGCTGAGTAAAGGTGACTTCTAAGCAGACAGGCTGAAACAAGGACAGCTGCACCAAGAGGCAAAGTCACCTCCGGGCTTATTATATCTCCCCCCTGTCCCTCTGTCCCTCTGTCGCTGTGTATTGAGTTATTCAAATATAGCAGCAAGAAAGAAAGAAAGAAAGAAAGAAAGAAAGAAAGAAAGAAAGAAAGAAAGAACGAAAGAACGAAAGAAAGAAGGATGGATGGAAGGAAGGAAGGAAGGAAGGAAGGAAGGAAAGAAAGAAAGAAAGAAAGAAAGAAAGAAAGAAAGAAAGAAAGAAAGAAAGAAAGAAAGAAAGAAGGATGGATGGAAGGAAGGAAGGAAGGAAGGAAAGAAAGAAAGAAAGAAAGAAAGAAAGAAAGAAAGAAAGAAAGAAAGAAAGAAAGAAAGAAAGAAAGAAAGAAAGAAAGAAAGAAAGAAAGAAATACAACACCTTTTAGCAGGAGGAGCACCTAATGTGATGTCTCAGATGGATTCAAAGTGATGCATGTTTAGTAAATTAATGAATATAGTATGGCTGTATGTTACATACTTGTTGGTATTGCCACGGGGAATATAATCCACTATACATAGTCAAATTGACCATAGACAGTGCATTGTAGGTAACTGCGTAACTGCAAACAACCAATAAAGACTTAAGAAATGAATATTATAAATGTGGTCTTGTTACATATTGTTATTCCTAGGCCATGTTCTAAATGTAAAATAGTCTAAAACCAAAGATAAACCTCATCCACATGAAATACATGTACAATCTAGTTTGCAGGTGGTTACAATGACAAAATGGAAGGGGAAAAAAACCCTATCCGAATGTTATTATTGGACCACGCGTCATTACCAGACCGAGGCTTATTAAAAAAGTTACATACAGTACAGTATTCCTATGACATGAGCCAGTTTGACAGACCTGCAGGTCAGTAACACACCATTCTACTGTTGGACTTGAGAGGGCGGTTTGAAAGCAGCCCTAGGCGCCTCTCCCTGACATGCCCTCTCTCTCCCTCTATCCATCTCTCTCTCTCTCTCTCTCTCTCTCTCTCTCTCTCTCTCTCTCTCTCTCTCTCTCCCCTCTCCCCCCCCCTCCCTCCTTCTCCCTCTCCCTTTCTATCTCTCTCCATATCCATCGCTCTTTCTCTCTCTGTCTCTCTCCATCCCTCTTTCTCACTCTCTCTGTCTGTTTCTCTCTCTGTCTCTCGCTGTCTGTCTGACTCTCTGTCTCTCTATCTCTCTCTCTCTATCTTTCTCTCTATCCCTCTTTTTCTCTCTCTATTCTCTCCTTCTGTATCCCCCTTTCTCTCTCTCTCTCTCTCTCCCTCTCCCCCTCTCTCTCTCTCTTCTCACCGGCACCACACACACACACACACACACACACACACACAACACTCAGCCCTACTGTGCTCTCCCGACGGCCACACATTACCGACTAAAGATATGTAAATAGAACATTCATGTTGCCTTTATTATTAGATGTGGGTCACTGGATAACTTCAAGAGCGCTAATTAAAGGCGCTACATCCACACCATTGCTTCAGTGGCTGTGCACACTATTTTTCAAGCACTGCACTCTACCGCTCCTTACTGCTTTAGCACCATATACTTCTAAGCTACATTTTTACTAATAGCCTTCTCTCCAAGGGTGAACCCAGGGAGAGGCTGTTTCAGTGTTGAAGGCCAAGTAACACTATTTGGATAATAAGTGGAGTTAAAAACCTCCTATCACATAAATCATATGTGGGTTTCACACTGAATTCTCAAGTTATTTACAAATTGTTAATTTTTGTTCATGTATTTCTAAAGATTTTTTTTTTCTTTGAATTTTCAAGCTTTATTAGATAGTACAGAGTTGAAATGGGGAGACAGAGAGAGAGGGGATGACCTGCAGTAAAGGTCCACGGGTCAGATTTGAACCCGCGACCACTGCAACGAAGGCCGGAGCCAATATGGTACACGCTCTATCCACCACGCCACCGGAGCGCCCCTTTTCTATGTCATTTTTAAATGTATTTATTTTTTATTTGGGAGTTGTTGACTGTTGTGCGGTATTAAGCACCCCTACCGTTGAAAGCACCCCTTGTCACACATTTGAAAAAGGTTGCATTAAAACGACAACCAAATGTACAGATAATATCCACAAGTCATGAATAATAGCCATTTTACTGTGTTGTCTCCCATTACATTTGTAAATATATTATTTGATGTAATTAATCTAAACACTTGGTAATGACTTGACAATGGCCATGCCAGTGTAAAGAGTGCTTTTGTGAGAGGACATAGTAGGTACTTCTGCCTTTACTGGGATGAATCCCCCTTTACAGATGCCATTACATCAGCTCCAACACACACACACACACACACACACACACACACACACACACACACACACACACACACACACTCTCTCTCTCTCTCTCTCTCTCTCTCTCTCTCTCTCTCTCTCCATCTCTCACTCTCTCACTCACTCACTCACTCACTCACTCACTCACTCACTCACTCACTCACTCACTCACTCACTCACTCACTCACTCACTCACACACATACCCCCCCTCCTCCACACACCCCCACCCCACACACACCCCCCATTCCTCCTTCTGTCATGTAATGTGGGCTCGTGTGACAGCACAGTGTTGTCCCGGTGGGCGGCTGCCTATCCATCTCACTGGCCCAATCTGCCCGGGCTGTTTGGTTCCACATGAGCACTCTGCTGCTGTGGCTAATTAAATAAAGCGCTGTGCCCTCTGCTTGCTGTTAGCCATGGCAAGGTTGGTGCACAGAGACAGAGGAGGATGGGGTGGGTGGGTGTGTGTGTGTGTGTGTGTGTGTGTGTGTGTGTGTGTGTGTGTGTGTGTGTGTGTGTGTGTGTGTGTGTGTGTGTGTGTGTGTGTGTGAAATGTTTTGGTCCACGACACAATAGACATGGGAAGTCAAGTTGATGTTGACATGACCACTTTAAAGTAGGATCAGGGTTTTTTCAAGCATTTGCCATTTTTAAGAGTGTTGGGCATGTTGCTTCCATACATATATTATTTCATTATAGTGTAAATAAAAGGTCAACAAAGTATATTTAATTCTATAATAAATATATATATATTTTTTAACACATTGGCAGATGTATTCAAACATGCCTTGAATGACAATATTTTGATCTCAATTTTTCATTCTTATTTCTTCTCTTTTTTCACAGCCATGCAACTGCTGAAAAGCTAAAAGGAAATCTTAATAAAGGTGAGTATCATTTACAAATGTATGTACATGTGTCTTTAAGTACACATGTGTTTACAGTATATGTGTGGCTTAACCTTTTTTTTCCCCTCATAATGGTTGTTTGTTAATGTAGGACACAGTGTCTCTGTTATGCATTCATTCAGCAGAGAATCGGGAATACGGCAAACTCTAGACATTTTGATTTGAGGAATCTGACAAATCTATTTGTTTTTTTTTATCTTGAATGCAAAGACAAATCCCCTGACCTGCTCCAAGCCTCCGTTAGTGTCTGATTAATGGTGAACATTTCAGATTGGACTCAGGCAGCCTGCATCTCTTTGTCTTTCTGTCTGAAACCAAACACATTCAGTGTCAATGTCATGAAGTGTGTATACCCAGATGTCTACTTAAAGGCATATTCCTATTCACCAAAAGTTCAATTTTACAAAGTTCCTTTTATTTATCATCTGCATAACAAATACATGAGCAGTTGTTGGCGATGGCTGTCGTATGTCTACGGCTCGCTCCAACAATGGGACAAACAACAAATCATAGAAAACTCAATATGATCTAAGACATAATAACATATACTAGACACACAGTGGATAACATGCAAATATTTTAATATGGGTGCTGCAGTAGCCAGTGTTCATTGCAAAATGGCAATACAAGGCATATTTTACAGTATAATTTTCGTATGTGCTGTTACCAGATATTCAGTACCATGGACAGCTCCTCTTCTCACACTAGACCAGAGGGGTATACTACGAAGCGAGATTAAGGGCTGAGCGAGGTCTGTTGAGTCTAAAGCCAGAGTGTTCAGTATCACGAAAGGTGGCTCTCTTTCTACCTGGCTAGATCACCGTGGTAACAGAGGCTGCACGGCTAACCTGCCCAGACCAGTTTTTGTTCCAGAGTTTGAGCTTAAATGTGGCTCTTAGAGCGCTGCCATTTAAGGAAACTACACATTTTGAAATCCCGCGGACCAGACTATATTGTCTGAGCGATACATTCTCACTGAGTAAACTAGTTAAATCAGTAAACTTATTGAGCAGTAAGTTAATGAACGAAACAAAGCCGCGACATAAGGCTTACAGCAGTCACATCGCGCTGGGGCTTTTTGCCACATGCATTGCCTACAGTTATTGATGCAGAACATGTAAAATAGCCTGCGCCTACTGTCTGCTGAATCGAGTTTTAATTTTTATTTTATTTTTATTTGCTTCTTTTATTCGCTTTTAAATGTTTTATAATGTGTTTTATGTATTCTAATCTTGCCCCTGTAAAGCACTTTGAGTGGCCTTGTGTCTGAATTGTGCTATATAAATAAACTTGCCTTGCCTTGCCTTGCCTTGCTGCGCCACTCTATGCTCTCCTCTCAAATGATTTTACCTGGCGATCTACACACACTGGCTCTTAATGAAGCGTTCTATAAAATCACAGGTTGCAACATTATTTCACTGTAGGCTTCTTTCTTCATCAGTAGCGATTACAGTTGGGACGTGACAGGTGACAGCTGTCACATTTCGGACAACGCTGCAGACTCGCAGGTTAAGCTTCTCACAGTAGATTCATATTTGTCCAGAAAATACAGACTACAGGTTTTGTATCTAGGCTATTTATTGTATTGGTATTTGTAAGATGCAAATAAAGGGCTATGTGGCAAAAAAAAAAACTAAAGTGACTAGGCTAAATAGTGTAGTGTTTAAATCCGAGTTCAACCTGTATTTGCTTTATAATGTCACGTTACACACTGCGAGAACGATCTGTGAAATAAATAAATGAATCAATCCATAATTTTCTGACAGCATTCCACTCTCTCCTGGAGTAAGAGTTCTTTTTCGGCTCTCTGTTTTTTTTGGCTCTTTTTTTTTTTTTTTTTTTACTCAGCTGCTCGCAATCAGTCCGTGTGTGTAAAGTTAGCGGCACAAGATCATTCCATTTTGTGCGGAAGCAGAGTCAAATGACGGGTCAAACGCCCCCTTTCATGGGGACAAGCACAGAGCCTGAAGCTGAAGCCCTCGTTCAACATAGAAGGTTGATAACTGCCTTTGTGGTATGGGTCAGCTCTGAGCGGGGGTATGTGTTATGTTGAACCAGATCAAGAAAAGAGTTGAGTTTGCTTCGTAGTATACCCCTCAGGGTGGTTGAACAAAGGGGCAAAAGTGAGTTCCCAGTTGGGCCGTTGACATTGCTAGCTGTCCCGAATATATTTCTCAGAGACATATTTTAAAATGTATCTTAATATTTTTTTTTAATGTATTTTAATATATTGGTAGGATGATAATTAATCTATATGGGCTATTCTTAGGGGCTCTCATTTGTATAAGGGGGGGGGGCTGTGGATAGGGTGGACCCGCAACTATAGGGTTGGTGGTTCGATCCCCCATCTCCCCGCCATGTGTCCAAGTGTCCCTTAGCAAGACACTGAACCCTAAATGTCTGCTGATAGTTAGCAAGCATCATGCGTGGTAGCTGCTGCTATCAGTGTATGAATGTGTGTGCTCCAGTTGTAAGTCGCTTTAGATAAAAGTGTCTGCTAAATGACATACGTATATTGTATTTGAGCAGGGCATTATTCTTATGCTGACCCTGTATTGACCTTTCCTGTACTTTTTTTTTTTTTTTTACTCCTTACAGTATATTGTCTGACAGGGATGACTGTTTTCCTGATTTTGTGTGACTCAACTCTAGCAGGGTTCAAGTAGTGGGCACCATGTAGCCCTTGGGGGGGATAGACATATGGGACGCTCTCAGTGCTGTCCCCATGTTAACTCAACCATAGCCAGCCTGTGGCACACTGTAAAAATATATACGTTATTAAAACCAACATTTTTAGGTCAACTTTCTGCACTAGATACTGTATATTGTATGTTTGAGGCCAACTACAACTCTAAAGTTTGAAGGAAAACTGCTCAATGAGAAAATGTATCATTGATATGTAATGTGACAGGTTTTGTGTTGTAATCAACATTTGAACCAACATTAAACTTGTATTTGTTTGTTATCATGACAGATAATTAGTTAGTATGACTGTCATTGAAATTATTAGTATGTAGGACTCAAAATTAGAGGTTTTTAAACATAAGATACAGGTTCAATTCATAAAAATTATTAGATATCTCAACAGAAAATCATCAGTTGGCAACTTGGCTCAAATGTAGGCAGTTTTTTTGGGTGCTCCAGTGGCGTCGTAGTGGATAGAGCGCGTACCATATCGGCTCCGTCCTTCCTTGCAGTTGTCGCAGGTTCAATCCCGACCCGTGGACCTTTACTGCAGGTCATCCCCCCTCTCTCTCTGTCTCCCCATTTCAGCTCTGTACTGTCTAATAAAGCTTGAGAATGCCGAAAAATAATCTTTAAAAAAAAATGTAGGCAGTTTTTCCTTGGCCTCAGAATTAAAAAAAAATAGACTATAGTAATTAATATTCTAACTTTTTATTTTTTTCCAGTGCTTAGGGCCCTGTGTGCGCTAGTAAAGCCCAAAGCCTTGGAAATATGTCAGGCAACGCTACAGTTGTGTACCCAACAAGGACAAGAGTAGTGAGGGCAGAGGACATATTTGTTTTCAGAAGCGAAAAATATTTTCATTTTGTTGAGACATATTTTTTTTTTTTCATATCGGATGTGGATATTTTCAGAGAGACTTTAGACTCACTCCATCATTTCCATTTGACAGAAATGGTTTTTTTTTCTGTCCCTGTGGTGCGAGGCAGATAACAGGATGGTGTAGCATGCTCTGTCTTTTGTCAGAAGATAAGATAACTGGAGATGAATAGTAGTTCCTCCTCTCACAGCCTTTTTTCATTCAATAAATCCAAAAATACTAGTCTTACAAACGCATTTTCGGTATGTTTTTAAGAACAAAATGTATCGTAAATTAGACGATAGACAACATATGAACAAATCCTTCTGTCATAACCTTTAGAACAGAGCTATGAATGATTATGGAACGTTTATTTGATGTAACTGCTTTAGAAGTTGCGATTTTTTTTGGTTCAGAGTATAGAAAAAAAAATTACTTTGAGATAATGTCCGTTAAAGATGGTTGTATAGGAGAAATATACAGACGCAAACAGGCAAGGTTTAGTAAAATCAACACCTAAATGTACATTTTGAACCTTTTTTTAATACTAGTATGAAAGAAGACATGTTATGGAAGCAAAACAGACACAAATATATCTTTTTGACCAGTGCTTGAAAACACTTTTTGTTATCGCATGCTGTGTCTGACTTAAAAATGTCCACTTCTCTGCATGTGTGTGTACAATATGTGCGTGTGTTTATTGTTAAGAAGGTAGAGACAAATAAACTGAATGAAACTTCTTATTGTTACCACTATCTATGAGCCATAGTTACATTAGCATTATACTTTGGACCTACACACTGTGTCTTTTCTCCCTTACTGTAACTCTTCCCTTTAATACCCAGCGGTTTGGTGTCAGTGGTGTGAATATACTTTTTATTAGGAGGGGCTGGACAGTTACAGCGTGTTTTTTATTACACCCTGATTGGTCGTTGCTATAAAGGCCAGCATGTGTAAGAAAGAAGATGATGGAAAGTGCAAGAAAGTCATTGTCTTTGTAACTAGCCAAAATAAAGTCCAACCGGCAAAGTATGGTGTCCAAGAGAGGACATTTGTCATTTAATGTAGTATGGTGTGACCTTCAGTGTGGACTGTTAATGCTTGGGTAATATCTTGCAATGCCCCTTGGACCTATAGACCTAACCACCTCACTGTGACTGCTGCTGAATCACCCAGGATCAATTATTATAATATTTGTGTGGCAGTTATTTTTCTTTCTATTGATTAATTCATTTATGCAGAGCGTGGCATATCTTTATATTAATATAGCATAGCTTGGCATTATTTAATTAAGTTGTTTTACAGTCAGGCCGGCACTTTGTTTTCATAAAACCGTTAGCCGTTATCGATACGTGTGTGTGTCTGTGTGTGTGTGTGTGTGTGTGTGTGTGTGTGTGTTCATTCGTGACTTATGTGTATCTACTCCCAACTTTTTTATTGTTTCATTACCAGCCCGGTCCAGCAGCAGAGATATCATAGTAAATGGCCCCGCTGTCTAAAGCACACTCGATACTGTGTGTGGATTGTGCTGCCCACTGCTTTGTTGCCCATCGTTAAATGGACCACGATTACTCTTGTGTGTGTGTGTGTGTGTGTGTGTGTGTGTGTGTGTGTGTGTGTATGTTATCATAAATAGTCTACACTGATCATAATGGCTATGTAGTGACTCTGGAAACTTAGTAATGTTTGTGTGTGTGTGTGTGTGTGTGTGTGTGTGTGTGTGTGTGTGTGTGTGTGTGTGTGTGTGTGTGTAGAAGTGATAATGTTCATTGCTTCTAGGGTAAATACATTTTCTTAAGGTCGCTGTCTATTACAGTTGTCTGTTCTCCTCCCAAGAACAACAT
>CM049395.1:38015000-38045000 GCA_026929865.2 Hyperoplus lanceolatus
TGTACCTTTAATATGGTTTGGGGTTGTGGCCAAATGCAGCACTGACCTCTGTGTATCCCTGTTGAATGTAAAATCAGTGACGTAAATGTGTGACGGTTGTGTCGGTTCACATTACAGGGTGACAGTCACCTTCATGCTGTATACGGAGGACGTCCAGGGTCTGGCAAATTGAATTAGAGCATTTCTTTATTGAATAAATCATTGTACATTTAAAAACAGTAATTGCTTTCAAAATCGATTTAATTATTCCATTATTAAAAAGAGGAACTAAAAATAGTTTACAATTGAAACTTAACTGTAAATGATTATGTAAAGAATGACTTGATACATAACAGCCTCTAACGTTCTTTGAAAGTGAGATTCTAAAAATAGGGAAAAAAACATAATTTAATTCACAAATTGGAATTAAGAATACAGCTTTTAAAAATATAATTTCAAAGTAATTTCTGCAAAAATAATTGTTAATAGATTAAAGCAATGCTCAATTTTAATTTCCACAACCCTCCACTTCCGCCATATGTCTGCATAATTTATTTTATTTTTTTTTTTAGATTAGTTTTTGGCATTTTCAAGCTTTATTTTGACAGTATGGAGAGTTACAAAGTTAAAATGGGGAGACAGAGAGACGGGGGGATGACCTGCATTTAAGGTCCACGGGTCGGAATCGAACCTGCAACCACTGCGACTGAGTCCACATTCCATGCGCTCTACCCACTACGCCACCGGAGCGCCCCATATCTGCATGAGTTAAAGCGGCTACGAGTAACATTTAAATATCTTTTAAACAGCCTCATGTTTCCTCTCATAATCATAAATTACCTTTAACAGCAAACGAGACCATCAGTGCAAAGAAAGACGTTTTTACATAGTTTTTATTACTGCATTTGATCTGGTCGTACACCCAGTCCGATTTTCGGTTCACGCGTGCATGCTCTATGGTCACATATCCGTATTGGTCGCAGATTTCAGTGTGGCGCAGGAACGTGAATTGAGAAGCCTATGGCTCCAGGTGAGGGAAGGGGAGCGGGAGCCTTGTTTGAGACAGTTATTTGTCGTCATAATGACTGATAACGGGGCTGAACCATCAAAGAAAAAAAAGAAAATGCAATGAAGAAAAGCTAAAAGGGAGAGTGATAGTCGGGCGGGAGGGCGTTGCCAAGCAACGTATACACAATTTCACGCAGCGAAACTAGACTGCAGTGTTTACTCCTAAATGAATGAGCAGTAGCCTACTAAAACAAAGTTTACTTTGCCTCACCAGCATCATCAGATGACCATTATTCATCTGAAATAGTCATTATTTACAACATAAAGACATTACCTCATCGTGATCCATACTAACTAACTGCCATCTCTCATTCATTCGCTTTGTGTGAGGACACGGGGACTCGTTCAGCTCCGTGAGAGGTGACAATGCATCAACTCATTGCAATCAGGTGTGTTTAGCACTTACTGGCATTAGTTGATGCTGTGTCACCCATAGACTCACAGAGCTAAAAAGAGTCCGGTGCCCTCCACACTTTCAACACACGGACACGCACCATATTGCTTCCTGATTATTTGAATCTTGCACTCCCTGCACGAGCTACAAAACAGCTTCACGACAGCTGGCGTCGTAATAATACTACCGCTTTTGTTCAAAGGTGTCGCCAACGTGCCGACTTACTCGTAGTAGCTTTAACAGCAAAGATGGAAGACAGCCACATGGCGAGCCCTCCTGTGTAGCGCTTAATATTCACCAGACTAACATGATATAAATGTTATAAACTTGCCGTTTGAGCGTTTGAGGGGGGCCGGCTTCCCACTGTTAGTGCATGAAATAATCAAAATGGCGCATCTTTCTTCTCCCCCCTCCCTCTACCTTTCTTCCCTGGTATTCTGACTCACTCACTCACCTGGCCGTAGGGGTTTTACCACATGAGCCTCTTCAAACGCTCCTTTAGACTGAAGTGAAGCATCAAGATTAATGCACTCTCACGTCCCGGGCCTACGGGGGGGAGGGAAGATGTCTTATAATTAACACCGGGGGGGCTGCAGGCTGCTTTGGGAGAAGGGTTGAGGGTTGAGGGTTGAGGGTGGAGTGGGGTAGCAAGACCTTTGAAAAAGAGCTTATGAAGGTGGATGTGTTTTTTTTTTTTTTTTTTTGCGTGATGTATGCTACTGCTTTGGAATAACAGAGGGAGTGGTAACCTGTCATACACATCATACTCTAGCTTACGTTATCTTTATTTTGAACAATAAAAAATTATAAAGTCGTAACAAAAGGAAAAACTATACACACATACTGTCAAAGAGACTTTTTGCAACTCTGTTAAAGACACCATACGTAACAATTCCAACTCAAAACACCTTAGAGCTACCAGTTTCAAGGTTGGTCTAATAATACAATAACTTTAAACGAGGATATTTAAAGGATATTGAGACATTAAACTGCGTAAATTGCAAAAAAAAAAAAAAAGTGGAAAAAAATTAAGAGTTCTAAAACTTTTTGACAAGTAGCGAATGTGTAAAACTACAAGGTGTCGTATTTGCACTTCACTTTTCGGTACAACATGTTAACTCAAAGGTTGGTCTAATACAAAAAATAACTTTCAACAAGGATAGTTAAAGACTATTGAGACATTTAGGATAATATGAGGAACTTTTAAGTGTGGAAAAAAAAAACTGTCAATAACATGATGAAATGACCCGTAATAGCAAACGAGACCATTAGTGAAGAGAATGCTATTTTTATAACGTTATTATTAATGCCTGCTCTCACATCTGATCGCCCCTCATCCCCATTAAACTGAATAAAAAGTGGAACATCAACAGTGGAGGTGTTTGACAAGTAGCTTATCTAACACTTGTCTTTCTGATACAGCGTGTTAATTAGCTTCCAACCTGATAGCAGTATCATATCCTTTTCTCATCTTAATCGTAAAAAAAAAAAAAACATAATGCCAAACTATTCCTCTCACAATCCAAATTGAGAAGACGTAAACTGAAAATAAGCATAATTAAAAATGATTTAAAAAGTATCCAACTAGACAGTGATGGTTGTTTCCATTCATCGTTCAACTTCAAGGCTAGAATTACAAAATGTCTGATTTTCTGTTTGTATGTAACTGACTTCACAAGTTGTTTTAAGTTGCTTTATGAAGGAGGAAGAGACAATTAATCAGACAATTTCTGATTGGTCAAAGTTTACATAAGCGATACACTTTGAACAATCAGAGCGAGGCTTTCGATTCTCCGTTCTTATTGGCTGTTGGGATTCGAATCTCTATCCCAACTGCTATTTTCTCCCCAAATCATATACCCCAGCTTTAATTGCAAGCACTTTAAGAGGCATACCCCGCACAGTTTACTTGAAGGCTATATATTTACACACATGGTTAAGCTCTAATAATGATAGCCTCTTATACTGTATATTCCAACTCTGATGACGCTCAACTCAATTCCAATGATATCCCAAACCCTTAATTTGTGTCTTGCAGCTCCGACGGAGATCCTATTTTAATGGCAGCCCTATACTGTATACAGAGGCATGTAGGGCATGTGTTGACAAGTTAATGCCTCCTTTAAATATATGTGTATGCACTGAGTATTTTACTTTAAGCCTAACAATTTTGTATTTTGAATCCATTTCTTTCCGAAGATGTAAAAAAAAAATAGAAGATAAAAGATCATACAGAAAACAACCAACATGAATGAAGATAGGACACTTACTGCAGTCCTATCATGTAAAATAAATTATCATTTGGATTACATATCCGAAAGGTGGGCAGAAGTATACAATTATAAACCCTTCGCACAGGGAAAATTGTCTCGGTTTGTTTTGATCATCTTGTAATGATCTGTTAAGTTTAACCAAGGTTTATCTGCCTCCTCATTATCCACACCACTTCTTCAAGGTTATTCCAAAGCATTTACTTTTATAGTCCCATGCCTGGCGCTCATCTTTGATAGCTAATTTTCCTTGTTTTTTTGTGTTTCTGTTGGTGTCAAAAAGAGGGCAGGCCTATAGTTGTTTTGTAGGTATTGAATGTTGATAGTTAGCCTGCTATCGGTGTATGAATGTGTGTGTGAATGATAACGTGTAAATGGGAACAGGTCTCCCCTTAAAAATAAAGTCTCCGGTCTCAATGGGATTTACCTGTATAAATAAAAGGTTTAAAAGATGCCATGCTCCACAATCACTGATTTTTTTTTTTTTTTTTTTTGCATTTTCAAGCTTTATTGGATAGAACAGAGTTGACATGGGGAGACAGACAGAGGGGGATGACCTACAGTAAAGGTCCATGGGTTGGATTTGAACCTGCGACCACTGTAACTAAGGAAGGAGCCAATATGGTACGCGCTCTATCCACTACACCACTGGAGCGCCCTGACTGACTCCACCTTTAGATACTGATTGATTAACACTGTCAAATGGTCAAACAATGGGGGAAGTTTGGGGAGCTACGGACAGGGGGATAAGTCCATATATAGCACTTACATTTCAATGTAAATGAAGGAAAGTAAATTGGCACGGTGCGGATTGACCACGGTTCATTACATTAAATCCATCGCGACCGCTGTTTCTTTCACGTGAACAGTCTCCCAACAGACAAGGAGTAAATTAGTGTGGGATCTCGTGCTGCTGCTGTAAACGAATGTGTCCATCAGTGTGTGTGTGTGTGTGTGTGTGTGTGTCAAGGTGTTGGAGCCCTGACACACATTGCCTTAGATTATCAGGCACAGAGACGTTGATTGTTTTAACATTCCAGTTGGAGTTAACTTTTTTGATGGCCGGCAGGGCTTAGAATTCACAGAAAAAATACAGCTCCGTAAAAAAAAATAAGAGACCAGTCTGGATTTTTCTTTAATCTTCATCTCTACAGTATATAACGTATTGAAAATGCTCTTTAATGACAAAACATATATTTGAAATTGGTCGAAATGTTGTCATTAGTTTATATTATAAAACCAAAATGTTCATTCTACACAAGCATATGCCTATAAACAGTCAAACGAGAGACACTGAACATTTGGAGTGGTCTCTTCATTTTTTCCGGGGGCTGTATGTTTGAAGGTTGGTTGTTCGGGTTATTTTGTACGATCTTAAAAGAGTGTGCTGCATATGTTAATCAAGTTTTGTTTATTACATTTCATCACTGATCTCCTATCAAGAACTTTAAAATATTTCTGAAACAGTCTAGTTCTTCCTCTGATGATCATAAATGACATGTAACAGCAAACAAGACCATCAGTATAAAGAATGCTATTTTTATATAGGTACTATTAATAACTAAGTTTGGGTGTGATATCCTGGGAATGTATACACAACGATTAACTCTGAGCCTGTGTTTATGAATGGTGCTAAATCAAAGTTTACTTTGCTTCACCGTGGTCATATTACCATTATTAATCTGACATAGTCACATATAAAAACATTACCTCAAAGCCATGCATCCTGCCGTCTCTCTTTCACTCTCTTCCCTAAACAAATGCACTGCCAGCAGGCCCTCGTGTCTTAGAAACACTTCCGCTTTAGTCCAAAGGGGGCGCTAGAATCAACAAAAAACTGAAAGCTCCTCTTAGCTACTTTAAAAGCATGACTCCTCTTTGAAAAGCATATCCTCAGATCTATCTTGGTTCACGCAAGGGAAAGATTTGAATATGATGTAAGAAATGCAACGTGTCAAAATGATTGTTGTTGTGTTTGTTTGGGTGATGGATCGGTTGGCACGTCGGATTACCACATGACAGGCAGCGAATGAAAGGCCCACGAAATGCAGCGCCAGTGTTCCGTAAAACACACACACAGACACACACACACACACACACACACACGCACACACACACACACACACACACACACACACACACACACACACACACACACACACACACACACACACGTCTTGCAAGCTTTTTTACAATTTGCAAATATTCCTAACATTTAGAATGACAGACGTTATTGCTGTTTCGAGTTTTTTTTCTTCCCTTTTTGACATGTGGAAGCTGTTACCGTAGCCCCTGGGGGTTGCGTTCAGGATTTATCCACATCACAGCTTGCTGTCATGTGCGGGGAAAAAAACGTAATAAACGGAGTATAATGAGCGTCAATTAGGAGACAGGAGGAATGCTCACGATTTGAACTATTTCAAATCAAACGCTTTTTGAACTTACAAGTTACAGTGGTATTCGTGTTGAAAAGTAGGTTCATGACAGGTTTAAGACAAGTGTAGCTAAGATCTTAATGTAGCAAGCAGAGCATAGGCGGTGTATACTCCCACTGCTGTGAGGCGGAGATGATTAGCTTCTCTTAGGGGGTATGAGAGAGAGAGCGTGTGTGAGTGTGTGTTTGTGTGTCTGTGTGTGTGTGTGTGTGTGTGTGTGTGTGTGTGTGTCTTATGTCAGCTATCTCACCGAGAAACACAAATTAAAAGATCTATCGTGATGGGCAAGGTCTCTGTTTTCATTTAGAAGTCCGGGCCACATGCTGGCTAGCTTGAATAATGAATCTCTATTGCTTTTAAAAAAAGGCTGGAAGTTGAGAGAGAGAGAGAGAGAGAGAGAGAGAGAGAGAGAGAGAGAGAGAGAGAGAGAGCTTCATGTGTGACATAATTAAATCCGGCCCAAGTTAATTCAAACTGTTTAATGATGCAGGGAGAACAATTTCTTTAGGCCGTGCTGTGGCAGTGTTGTTGTTGGGTTGGTGGGCTGGTCCGCAGGGGCTGTGTGTGTGTGTGTGTGTGTGTGTGTGTGTGTGTGTGTGTGTGTGTGTGTGTGTGTGTGTGTGTGTGTGTGTGTGTGTGTGTGTGTGTGTGTGTGTGTGTGTGTGTGTGTGTGTGTGGTGAGTGAGTGAGTGAGACGTCAAGGTTGTAGCATCCTTGGAAACACAGGTGTAGATTTTGGGTGGTTGGGGCTCTGTACTTCAATGGGCATGTTACTAGCTACGGTGGGCCACTTTTTCTTTCTTTACATACCCTTTACTGAGACTATAGGCTGTGTATCAACAGTGGGCTTTTTTTTCAGCGCATGCACACAGTATGGACAGGTAGCAGATTGTGAGGAGATATTCACTGAATTTGACAAGCGTTCTCCAGAATCACTGACTCCACCTTTAATGTGTCCCCGACAATGTTAAATCAAAACCTACACCCAAGTTAACACAGCTTCTTATTGGTGTGATTGCATTTACTCAGTGAGGCCACATTTCAATTTTTTTTCTTTTCTTTTCTTCTTTCTTTTTCTTTGATAACTTCAGTTGTTGTTTCTATTACTAAGAAATAATAACTGTAGAACCGCCTGTAACCTTCATGTGAGGCCGATTCCTGCCTCCGTTTGCATTCAATACTGTCTCCATCCTGCAGTGTTTCATTTATTCTTGCAAAAGCTAATAACCTCTCCCACTGCGAACAACCCAACATCAAACGCATTGTAGTGTTGTGACCTGCCTGGTTAAATAAAGCTAAAATAAACCCCCATTGTGTGTTTTGTGTCTTTTTCATCCAGGAGTCGGTAGCCAGGCGGCGGGTAAAAAGAGAAGAAGCTGAGTGTGGCTGGCTGGCTGGCTGGCTGGCTGGCTGGCTTTAATCCCACTCCACCCATCCATCAAACTGCGGAGAGACTATTTCAGACTCTCTATCTATCCATCCCTCCTTCCCTGCTGAACGCCAGAGCAAGAAGATGAGTCCATCATCTCCGGCTCCTGACGAATAAAAATACAGACTTTTTTTTCCCCCCTCGAGTTCCCCGCCTTCAAAAAAACACATAAACACATCATGCACCATTATTTTCTGTTGCCCTCTATTGCCTTTGCTCGCTCTTGTCAACGGACAGGGGCCGAGGCAGCGAGCGAATGCTGTGAGCGATTCAATATTCAAGATTGCGTATTTGTCCTATTACATTACATTACATATCATTTAGAAGACACATTTAACCAAAGTGACTTACAACTAGGCAGTTAGCATTTAGGGTCTTGCCTAAGGACCTCCATTGGTCTTCCCCTAATCTGACCTGGAATCAAACCCTGGTTTTACCGTCCCAAATTCAGTGGTGATACTTACTGAGCTTTCCAACTGTCCAGCTATCATATAGCATAATTGCATATACAATATGTTATCATATGTACACAAATGACAGCCTCTCTCTTGTCAACGGAAATGGTCCGCAGCAATGACCAAATGCAGTTGATTCATGATACAAGATTGTTTATTTGTCATCTACAGCTCTGGAAAATATTTAGATACCACTCACTGTCTCTGGTTTTACTCTTTAGAGCCATATGTTTGAGTAGAATGAAAATGTTGGTACTACTGACAACATTTCTAGCAAATTCCAATACATTTTTTGCCATTAAGAGCATTTTCAATAAGTAATGTAGAGATGAAGTTTTAAGAAAAATCCAGATTGGTCTCTTAATTTTTTCCAGAGCTGCATGTACAACAATTACAGCAGCAAGTTGTTTTTCATTGAAATTCTTGCATCCACAGGCTCCTCAATTTTTTTTATCATTTATAATTATTTTTTTTGTTCTATTGCCGTCTCTCATGTGTCAATGTAAATGGCCAAGGCAGTCAGCGAATGCAATTTGTGAGTGACTTGTGTTGTGTGTGTATATATGCAAAAGAGGACGCTCCCTTTGAAAACTACAGGATGTGACAAGAATATACTTTTTTCCTCCGTACCTTGGCTGACATCACTGGGTATGTCTCGCGATGGGGGCGTGTGCCAGAGATCGTCCCGTCTAATAGGAAGTGAGACACTCAAAGAGATGACCCTCGCCGTGCCTGCAAGTAGCCAAGTAGTCAATGTCTCTCTGCCAGTGAGATAGAGAGAGAGAGGATGGAGAGAGAGAGAGAGAGAGAGAGAGAGAGACAGAAAGAGAGAGAGAGCCCGACTCCTTCCATTACTCCTACACTGGCTAATTAGCGCCTGTCATTAGGAGTAACTTGTACCTGTCAGTGTGCGCGCCCGCCCGCTCTCCTATATATTCAGCAACTTGAAGGAATTGAAATTGAACGCCAGCTAAGCTTCGACACACTGCAAATGGTGCATGGGATAAACCCCTCCCCTCCCCTCCCCCTGAGTTTTTTTTTCTCCTCACTGACCTGACAAGCCTTATATATATGTAAGAAATTGTTTTTAATGAACACGGACTATCTCGGCTTGTTTTCTACAGCTTGTGTGGAATGCGGAATCTCTTCAAGGCAAGAGGGGGGCAGTACAGGTTGTATTTATGCCTCATTTCCACTAAGCAGCACGGTTCGGTTTGGTATTGTAACGTTAGACCTGGATTGCATTTCCACTGTTGATAGCACCCTTACTAGGCAGGGTTTATGCCAGACGATCAGGGTACATACAGTCTATGGGACAGAGCTGTTGAACGGCAATGGCCATGGCTGCTCTGGTGACATAATGGATAATGGATAGGATTTATATAGCGCTTTATTCCCTAAGGACTCAAAGGACATCATAGCAGCTACGTTACTATGGTTATATCGTAGGAGCGACGTAACTATGATGACATCATAGCAGCGGGACACAGTGTATCCCACTGATTAACTCAATGAAAAGGAAACACACCACACAATAAACAAAGAGCTGCACGCCGACATATTTCTCTAAACACTAGATTCTTCACTCTTGCTGAGGTGAATACACACAGGGGTTTATCTCTCACACAGTAATCATTCTATCTACCAATCAACGGACTGCAGTGTGTAGCTCCACCCCTTTTGGGACCCTTTGGGACGGCTTGGTATCCCCAACGGAAGGGTGATAAAAATAGACAGTGGAAATGCAAATAAATGAATGCCAAACTGCACCGAACTAAACCGCTCACTTGAAATTAGGCTTTATTGCTTTTTTTATTTTTTTTTTTTTTTTTACTGAGGTACTTGTGTCAGTCCCCTTGTGCCATACTATGTCCATGTATATGAATGCCAAATACTTTTATTGTTTCCCAGGTAAACCCAACCAGTGCCTATTTTACATTAAAAAGAGACATGATTGTGAAACTTTCCCTGGTCATTTTGGTAATTATTGGGTCCCGTTGGCGAGGGGGCCACTTTGCGCCCGTCCAACCGTAACAAGGTCGAGTTTAAAGGTTCAGTTAGCGGAATGGTCCGTTTAGCTAACTTCCTGTCACTGACTGCAGTTAGCAGTCCCCTCGCTCGTCCCCACATCACCACATCAATGCACTGCGGTCTTCAAGCAGCGAGTTATCTAGCATCATCTCAGATCCATAAGTGTGATAAAACATGATAAAAACCATCAAAACAGACATTGGGAAGGATTTTTACCTGCTCCGCCATTGTAGGCGCATACACATTCACCCATCTGTCGCTCTGCGCGTGCACCGGCAGTGAGACGGGTGCCGGTTTGTAGCGTTCTCTCTTCTGATTGAACGCTATAGCAGTGAGTCGGGGCGACTGTGGCTCAGGTGGTTAAGCTGGTTGGCCAACGATCCTAGGGTTGGCGGTTCGATCCCCGCCCGGCCACTTGTGTCATGGTCGTTGTGTCCCTGGGCAAGACACTTCACCCACCTTGCCTCGTGTGAATGTGTATGACTGCTGTATGTTTGAGGTGGTGGTCGGAGGGGCCGATGGCGCCGAATGGCAGCCTCGCTTCATGTCAGTCTGCCCCAGGGCAACTGTGGCTACTATCGTAGTTTACCACCACCGGTATGACTGTGTGTGAACGAATTGAACCTGGAACCCTGTAAAGCGCTTTGAGTACCTTGAAAAGCGCTATATAAATCCAATCAATTATTATTATTATTATTATTATTATCAGTAGTGGGATCCCCGAAAAGTTTATTTGCCGATTACATGCAGAGCGGGTGACATAGAGATCGGCTTTATAAAACGCGCACAAATATATGCACTGTATGAATAAAAAGCGATTTAACACTTATATTGACATAAGTAAATCGCTTACTTCACCTTTAATACAGACACTTCTCCCCCTCACGGGATTAGCCACGGTAGATTTTGTAAATTCATCCTTTGTCCGCCATTTTTCCCATTAGTTGATTTATCTGCCAACTTTAGACTTGCTCTACATAATGAGGCAAACATGAATTATAGTCAAAGCAATACAAATATTTCATTTACATGCAGATCGGACAGGCTGACATGTTGGATTGTTCCCGGTTAGACGCCCGGGTTCTATTTTAAGGCTTAATCCTCCTCCTCTGTTTGCGGATGCTCAGTCATCCCAAACATTTGACTTGTTTTTGAATAATGGATTTTTTTTCTTTCTTCCGTGATTGTTTGTTGCTGTCAAATTCGAAAATAGCTACCTTGCATCAAGTCTGACTTGCTGGAATATGTCCGCGACACACACACACACATATACACACACGCACACACACACACACACACACATACACACACACACACACACACACACATATTTACCACTATTCTTGTGAGGACATTTAATGACAATGCTTTCCCTAGCCCCTTACTCTAACCTTAACCATCAAAACTAAATACCTAACCCCAACCCTTACACTTACCCTAACATACACCTTATTCATACCTGAAACTTAAAACCTAATCCCTCAAACAGCCCGTTAAAGGCCTGTCCCAAAGTGAGAACCTGTCAAACTGTCCTCACTCCTAAGGTCTAAAACTCAAATTGGTCCTCACAAAGATATCTGTACAAGTACACACACACACACACACACACACACACAAACAAAGGAACAAACACACACATGCTCTGTCGTTCTCCTAAGCTGGCTGAGAATGTTGATGGAAGCCCAGGCTGTGCCCAAATGTGCCGATCTCTCTGTACAGTAGCCCTTGACCTTGCTGTGTGTCCCGTTGCCCCGGACGCCCGCCTGAAATTAAATTACAGATTAGTGGCTCTAGGCCCAAAGAGAGCTTTTATTTGGTTGGCCCCTTCGCTCTCTCTCTCTCTCTCTCTCTCTCTCTCTCTCTCTCTCTCTCTCTCATGCTCTCTCTCTCTCTCTCTCTCTCTCTCTCTCTCTCGCTCTGCTCATTCTCTCTCTCTCTCTCTCTCTCTCTCTCTCTCTCTCTCTCTCTGTCATTCTCTCATTCAGGGACCAGGGGACAAAATGTCTTGGGATTTGAGTTAAATAAAATGCCACTTTTCCAGAAGACATTTACTTTCTTTTCAGATTGTGAGTGCTTCAGCCAATGGTCCAACTAAAAACTCAAATGACCACAAAGGCTTTCTAAGTCTCACATTGTAAGGGGCTATCAGAGTCAGATGGACGGAGAGTGGAAATGGGGTTTGGGGAATAATGGGTGGATGGAAGGAAGCCGAATTTAAAGTCTCAATTCAACTCGCAATGTATTTAGTCCCTGCTGAATGTTCATCTAGGAAATGAGAAAAAAAATTCTTGTGAGACAAAATGTTGACATGCCAAGGCTTCTGTTAAGCTTTTTGTAAATCCTTCATTCCAAATTACGCTCACTCCGAGCAACACTGAAACACCAGTGAATAGACACAGACAACTTGAGATCTAGTAAATATAACACTAAGGCTGTGTTCGGAAAGCCATACTTACGTCCTACTCATACTCATTTTGATGTCAATTTCGGTATGTGACGTATTTGCATGCGAGTTTGTGTCGGCGAGAAATGCCCGGATGAGTACTAACTACATGGAAAGATTTTGGGTTTGGACCGAATGGATACTTTTCCTACTCAACTGCCCCACAATGCATTGCAGCTTTTCGCTAGACAGCGTGTAAACGGCCGGGATCTTATTAGAATAAATTCTTTATTGCTTGAGTATACTTCAGTGTGAATGTTTCGACGCACCTCGCATACACAATCGATCTTTAAGTAGACAGTATGTAGTATTATAGATGTTGAGTATGTAGGAGTGAGGCCGTTATTATGGCTTTCCGAACACAGCCCAAGCTTGTAAATTGTCCAAGCATCCTATTTTCAGTTGTTCTTTGTAGGGGCTGTCAGACGGATGGCCAGTGGGAATGGGTTTGGAGTGTTGGGAATAATGGGTGTAAGGAAGCCGAATTTAAAACCTAACTTCATAAAAAACTGAAGAAATGTTGAAGAAACAGCTCAACAAGCATAGCTGTTCATTTAGTCCCTGCTGAATGTTCATCTCGGAAATGAGAAAAATAATGAAATAAAAATAAAAATCTTGGGAGACAAAATATAGACATGCCAGGCCTTCCTTCTGTTAAGCCTTTTTGCAAATCCTTAATTCCAAATTACATTCACTTGGAACAACATTGAAACGCCAGTGAGTAGAGACAGAACGTTGGAACATCTGTTGAATACTGTATAACACTAAGCTCGTAAATTCAGTCTAAATTTGTCCAAACATCCCAGCCATCAGTTCTTGTGCACACTACAGCGAGTTAGTTATTTGCTGTAGCAACTCTCCACACACACACACACACACACACACACACACACACACACACACACACACACACACACACACACACACACACACACACACACACACACACACACACACACACACACACACACACAGACCAAGGCAAAAATCCCTTGTACGGCGTATGTGTAAAATTACTTAGCAATACATCTGACTCTTGCAGGCTCACGGCCAACCTTCAGACTTGCTACAAGTTTAGAAAATAAAAGTTGATCAGACAAATTGACTGTTGCATCTTGATGAATATACTAAGCCAAATCAATGGTTTGAATTGAATGGGCCTTTTATATTATCTGCATAGGAGCGGGGTGCGCTGCCATGTTTCTACAGTAGCACAAAATGGACAAACTTCACACCATTACATGTCTTTATATATAGTGTGTGGGGACATGCACCTGTAAGAAGACGGATAGTAAGCATAAATAGATAGATAGATAGATAGATAGATAGATAGATAGATAGATAGATAGATAGATAGATAGATAGATAGATAGATAGATAGACAGACAGACAGACAGACAGACAGACAGACAGACAGATTTTCAAACTTCCTCTACTCTTTGCATGTGTCTTTAATGAACGTGATGTGACAGATGTGCTACTTACATTTTAGTACGCCGTAAATGCTCAGTGTGCTCTTAAGTAAACACATTGTTAAACATGCACACCATGCACACACATCCTTTCACAAACCTCCTGAATTATTTCTAAAGGCACTGTAACCACGGGCAGGTACAGAGAGGAGGGAGGCAGCTGGTGGATTCATTTCATTTTTTTTGCTCATATCGCCCATATTCTGTATTTGGGGGATGGGACACCTGAGACCAGGGTTCACACTCAGTTTTACCAAAATGCATTTTCCAAACATTACCATGAATTTCTCCATGCCAATTTACCCAATTTCCATAACCGTATTAAGGCATTTTTATCAATCATATGGCTTCGCAATGAGGCTCTTACTGCTTGTCTTTAGCTGTGTTTTATATATATTTGTAGTATAAAATATTATACACAAACTTCAGAGGCATTACCATCATCAGATGTATATATTTATTTATGTATTTATTGCACCAAGCACCATATGGGTTATGGGAGTCTATGGGGTATTTATGATTTATGACATATAGGAGTAGTAACTATGTGTAAAATACTGGGTGATTGATTGATTAATAATTATGTAAATATAATTGGTGGACAACTAAAATGTTATGCCTGTTTGTTTGCTCTGACAACGTTTCGTTGTTACTTGTAACAATGACAAAATAAAACTGAACTGAACTGAACATTCTTGTGGATAAGCAAACTGCTAACATAGTTTTGCTAACTTTACTCACGCTGCCAACTATAGCTGCAACCCAATGCATCACAAAGTCTAGTAATTCAAGGAACAATTCTGCATAACGGTAGAGATGTTTGGGGATTTTCATGAACATGATGTTATATAAACACTAGCGAGAATATGTTTCAAATTGAAAACCTTTTTCCAAAACATTCAGTTAATTCCAAAGCATTAGCAGGTCTGGAAAACATTTTAAAAATATATATATAACATTTTAAAAAATAAAATAAAAATGTACTGGTTATTTTTTTCATAATTTTATAACTATTTCAATAATAATTCCATACACCATTCCATCTCTTCTGGTTTCCATTCAGTCTAATCAGGGTCTAATATTCTCTGTATACGGCCAGAAAGAGAAGGCAATTAAACAAGACGGTAGTAAAGAGAAAAAAAAACAGCTGTAGGACTAAAGGAGTGAAGACCGCTATATAAATGCTTTATTCATAGAAATCTTTGTGATACTATATCATAAGTTATCAAGGTATAGCATGGGAAATGGCTTTGGCTACGGCTTTTGGTAATCAGTTACTGTGAGACCACTCCAAATGTTCACTGTTTCTTGTTTTACTCTTTAGAGGCAAATGTTTGAGTAAAATGAACATTTTGATTTTATAATATACCCTACTGACAACATTTCTACCAAATTCATAATAAAAATATTGGCATTTGGAACATTTTCAATAAATAATGTAGGGATGAAGATTTAAAAAAAAATCCAGACTGGTCTCTTGATTTTTTTACCGGGGCTGTATGTGTAAACACTTACTAAGGATTCTGTTTCACATTGATCGCCCTTGCATCATTTTTACGATGTGTTCTGTAGGCTTTTGTTCACCGCTTAAAGGAGAAAACACTTACAGGCTTGTTTTTAACACCGTTGTTTTATTTCTCCTGAGAAGGTTCGATAACGTGTGGTTTAGTATGCAGAGGCTGCAGCCACATATAAAACAAGGGGCCAATCAAACGGTGATAGCGCTCAGACCAATGTGGGGGTCTATGTGAAAGCAGAGGGTAGCGGGTGATATAATTTGGGCTGTGGCTGCTAATAATGATGCTGTTTTATCATGCTAAGAAATAGGTTTAGGTCCATGGGTCTTCATTGCAATTATAAGAATGACGTCATATCTTCAAAATCAACAATGCTATTTAAATAAAAGAGTTAGCTGACTTTTCCTAGCATAGAAACTGGAAACAGCTAAAACAAATGAAGAGACCACTCCTTATATTCAGTGTCTCTTGTTTTACTCTCTAGAGGCATATGTTTGAGTAATATTAACATTTTGATTTTATAATATAAACTACTGACAACATTTCTACCAAATTCACAATAAAAAATATTATAATTTAGAGCATTTTCAATAACTAATGTAGAGACTGGTCTCTTATTTTTTTCCTGGGCTGTATATATTATTGTTTCTATGCTAACTGTTTCCCCCTGTTTCTAGGACTTTGTGCTAACTAGGCTAACCTCTTGCTGGCTGTAGCTTCATCCTAAACTTCTTAAACAGATAGATATGGGACTGGTATCTTTCTAAACCAACTCTTAGCAGTAAAATGAAGGGGCCGTTTGTTTACCACAAAGTCCAGACTACTCCTATAACTCTTTACAAGGTGACAAATACACTTTTGCAACAGGGCTATGGGCAATAACACTAATACCTTTAATACCTTAGCACTTAAGCACTTTAGCACTTAACACCAAATTTCTTTGGACCCAAAATTCTGGTTTGTCGTGAGTGAGCAACATTGTTTATTGCTTGTCCGTTTGTTTATAGTACTCTTTTACTGTTATTATTTTTCTTATTGATTTATTGTGCTGTGATAAATTCAAACTCACCCCATCTGCCAAAGAGACTTAATATAGAAAATTACCACCGGCTATATCTCAAATACTTAGCCTTCACAAATGTTCATCAATATGCACTGTCTCCCTATTTTAAATAAATGAATAAATCTCAAATGTAATATTAAGAGAACTCTGCAAAAACTACACCACTTCAATCATTGTATACTGTATCTGCAGTGTGTGACAGATATTGGGTGGAAACAGAGCAGCAAACACTTGGTATTCCTTTAAGTATATTCAGACTCGAATAGAGAATAACACATGTTAATTGTAGTGGTGTTCTAGGGATTCTTATGTGAAAAGGCCAAATGTGAGGTGCCACTTTGTATCAACGGGTCAAACACAAGTAGAATGCAATTTATTATTGTCAAGCATTGGGCTTTGTGAGTAAAAGTAGCAACAGTGTGAATGCCAGAACAAATCCTATGGTGTTGATGTTGATGTTGTCAAAATTTGTGAATATCTCCTCCTCACGATCCACTATGTGTGTGTGTGTGTGTGTGTGTGTGTGTGTGTGTGTGTGTGTGTGTGTGTGTGTGTGTGTGTGTGTGTGTGTGTGTGTGTGTGTGTGTGTGTGTGTGTGTGTGTTGAAATAAAGAAGAAGATGTTAATACACAGCAGAGGCTCTGTAAATAGGCATGTAAAAAGGGGGTCTGCTGTAGCTATAGAAACATTCCCATTTACAGAGCCTATGTGGCTTTGTATTAACAATGGATTGTAATTTCAAGGCAGACACAACATATACAGGGTAGACAAACATGAGGAGATATTCACTGATTTTGACAAAAAGTGAATTTGACAGTAAGCGTTCTCCAGAATTGCTGACTCCACCTCAGTTATCATTTGAGTTTCAATGATGAATAAACCTTGCCTTATGTCATTATTAAGCCAGTATGTACAGTATAACGTCTAAGGATAGTTGAGAAGGCCAATAGGTTTGGTGGGTGACTGTAGCTCTGATGGTAGAGCAGGTTAGCCAATTATCGAAGGGCGGTTTGATCCCCGCCCCGCCACCAGTGTCATGGTTTGTTGTGTCCTTGGGCAAGACACTTCACATAACCGCCCTGCCACCAGTGTCATGGTTGTTGTGTCCTTGGGCAAGACACTTCACCCACCTTGCCTCGTGTGAATGTCGATAGTTTGCCTGCTGCTATCGGTGTATGAATGTGTGTGTGAATGGTAACGTGTAAAAGGGAACAGATCTCCCTTGAAAAAAACAGTCTCCGGTCTCAATGGGATTCACCTTTGGAGGTAAAAATAAATAAAAAGTTTTGTCAGATCTTTGTCCTTGTTTACACTCTGCATGTCTTTTTTTCCAAAAGCTGTACATCTGAACTACTACCAGTGTTATCTTCAAGGACAAAACAAGTCTGTTTGGAGGTTAGATCACAATTCCTTGAGTGATTCGTGCTGTGAGAGGAAGAGAAGAGACAAAACAACTTGAAAGCACCTGGATCCATAACACACACACACGGAATAGCAAGCGGTCTCATACTGCCATGTTGACGTAAAGGATTTCACAGAGACAGAAGGAAATTGAGGTTTTTTCTTTGATGGCAGCTGGCAGGCAAGTCAAGCTAGAAGGAGGGAGAGAAAAAAAATACAATTGAGGTGCTAAGAATTAAAGCCTCAATACAGAGAATGTCAAGCAAACCAGCAGTGAATATACACACAGGATTTATTGAAGGTGATATGGCTTCCAGGTTATATGTTGTAATAACGGTGCCTGATATTTCTGTAGGTCGATGTGGCAGATTTAAGCAATAGCACACGAGAGGGAGCATGTTGTCGGTCTATATCAGCACTGCTGTGATTGGTTAGGCACAGGCCGCAGGCCGAGTGCGGAGAGACACAGCAGTGCTGATATGACCACAACATGCGACCTAGTGTGCTATTGCTTTTATACAGCAGTTTTACAACTGAAATTCACAAGTTAACTTTAAAATGTGATCTTTAATCATTTAAGAATGTATTTGCTTCCGCCAACACAAATAGTTCGACAACAGCAGTCAGAGCGGAGCGCGTTGCTATGCAACAACTTTACGCGAGTGAGCTCGTCTTGCTTTGTTTACTCTGGTAACATTAACCACGGCGGCCCGATGTCCCGTAAAAATCACCAAAGAAACGGAACGGCGGATCTTAATCTAGTTGGTAATAAGGTCCGCTGCCCAATCCAAACCCCCACGCTTCATTTCCCAGAGTTTATGAGTGTATTTCGCCCTGGGGAAGTAACGTTATACAATGAGGTGGGAAAGCTAGGCTAGGCTAAAGCTATGCAGCGCTCGTATTATTCAGCAGCCTGAGTTTATCTCCACACACTATTGCTGTCTTCAGTAACGTGAGTGTGAGCGACTACCGCACACTGTCTCCGTCTGTGTCTGTGTGTGGCAGCGATGCCCTCTCACAGGGGAGAGACTCGCCACAGTCAACCGGAGTCACACACACACACACACACACACACACACACACACAGAGATAACACACAAGTGAAGCTCCGGCTCATCAGTGAGCCGCGGAGTGATTTTGACAGTTGGTCTACAGTTTGGTGAACAGTCCGAGTGATGTTGTTCGCTAATATCAGCACTCTTTCAGAACGCTCAGAAGGTCTCTCGTCCAATCAGATCACTCGCTCAGAACCAACTGCTGTATAAACACAGAATATTGAGGGCTTTGTATACCACACTGTCAATGTCAGTTAGTAGATACCTTTCCTGGGTTGAACATGAACTGTAAGTAGTGACACAACATGGACTTTTCGTTAACTTTTTTTATTTATCCTCGAAAGATCAATTGAGGGGTGATCCTAATTTACAATGATGTCAAGTCAAACAAATGCAAAGCAAAAACAACAATAGATACACAAAATATACAACGCAAATACATCAAATACACAACAACTGATAAGAAAAAAAAAACACAACAACAACTATTGGCATTTAGACATTTAGATGAGACCCTCTGGAAGACCAAGAACACATGTGACCATTTGAAGGTGATAGGATCCCCCCAGGTGCTAAATATGCAGGTAACGGATCCAGGTAAGTGGAGGAAAATGGATGAATGGGGAACTCAAGCTTTTAGTTGTTCTGTGAAGTCAGGTATTGTGTGAATGAGAGCAAGTGCTTTGCTATGAGGGGCAAACATTGCAAAAATGTAGAGATAAAAATAAAGGCAGTGACATTGCATGTCTCCGAAAGTAGATGTACCCATAGTAGTGACCCAACTGGGAGGAGACACCCAGGACTGACCGTGAATGCATCGGAGGGTGTGCTAAAGAGAAATACGGTCCAGGTAACATATCCAGGTAAGTGTTGGAAAATAGATGAATAGCTAACTCAATCAATTAGTTGTAATGTAATGTCAGGTATTGTGTAAAATTATAAATCCATTGATGAATGATCATGTGAACTGATGATTTTAAAGTGGATCTGATTGAAACAGTTCAGATCATTTGGTTTTCTATAATTATCAGCTACAACCCGAGACAAGTGATGTATTGTTTAAGTGCTTATACATATTCTCTTTTGAAAAGGGTCCCGAATGGAAATCATATAAGATTATATTCCCAAAGTAGAATACAGAGTTTTAAAAGTACGAGGAGGTCGAGTGCACGTTTAAAGTGTAACTTGAGGCCCTCCAGATACATTATTAAAACTTTGACACAAGCCTCTTTCAAACCTTTAAAATATACCTATATAACACACAGTATCCGTCCAAGCCACTTGGTTGTAAAGTTCATCCATGTGTCAGACTCAAATGGAGCTAGGGTTAAACTCAATATCACACAATAATGGGAGGGTAACACCTGTACATTTCAGTGTGGGAACAAGTTATTACATTCCATCATATACATTTCTATCATTATAGCAATCATATTAGCAGTTGCATTGACCTGAATTTTGATATGCAGATGGGTATGAAACAGGATATTTTTCCACCCCCATCGGGAATTGCTGTTTCTCAAAGATATCAAACACACACACGCACGCACGCACGCACGCACGCACGCACGCACGCACACACACACACACACACACACACACACACACACACACACACTCATTAGCATTACACATGAGATCACAAATTGGCACAAATTACCTACACACATTTGGACATATGCAAACCACACTATACCTTTTCCCATGTATGTAACTAGTAATTGGTTTTGATCCAATGTTTGGATCACGCTAAATGAAATACATCGGCTAAATGTCTCCCTCTGCTAACTGAACCTGCCAAAACAGTTCATCAAAACGAACGCAGCCGTTTGGCAAACGAACGAGTAGCGGCACTGTGCCATATATAAATGTGCTTTTTCAGTGCACTAAAATTTCACCTAGCATTTACAGTATGTTCTCTGATTAGTGGGGTGCCATGGACACTCAGCCATTCCAAGTTGATGCAAAAGTTTAGTTTTTTCATTTCTAAATTGAAGTCTATAGAACAATTCAGATTTGAGTGTAAAAAAAACGTCAAATATATTATTATTATTATTATTATTATTATTATTATTATTATTATTATTATTATTATTATTATTATTATTATTATTATTATTATTATTATATATTTTTTGCCCATCTTCCAAAATGGCCACAATTGAAATCATGCATTTTTGAAGGTCTTAAAATAATATTTACACCAAAAAACATGTAGTCTGGTTTCTTGACACTCTAACCAAAATTGTTCTTTAGCCCCATACCTTCAGTTAAAAAAGTGAAAACTAAAAACTTTCGCATCAACTTGAAATTACAACATCAAATCACCCCTATACACCCCCCCCCCACACACACACACACACACACACCTAGGACACACTCACATCAAAAACACTCACACACGTGACATTGTGCACACAGCCATTTCTACACGTGTTAGTACACACACACACACACCTAGGACAGTGTTATATCAAGGGTCAGATGGTTGTGGGTTTATTATTGAGAATCAACATCAAAGAGATGCGGGATTCGATGGGGTACAGAAGCCAGTGGAGCATAGGCCCCTATATAGGAGTCATATCATATAATATGTAGGCAACCGCAGGCTGGAATTCAACCCCTTGATACAACGGTAAACATCAAAGAAATAGAATACCTTAATAATAAATGTACATGAAGACAGAGGAACAGCATAGAGCAAAGGGCATTGCGTGTCCTGTGCAAATCCACAGCACCATAACAATGAAAGAAATGTGAATATGATTTATTCTACAATAGGATTTTCTCTGTTAAAAAAAAAATTGTTCATCTCTTTAAAGAACTGTGATGAATCTGACGGACACACACACACACACACACGCATGCACACACACACACACACACACACACACACAATACATACACGCAAAAACACACACACACACATAATCAGGATAAGGATCCACTTTATTCATGGTTTAATGTTGTCTGACACGTGCAACCTCTCATGTATGTTTAACATGTTCCACTTAACACATTTTACCCATTATGCACGTTGGAATCCTAATGAAATAAAAAGCTTTCTCATGTCATGACATTCAATATGAATCACTGCTTATCTGTGCCACATTAGGTTGGTTCATCTTAGGTTTCAATTTGAGCTCCTCTATGCAAATTACAAAGGAAGGTATACGCAGATCCACAGAGTAGGTAGGCAGTGTCGCACAGCCACACCAAACTACAGCTCTTCTGCCACATCACATAACAATGCAACGATAATGAATGCAAGTTTTAAAAAGCGTGTACCTTTGTGTATAGTGTGTGTGTGTGTGTGTGTGTGTGTGTGTGTGTGTGTGTGTGTGTGTGAGAGAGGGTGGTAGTGTTTGTTTATGTGATTGGTTTGATATTGATGTTGTGCAAAAATGTGTTGGTTCTAGCACAACAACAAAAATAGTTTATGGATATGGAAGGGTTCCATCCCTTATTAAGAATTCCCCAAACCCAGCAATAATGAATTGAAAAGTGTATTTATATTAATTGCTGGTGTTTTACAGTTTGCCACATCTACACCCCACCCCTAGCCTGGTCCAACCAGACCATCGTACTTCATTTCATTTGTACAGCAGGTCTGGAAGTGCTGTAATTGGCAAACGTTCACTCACTAGGAGGCGGGTGTCTGCTCGAAGTTTAAAACTATTGGATCTAAGGTCAAACTATATTAGCTGGGGACTTCAATTAAGTTATTGACCCGGTCTTGGATAAGAGTTTTTATAGAGCCCCTCCCCTGACAAAAGAGAGAGAGAGGCTTTGCACATGTTGAGTAGAGATGCAGGTCTAACTGACATATGGAGGCTGACTAACCCGACAATGAGAGACTATATTTTTTCTCCCACCGTCATAAAACATATTCAAGGATTGATTTTTTTCTAATAAGTTCCTCTCTGGCAGATAGTGTAGCTAGTTGTGCTATAAAAGCAATATCCATCACAGATCACGCGCCAGTCGAATTACTCATTACAGCAAACTTAAGTACTGAGAGGGGAGGGAGGTGGAGATTAAATACCACATTACTATCAGACGCACTCTTTAGAAATATGGTAGAGGAGGACTTGAACTTTTTTTTTAAACTAATATTGGCAGCATTGAGGAAATAACAACTGTGTGGGAAGCTTCAAAAGCATACATAAGGGGGACATTTATAGCACAGGCTACTAACAAGAAAAGAGAAAATCTTAGTAGGATGAAAGATTTAGAAAAGGAAATAAAAGATAAAGAAATAGACCTGGCAAGACACTTCTGCAATGAGAAGTATCAGGAACTCTCTAAGCTTAAATTTAACTTACATGAGATTTATAACAAAAAAGCAGAATATGCCCTTTATAGGTTAAATACAAGCTTCTATGAAGGGGGAGAAAAAACCGGGAAACTCCTTGCCAGACAGTTAAAGGAGAAAACATGTGCTAATACTATACCAGTCATTAAACAGGGGGGAAAACAATTTTTCTCAACCAAAGATATAAATAGGGTATTTCAGCAGTATAATGAAAAATGATATACCTCATCCATACTCTCTAACACCTCAGAAGAGGACACAGAACAGTTTCTCTTAAATATAAATGTACCTAAGCTGTAACCACAGGATGCAGCTGACCTGGAGTCCCCCATAACATAAGCTGAAATAAGGAAGGCAATTTCATCAATGAAAAATGGGAAGTCGCCTGGTTTTGACGGACTACCAATAGAATATTACAAAGTCTACATAGATATTCTTGCACCAGTATTACAAAGGGTATACTCCGAAATGTTCAACAAGGGTTTGGTGGCTCCTACTTTTAATGAAGCTGTTATTACACTGATCCCTAAAGCAGGAAAAGATGTAGCAGACCCATCTAACTTTAGATGGGTAGTCTGCTTAATCTTGACTGTAAAATCCTGACCAAAATCCTAGCCACACGCTTGCAATGTGTATTACCTAGTATTATTCATCCCAATCAAGTTGGTTTCATGAAAAATAGAACCTCAACTGACAATATAAGGCTTTTGTTACATTTAATGTGGTCTAGTCAATCTCAAAACACCCCAGTTACTGCTATCTCCCTTGATGCGGAGAAAGCCTTTGATAGGGTGGAATGGCAATTTTTGTTCCACACCCTATCCCATTTTGGCTTCGACTCTAATTTCATTAAATGGGTAAAAATGTTGTATAAAGAACCGAAGGCAGCAGTGATGACCAACGGAACGGTATCCCCCTTTTTTAATCTGACCCGAGGTACACGTCAAGGATGCTCATTAAGCCCATTATTATTTATCATTTTCCTAGAGGTATTAGCAGTGTCCATTATGGGCACACACTGGAATAAAAGGTGTTAAGGGAGGAGATAAAGAACACAAACTATTACTTTATGCCGATGATATCTTAGCAGTGGTGTCTGACCCCCTAACATCCTTATCATATTTAATGGATACAATCCAATCCTTTTCAAAATGTTCAGGTTATTCTATAAACTGGACTAAATCGGAAGCGATGCCCCTATCCAAGTCCTGCTTTCCATTTATGGTAGAGAAGTACAACTTCAGATGGGTACATAACGGGATGAAACACCTTGGCATTAAATTGTCCCAGGACACAGGGGAAATAGTAACGTTGAACTTTAACCCTTTACTCCAAAAGATCAAAACTAACTTTCAAAAGTGGGAGAAGATCAGACTCACATTGTGGGGAAAAGTCAGTATAATAAAAATGGTGGTAGCCCCGCAGTTTAATTATGTTACTATGATGCTCCCAATTATAATACCATCTATTATATTCAGACAACTAGATGATATAGTAAAACGCTTCCTATGGGAAGGGAAAAGGCAAGGCAAGGCAAGGCAAGGCAAGGCAAGGCAAGTTTATTTATATAGCACAATTCAGACACAAGGCCACTCAAAGTGCTTTACAGGGGCAAGATAAGAATATATAAAACACATTATAAAACATTTAAAAGCTAATAAAAGAAGCAAAAAAGCAAATAAAAGAAGCAAATAAAATGAAAATTGCAGGTTAAAATGGAAACAAAAGAGTCTTCGAATTAAACAAGGCCACGAATTAAACTGAGAAAATTATGTTCGCATAAAGAAAATGGAGGGCTGGGTCTTCCTGCCATGAGATTGTATTATTTATCTTTTGAAATGGCTAAAATTGCAAGATATTGGCATGTTACAGAAAATAATGCAGCTTGGATGGATATTGAAAGGAAGATATGGTCACCCTTCAATCCTATAGAGGTTATATCTCAAAAAAGGTCTAATATCGCAAACCCCATACTTCTACATTCAAAGGATGTGTGGATTAAAGTCCATAAAATCTTTAAATTTAAACATACTGTACAAAAATATTCATCATTATGGCATGACCCTAATGTCCGCATTGGAAAAACATCTGTGTACTGCAAACAGTGGCACTCCAGAGGTGTATGTACTATTAGCGATTTATTTATTGTAACTGTTTTAATTAGGCTATATTGTACTTTCACCCATTTCATTTTAATTGCTGCCACTCTTCACCACTATGTAAATGTTTCAATTGTTTTTTTTTTTCTCTCTTCACCTGTTGTTGTGTATTTGATGTATTTGCATTGAATATTGTGTATGTATTGTTGTTTTTCCTAGGAATTTATTTACTCGATATCATTGTAAATGAGGGTCACCCCTCAATTGGTCTCTCGAGGATAAATAAAAGTTAAATGAAAATGAAAAATGAAAAAATTTGAGGACGGAGTGCTGTTATCATACAATGAACTTTTAGAGCGACTTAACCTGGTGGGAAAGGATCATTTTTGGAAATACTTGCAGATACGGAGCTGTATTAGTTCCAAGCCATACAGTGTGATTGATAATAGTCTGGCTTGACCACTTCCGCCAGCGTCTATTAAGAGCTGGCGTCGGCAAACAACGCTATGCCTCCATTGGCTGCTTCCCGGGGTTACTATAGTTTGGTCTGGCTTTGCGAGACTAGGTTGATAATAATGTCATGAACTATATGAAACTACCACCAGAAAAATGTAAAGCCTCCCAATTTTACAAGACTGCTAATGCTTCTATGTGTAATGATTCAAATATTATGAGATCGATTTGGCAGAGAGATATAGGTGGAGAAATGAAGTGTGACAACTGGGCAAATATTTTGGCTGATTGTGGTAAATATGTGAGAGAGGCGAGGGGAAAGCTCACACAATACAATATTTTACATAGATACTATTATACGCCTTCTAAACTCCATAGAATGAAACTATTGAATGATAACCTATGCTGGAAATGTAAAACTGAAATTGGTACTTTTCTCCATTGTATCTGGGAGTGTGCTATGGTCAGGCCTCTCTGGACTAAGATTATTTTCATTTTAAGCAATTGGTTTGGTTCAGAAATTCCCTTAAGCCCAGAGCTCTGTCTATTAGGGGACAAATCTCAAATACCTAACGTATTGAAGTGTGAGTTTTCTGTAATAATTGTAGGTATAGTAACGGCTTGCCGTGTTATTTTAAGACACTGGAAGATAACAAAAGCCCCACAAGTTGAAGAATGGGCCAATGCAATGACTGAAATTGTATCTTATGAATGCATGTTGAACCGATTAAGTGACAATTGGGGGGAGGGGGTATCCTCTTGGGAAGGGTTTTGGGACCACATAAAGGTGGATAGTGACCCAAATTAATACAGCCATAACTGCAAAGGCAGCTAACATCACCGGTCCCATGGTAACAAATGTATTTAGTTTTTTGTCATTGGCATGTTTTTTGCTTGTGGGGTCTGACCATGGCACATTGAGGGGAGAAGAAAGGAGAATAAATATTGGCTCTTATCTCCACATGGGGGAAGTATCTATCAAAATGTTTCTTATTATTTTACTTTTTTCTTTCTCATTTATTATTATTATTATTATTATTATTATTATTATTATTATTATTATTATTATTATTATTATTATTATTATTATTATTATTATTATTATTATTATTTTTTTTTTTTTATGTCACCATGAAAACAATAATATGGAAGCCATGAAACATGAAATATGAATTTGTATTATGAATTTGTATCAGATGTCCCTGTATCGATGTGACCACCTGTGAACATTTAATAAATATGTGAATTACAAAAAAAAAAAAAAACTATTGGATCTGCCCAGTGCCACTCTGGATTAGCCAACCAATCGCATAACGTTTGGTCGTCACGTGTGTCATGAACCGGCTTCTGACGGTGCGTTCCAGTCGGACAGGGAACTTGGAAATTTCCGACTTTACTACATATTGTAGTCTATGGATCTACCGATACCTGGCAACGGTAACGTGCTAGAGCCTAACGTTTAGTTATTTGGACGAGAAAGGTTGTAGGCGTCCATACTTTCGCGAGCAGATGCACTGGAACACAGACAGGTCGGAAGTCGGAACTACCAAGTCGGAAATCTCCGAGTTCCGAGTATAAAGGAACGCAGCATTCAACTGAAACTGGAGCGCGACTTCGACATCATCGTTCTCAGCCACTCGCTCTGTTCGCTGATTGGACGGCTGTTGATTTTCCTGAGAAAACTGAGAAGTTCACCGCACCCCCAGACTGACTACTGAAGGGAAAATGAAATTTGAGCGGAAGTAGGTAGGCGGGCGGAGCCAGGCTACCCCACCCCAGCTGCTTTACCTAATAACTAACTTGGTCAATATAGTCTAATACATGTACTGCTGCAGCACATCCACATACAGAATATTCAATAGACACAAGATGGTTTTATCCGTGTCCCAAATGTACTGTATCTGCCCCTGCTGAGTTTTAATATTCAATAAATAATGATCCATCACCGAATGATATTGTGTGTGTGTGTGTGTGTGTGTGTGTGTGTGTGTGTGTGTGTGTGTGCGCGCTGTGTGTGTATGTGCTTTATGTGTGTGTATGTATGTGTGTGTGTGTGTGTGTCTTCGGTACTTTCAGTTCTTTAGTCAAATATTAATTAATAAACTTGTGTGTCGTTGTTTGTGTGTGTGTGTGTGTGTGCTTTCTGTGTGTGTGTGTGTGTGTGTGTGTGTGGTTGTTCTTTTTGTGTGTGTCTGTGTGTGTGTGTGTGTGTGTGTGTGTGCACTGAAGAGCAAATAACTAACGACGCTCCTGCTTTGTCCAATGAAAACTGTTAGCTTTTTATTTGACTCTGTTTGCAGCCGAATATTTGATTCCTCCTCCTAAATTCTACTGAGAAAACAAATCATGATGAAACAATAGCTCAACGACTTCAAGAAAGTTTTTGAAGTAAATCACTGTTTGCCGAAACTTTGTGAAAACAAAAGACTAGAATACTGCATACTGTAGTATAGGTACTGTAGTATAGGTACTTTTAGCAGCATCAACTCAACGCTTTGTCTCACTCATTGTGATGTGCTGGGCTAGGCTGTCCCCCAATTAAAGTGTTCCACACTAACACACACACACACACACACACACACACACACACACACACACACACACACACACACACACACACACACACACACACACACACACACGCACACACGCACACACACACACACACACACACACACACACACACACACACACACACACTCACACACACACACAGACTCAAACTCTCACATACACACACATACACACACACACACACACACACACACACACACACACACACACACACACACACACACACACACACACACACACACACACACACACACACACACAGATATGCACACTCTCTCTCTCTCTCTCACACACACACACACACACACACACACACACACACACACACACACACACACACACACACAGATACACACTCTCTCACACACACACATGCAGAAATCTGTCCTGTATCTCTCTCCATCCATCACATTGTACAGTAGTTAGGTTTGTTTATAGTGGGAGGCATTAGGAGTTATTGGGGAGATAACTCACACGCAATTTAGAAACGGCGCTCAGTTCTTCTTCTTCTGTGGTGGAGGATGCAAATAAAGCATTTTCTGTTTGAAGTGTGAAGTGTATACAGACAGACAGACAGATGGACAGACGGACCGACAGACACACACACACACACACACACACACACACACACACACACACACACACACACACACACACACACACACACACACACACACACACACACACACACCCTAACCTAACCTAGTCATTGACTAATAAAGTAACTTAAACTTAAGTGTGGGTACGATGTAGTGATGCTCATGGGCCGACACATTTCCAAACCATATTCATTGTTGTATTACTTTTTCTTTTCATTAGGTCACAATGAAAAGTCTGCAAAACTGCAAAAACAAAAAGCATGTGTTGTCAAAGCTATAGTGCATACCTGTTTTCATATAGGCCTCAAACTAATGACTGTTACATTCAAGCCATCGCCCAAAAAGACACAGAGTTGATTAGGCCTATCAGCTCCACAAAACAATCTCTCTCTCTCTCTCTCTCTCTCTCTCTCTCTCTCTCTCCCTCCCTCTCTCTCTCTCTCTCTCTCTCTCTCTCTGTATTTCGCAGTATGGCAGCAATCAAGTCAATAGTAATATGGCAAATGGATGTGCAATATCAAAAGGCAGATCGATACTGCAATATCCACTTCCAATATGAGGAAATGGATCCTGCTGCTACGAATTCTATTGGATTTTTCTTTTCTGTTTTATTTACTTATTTTTTTTTTCTTTAGATCTGCCGCAAGTTTAGAAAATACTTTCCTCTAGTTACCTAGCCTGGTGCTACCAGACCATCGTACTTCATTTCATTTGTACAGAAGGTCTGGCAGTGCTGTAATTGGCAAACGTTCACTCATGGAGGCGGGTGTCTGTTAAAGTTTAAAACTATTGGATCTGCCCAGTGCCACTCTGGATTAGCCAACCAATCGCATAACGTTTAGTCGTCACGTGTGTCACGAGCCGGCTTCTGGCAACGTCATCGTTCTCAGCCACTCGCTCTGTTCGCTGATTGGACCGGCTGTCGAATCTCCGGCAAAAGTGGGAAAT